>PVKB01000302.1:0-452500 GCA_004027205.1 Ctenodactylus gundi | reverse complement strand
ATTTCATGGCTGGTAATTCACCCTATAATGTAAGGGGATGAGACCTGTTTTTTGGGTTCACTAGGGAAATGCACCAAAAATCAAAGCTGAAAGCTGGAGAGATATCCTTATCTAATTTTCAAGGAAGGTTATTCTGCTAAAGAATCCCAGCAAATACACAGGCAAGGTAGTTTTAATGATGAAGACTCACTTTAAAATAAATAGTTAGCAGTCGCACATAGAGAAAGATGCTTGTCCTCACACATAATTCAAGTGTGATGGGTTTATGCACAAAGTAGTTAGAAAGTTTAAAAAAATAGTAAAACGTGACAAGGTCACATATCCGTTTGCTTTTGTTGTCATTGATATTTGGGTGATTGTTTTGGGACATAGACAAGAGATGCCACACAGATAGTACTCGGCCCCCTGCTCCTGGTCTTCTTTGATAGCTGTGACTACTCAGAGCACTGTGTGGATAAGTGCACTATTGCCATGTGTGGCCTTGGTGGGAAAGAGTGTTAGTTGTGAAAAGAGTCGGCCACCACTGTAGGTAAAGGGAATAAATATAAAAAGTAAACGTCAAATTTTTTGGTTATGAAAACTCCACTCTTAAACACGTGTTTCAACAGGAAAAATACCCACAAATAATATATTAGGAAAGGGTTGCTGGAGAGAATTAACTGTCCTGGTGAGAAAGGAGGCAGCTTCAAAAACAGATGGAGTAGGCTAATGAGGATGGTACGCAGTCAGTGATTTTTATACATTAAAAATTACACCCTTAAAGCTCATGTGGAAGATGGCAATAGTTCCTCCATTTTATGTGTGTGTGTGTGTGTGTGTGTGTGTGTTTGTGTGTGTGTGTACACATATATACATATTTTTTGGTAAAATGTGTGCAAGAATAGGCAAATAGAAACTAGCTAAATTGATTATCAAGCTCTGGGGCTCTGCTGCCTGCAAGATCAGTTTGGTGTTGCTGTATGTCCGTTCTCAGTTTAACCATAGTTCATTGTGTCTCCCAGATTCTGTGGAAAGAAAGGCCAGGTATTTTACCGCAGATAATTCATTAGAAATGAAGTTCTAGGAATATGAATTTTAAGAGCGAGTATCTCACTGGCCTGATGGTGTGATCCTTTGGAAGTTACAGTTAACACGGCTGGAGAGAAATTACTTCATTTTGTGCATCTTTGTAGTGAAATATGCTAATGAAACAAAGCCCCAAACTGCTAAAAATGAAACCGATTTCTATGCCCTGTATTTCCGGGCTTGGTATTAAGCTAGGCACGCTTACACTTCTTTGCAAAGAAATTTTTAGAGGAAACTTCAAGACTAAGTTATGAACTGAACTGCGTTTTCTCCCGAGTCCTACTAAAACAAGAAGCTGGCTACTAAGCTGCTAGTAGAAAAACAAATAGCTTCACTTTAACTTTTTCTGTTCTTTATGTAGGTTTTGAATAGGCTCTAGTTTGCACTTGAAAATACCAAAAGGCCTTTTCTTCCTTCCTTCCTTCCTTCCTTCCTTCCTTCCTTCTTTTTGCTTTCTCTTTCTCTTTTTTCTTTCTTTCTTCCTGTCTTCATTGCTTAGTATGACAAAAAATCTCTTTTTTGTTACGATTAATACATATTAATTCTATTTATAAAATTTCTATATCACCCATCTAAACAACATTGCAATGGCGGCTGACATTAAAAATACTTTTTTAGAGAGCACAAAATAACAAAATATTATTTTTAAAAATTTGCTTTCAATACCACACCCATTTGATCAACTACTTTCTGAAACATTGTGGATCATAAAAGACAGAAGAAAATAACCGGGGAAATAAGATAGAAGCCAGTAGCCCCAGTGAGAGCATGTTGGGGCTTTGACAAAGAGATTGCACAGTTCAAGTCTTTATTCTACAAAAATGCGGCACAACAAAGCTGGCCATTTAGACCCATCTGTTCAAAATGCATGCAGCTGCAGTGTACCTGGAAATATCGAATTGCCTTAATTTCATTACCATAATAAAAGGTCTACAAAGTATCTAAGAAAAGTGCGCTGTAAACATTCTTGAGTGACTAAGAGTATAAGCTTTTGTGATGGGAAGTTATCCGTCATAATGTGGTCTACCCGATGCGGGCTGTGTAGGAGTCTACCTCACCCTACCTGTAGAGTAAACCTTTCTGTATAATGTGCAACACGTTTACCCACATGTCAACTTTTGTTTCTCCAGCTTCAACTTCATCACCATCCTTGACAGACTGTTGTGTAAGGTAGAGGCCACATAGGAACATTGAACTCTTTCGGTTTAAAGAGAGTTAGTGTTTCTTGTACTTACTATGACACCCAAGGCTACAAATCTGGGTGTGATCCTAGGCCGTATTTCTACAACATGATGCACAAATACTGAGCAGTAGAAATGTTTTAGATCATTAGAAGGCTAAGAAGGAAGCAAGGAATATCTTAGATCTTTAAAAGGACAAAAAAATATAAATGTATTTTATTCTTGAAACCTTCTCAAAGCTTAGCTATGGAAATGACTGAGACATTTTAAATTTGGGCAACGAGAGAAAAAATTATTTAATCTTGATCTTTTAATTATTTGCACATATACTTATTAGAGTCTAATGTAACACCAAGCAACAATAATACCAAGTCCAGAATATCAAGTTTATATCTCTCATGTGACAGTCCAGGCCCATAGGACAGATGAACCATTTTGGTTACTCTGAAGTTCATGAATTTTTTTCTAAGACTGTATGTGTCAGTTGAAACATCTAGGAAACGGACATTGAAACGAATGTACAAGCACAAAGGCATTCCTGGGAAAGTAAGGATGAAATTGGGAGGACACATAACTGGAGTAGGAAAGCTCTCAAACTAAGGTGCAGAGCTGATACTTGGATGGAAAAAAATCTTTAAAAAAAAAAAAGAAAAAACGGAAGCAGGTTCTGGCAGAGCAAAGCTGACACCAAGACACAAACGTGGCAAAGACAAGGACACACAAGCGATGTGCGTCTCCAGAGCAAATACTGTCACTTAGGAGAAGTCTCACGTTGAGCAGGATTGGCCAGACCTTGCGGTCCCTGCATGCTCAGCTGTGGTTGCTCAAGACAAGCCTGAAAGCTGGAGGCCCTCTGCTGACTGCATTTCTTGCAACTGAACGGGAAGCTCTTTCTTCAAAGAATGATTCACCTATGGATGAGCCTTAGGCTGATTCCCTGATTTAGCTATCAGAAATTGCCTTGCTGGAGGCATGGGTATGCAAGGATGCCTGTAATTCAATAGGCCCCACCTCCAGTATTTAGCATCATCAGATTATGACCTCAGCAGTGATTTAATCTGTTAACAGAGTTGGAGCGTCATGATCCCATCACTTCCCAAGTGCCCATGAGCAGCCAAGCCTTCACCTCAGTCAGCCTCCTCCGGGGTTACGTTGGGTGCCAAACACCGCAAGTACAAGCAAAGCTGAGCTGCTTACACAGACTCTATACTTCCTGCTACTGTTTGTTTTCTACGGCTGGGGGCCAGATACAGTCATTCAAAAACTGTAACTAGTGTTAAAATAAGCCGGGCACGGTGGCACATGCCCGTAATCCTTGCACTCAGGAGGTTGAGGGAGGAGGATTGCCATGAGGTCGAGGCCAGCCTAAGCTCTACAGTGAGCTCAGGACCAGAATAGACAACAGAGTAAGATCCTGTCACAAATGAATTAATAAGCAAAAATACGAAAATCAATAGTGTTAAAGAAATGCGTTTTGTTTTGTTTCTTTTGTAATAAAAAATCAAAAAACTATATGTGCCTAAATATGCATAATTGATATAAATATATTTGTATGCATACATACATGAATAGTTTCAAATTTAACTTGAAAAAAAAAACCTAAGTATCCCTGGCAACTTCTGTTTCCTCTCAAGCATTATCATATAATGGATGTTCCTCATTCCTAGCCTAATTATTGCATGATCTAACAATCAAGAATTAGGAAAAAAAAGACATCCTTGGAAGGTTAATAAGCCATCCAGAAAATTAGATTAGCATGATCAAACCTTAATGATCACTGTTTCTCATTATCATAGATCACCTAAAAAGTTGGAGGAAGAAAGCAATCAGTAGGCAACACCAGACAATTCTGCCTGTTGTTTTCCACAGTGAATGTCCCAGAAGAGCACCAGTTAGGTATTCTTTTCATATCTAAAAGTGGAGGTTTTTCTTCATACATTCTACTGCCATTATTACAGTAATCAAAGGCCGTTTATTCGATCATCACCATAATGGAATACTTGAGGCGTTTTCTTCTTTGCTAATTGACAGTTGGTCAGTAAAGAGGCGCTTTTCACAAAATCCTCAGTAACCCTAAGGGCTGAAATGAGCTTGTAATAAATGTCCGGGATGCTTCTCGACTTTCTTAAGTGCATTGTCTAAAACTCTCAACTGCTATTTTCCACCTTCTGGCCAGGAAGTGTCTTTGATCTGCCATCCGGCCGCCTTTCTCCCCTGTCTCTATCTGTCTCAAGCACTGTAACCCTGCTCGTCAGTGCAGTGACACATTACCATTTAGAGATCATCTTCTGAGGCCGAAATTCTCAAAACAGGAAAATGGAATGCAAAAAGCAAAAGAGAGGTCAGACTGAAGCTCCAACTGCCTACTTGGAGGATGGCGGGAGGTGGCGTGCAGTACAAAGACCTCGCTTTGAGCTAGATCCTCACCCCACTTTCACTGCGTACCTTGGCGCATCCTGTGCAGAGTCCTGGGCTCACCTGCTGCTCTTTTAGTGTCCACAGGCCACCTCTTTGTCTGGGGTGGGACCATCCCCCAGAATCCCAGGATCACAGCATCCACATCCAGAATGGGGAGCTGCTTTCTTTGACTTCCCTCCCACTGTCATTTGCTGCCTGGCAATGGAATTGGGGCTTGTAGGGCAAGCGACACAGCCTACCTAAATACACTTGCTGATTTTAAAAGCAGAGTGTCCAGCCCACAGTCTGAAAGCATCAAACATGCCAGAAATACATTGTCACAATTATCTCTGGTTGCCAGAGACTTGGTTTGTCTTACTGCTTTCGCTCTGTAACCAGCCAGGAAGGATTCAATGGATGCTGGTAGGATGAGGAATAAAGAGATTGCCCATGCCCTTCGACTAAAGTATTCAACACCCAAATTTATTGTGATTCCTTTTTATGGATTATCATTATTACTTGTGATGTTGAGGATTGCACTCAGGGCCTTCCCACTGAGCTGCCACTCCAGCTCTTTATTTTTTCAGTGTGGGTATTTAATTGTGCTGTTTGTTTGTATTGTTTTTGAAGCCAAGTCTTGCTACCTCCCTAAGTTGCCGGAGCTGAGCTCAAACTTGCAATGCACCTGCCTCATTCTCTTAGAATGCTGAGATTATGTAATGGTATTGCGTTTTTAAATAGTTCAATACTTGGAGAAGATTTATTTTTCTTATGGAACAAACTTACGACTATCAGGAATATGACTGACTGGCTGAAATCTTCTGTCCATAAGAGAACAAAAAGAAAAAATAATTGGGGAAAGAACGAAGGAAAGGAAGGACAGTGGTTTGTACAGTTTTCTGAAATAGAAGCAATATATATTTCAAAAAAGAAAGATTTGGTTAGGTTTTGTTTTTATTATTGTATGCTTTCAATACAAAATTACCCTTAACTTGGACAAATGGTAGAAAGATACATTACTTGTTAATCATTTCAACTTCCCTCTCATTCCACCTTCCCATCTTCCCCAGTCCCCAGCGGCCCTTCCTGTCTTTGCGATGTCTATCTGGAAAATGGATGCATCTTAAGACCATAGTGCTAAGTGGAATAAGTCAGACACACAAGGTTAAATAATGCATGGTTTCTCTTCTACAAGAAACCCAAAATGGAAATACCTTAAAAAACAAAGGAAGAGGGATGGTAAAGCAACTTCATAACTGTATAAACACATGCTGGAAAGCATTAAGTTTAAAAATGACTTTTTCATCTCAGACAATGTTTGGTGACTTTATCATTTCTTTTATTCAGTAACTATATCCTAATGCTTACTGTGTGCGAAGTATTTACTGTGGGAACCCTAAGACACAGAGCAAAATAACACGGTTCCCCATCGCAGAGAAACAATAGAAGCCATTTCTTTCGCTTATTTCTCTCTCCCTGTTTCCTTCTTTTTGAATTCTTTCTTTTTTCTTTCCCCTGTTTTCTTCTCTCTTTCTTATGAACAGATGACAAAATTGAATGTGGAAATGCATCCTGGTCCTTAGTCTCTCCTGTACTGCAATCAGTCTGAAAAGTCAGCAGTGGAAAACTTCCTTTCCGCCAGCTGAGGTTCACTTTCTCACTGTGTGTTCTAATGTTTAAAATAAATATTTAGCAATTAGGGTGAAATATGTTTGGGACAGCTGCAGAGGCTGAAGGCTTCTATTTATTTAGATCCCCATTTTTATCTCCAAAATACCAAGGTAATGGCAAAGCCCTCAGCGTACCGTGCCTCTGGATGTGAGCACATAATTAGATCTCTGTGTGCCTCAGTTTTGCTTTAATCTCCTTCCTCAAACTGCTGGTAATGAGAGGCGTGCTGATGTCAGTTTAGATGGTAATTCTTCGCCAGGAAATTTTTAGCTATCCAAAATGCAGTCTGTCCCATTACAAATAATATACTGCTCCCGGCTCTTGATGTTGACTTCATTTAAAGTCACATAGCTAAGTTTGTATGTGCAAGAATTAGACTCTGTGCAAGGCAAGCACTTTTGTAAGGAAGCAAACAGTACACAATGCCAATTGCCCAAGGCACAGTGATCAGCCTTGTCGGGGGACAGAGGCAAGCAAACCCAAACTATGATTAGAAAGGTAGTTGCCAGGACTGTGGACAGAGGACCAAAAGGTACTGCTCCATTCCACCATGTCTACCACTCTTCTAATCTGTTGAGCTCCGAGCCACATTAAGGTTGAGGGCATTACCAAGCTAGAAAACAGATTAGAAGCCGGCTATGTTGAAGCCCCTGAATTAAAGCGAGAACCTAAGCTTTCACTCATTAAGAATTCCTGTTGTACTTTTTTATTAATCAAGGAAATATACATACAGAAGAGACACACACAAAACTATCACACGCACACATTTCTGGTCAGGGTAATAAGTTCTTTCCAGATCACAGAAGGGTAACAATGTGAATGAGGGCCATCGCTTGCATGATCCAGCTTGAAAGATTCTGAGAGGAAAGCGTGGACTCGGGGAGCCTGTCTCATGAGGACTGCCATGGACTGCGTGTGAGCCACACACTTGTAGAGCAGCACCAGCTGGCACAATGTGCTGTGTTGACAAAAATGTTCATTATCCACCTGTCTGATGCAGTTGGCCACAAGCCACTCACTGCTGTTGACCAGTGTAAATAGAGCTGTTGAGACTAGGAGAATGGATTTTTAATTTTATATAATTTTAATTAATATAAACTTAACCAGCTAAAGATAGCAACTGGCGGCCATCAGATCAAGAGAATTTGATTTCTAGTGTTTAAAAGACTGGCTTGTTTGGTTGGTTGTTTTTGTACGCAATAAATGAAACACATGCCATCGATCATGATAAGTACAGGTCATGCCACTGAGCTGCACCCTCACTCCATTAAATTAAATAAGTTAAAATAAATTAAATTAAAATACTCCTTTTAGTGCAATATTAATCAAAAATGGATGAACTATATAAAATAAACTAAATAAATTAAATTACAATATTCCTTTTAGTCAACCTAAAATATACAAAATAAACATAATTTACTCATCAGTCAATAAATATTTATAGAATATTTTATGACCACAAAACCAAAACAGACTTTCTGCATTATAATAAGATTCTTCCAAGTAATTTACAATTAAAACTCAGTAAATAACTAGCTGTCTTGGCACTACCTTTTTCCTCATCACAGTTTTGGAATTTGTGTTTTATATAATAAAATTAAATGCTGTCATTGCTAAAGTGAGTCAAATCCCCTCAGAACTAGTAGTAGGAACTGGAGAGCAGTTGATACCGTGGTTTGGATGCACCACACCAATTGTATACCATCTTCTGTGTTGGCATATTAGAAGATAGATGTGGTGCCTACAGGTACAGACATGCAGTTACTACAGGCTCCCGCCTTTGTCCAGCTGTACTTTTGATGTATTTCATGCAGCACCTTGAATGACCCTCCAGACACTGCACTGTCAGGGATTGATGTGGCCGAGTGTTCAGAAACCTTCAGAGATGCCTACATGTCTCTCACCACTGGGAGTTTCATCCGCCCCAGAATCAGGATAACTTTTATGTATGAGTGTTCTATGTAGATGGCTATAGAAAAATTTAGAAAAGGTTTACAGACAAATTCATACCAGTGAACATCTTAAAACCTTACAGAACTTACTAAAAAGAAAGTTAGACAACCCCTTACTTTGATTTTAATTTTGTCTCCCAAAGGTTAAAGGAGTGGTTAATATATTATACATTGAGAAGTCTATTAATCTTTTGATTAGCATTTGTTTTCCTGTGTTTTCCTTAGAGGCTACCTAACAAATAAGGAATGTTCTTAATTTGATCTCTGGAGTAATCATAGATATGGATATTGTATCATTTAACAGATGCACTGTACAAAAGAGCAGTTTATTAAATGTACGATTCTATGTGCCAAGAATACCTTGGCTTCTTAACATTCTGAGGGTCTGAGATTGGATTTTATTTCCAACTTCTATTAGTGTGCTGATCATGTATTATCTAAGGTTTGGAAAGAAGAGTCAAATCCAAGTAATTTGTCTAAAAAGAAAAACAAAAATAAAACAAAACATTGATCCCCTTTCCAGCCTCATTCAAACTGATATGAAACCTGCTTTGAAAAAAACACACGTGTTCAGGGGACACTCAGATCTTATTTCCTGCCCTAAAGTCCCTCCGCAGGCAGCAGTTGGCACTAAGAAACGTTCACTGCTCATCTCATTCTCCCCTCGCCCTGAGACTGCTGGGTGCTGTTGATTTAAACAATAAGCTGTTTTTATTTTATTTTATTTTATTTTATTTTATTTTATTTTATTTTTGAGACAGCTCTGTAGTTCAGGATGGACCTGAACTCACCATGGAGCCTAGGTTGGCCTTGGATTCACAGCAACCCTCCTGCCTTAGCCTCCCAACTGCTGGGGTTACAGTAAGAAGCTGTTTCTAAAATACATCTCCCTGGTTAGAAATTCCTCTCCCAGTGTTCCTTTCCCCCCATTTCTTGGCTCTTGCCTGCCTGCAAAAGAACAAATCACTACCTCTGCCTTCAGACCCTCCTCAAAGTAAAGCTAGGGCGTGCATTTGACGTGGGATCCTGTTTTAGGCAAAGGAACGTGGAGAGTAACCCTGTGCCTGGACTACTTGTCAGGCAATGTGGGAGCAGAGGAGAAATGAAATGGTTTCATGAAAGACGACTCATACTTCTAATGTGGAATTTGACAACCCAAGCAACCTCCTCCTATTTTGAGTCCTGTACAGTGTCAGTGGAGAGGATTTCTATATGGAGGTGGGGATGCTGGAACATGAATGTCGTGCCGTAAGATGTGACTCTTGCCACTGTGTGTAATAGACCCCTTCTCCCCCTTCTCTTCCACTGAACAATGCTTTCAAAGCCAGGATTCACATGTTCATGTAATTTCATAAGAAAGGTGCTTCAGATACACAAAGACAAAGCGGTTGAGTCTAGGGACAGAATGAGTTGCTACACATAAATATTTCACAACGCTTTAGTTTTTCATTTCATTAACATTTTCTTTGAATCACACTACATATTTTTCAGGGAAACAGCTTCCTTATTCATTTTCTCTGATCTAAAAATACAAAATGCATGAAGAAATCTCAGCAGAAGTGAGGAAAAATGAAAGCAACAATATGGATGTCATGTGGGTAGGCATTTGAGAAGAAAGCAAGAAGTGTTTTAGGACAGAAATGTGTGTATGTGTGTGTGTGTATGTGTGTGTGTGTGTGCGTGTGTGTGCGTCTGTGTGTGTGTGTGTGTGTGTGTGTTTTCTATTTGGGGATCGCCTGAGTCAGCCACAATATGATCACCGTGTTGTGCCAAAAAGCTTTAAGGTACTAAAAGTCATCGTGCCTGGGAGGCTAAGGCCCAAGGATCTCAAGGCAGAGCCCAGCCTGAGTTGTTCAGTGCTTTCACTGAGGGTGTGTAGCTCAGTGCAAAAGTCCCAGTTTTAACAACTTCTGGTACTGCAAAACAAAACAGCACTGAAGAACTAATAACAAAAAGGAGTGTTCATGCAAACATACCTTTTAATATAGTTTCTAATACAGTTTTTGTCACAATATAGCTGCTACCGGCTGTGGGAATACAAAATTGAGTGTATTGCATGATACAAGAAATTGGTATGTTCTTGTGTTGTTCTGATGGTTATCAGCCTCAGCTCTATTGGAAGAGTAAGGCCAACCAGTGTCCTCCTGTCCTTTCACTCCCAAGAGTGCAGCACTCCTTTAAGCCTTATTCTATTCTACATTCCTCTCTCACGAAAGTTTAGGAAATTTGTTTTTCCTATTGCCGTTTGAAAAGCCACTATTAATGCCATTTAACACTGTCACCAAAATAATGCCTCCACCAGTGCCTTATTATTGGCTCCTGTTGCCCTCTCCCTGAACTTTAGGTAGAAGCTGCTGAACCCCACACCACTAGCATTTTCTTCTCAGTGAGTTAGTGTTCCATGCACCGTCGTGTGCGCTATTATAGGTCACCACTGGGGAGCTGGACACTCACAAGCTGCAGGTTGAACCCAACCGCACACATAGCACTCATGCTCTCGTGAATAGCACCCGTCCCTCATGAACCTGGGTGTGTTAGGCTGTGCAAGGTTGTGCCATAGTAACAAACAACCCCCACCAAAACCGGTGTCTAGAAAGCACCCAGGTTCATCTCATTACTCATGACTGCAGCTGTCTGTGTGCTCGGGGCTGGCGGTTGGTTCTGCCCTCTGCTGTTACTCAGAGACCTGACAGATGAGGCACTGAACATGAACTTTACACCTGTACTCAACCCATCAGAACATCTTGTCACTTTTGAGATTGTACTTCATCGGAGGCTATTTATTTTTTTCTGTTCTGGCTCCCAGAATGGCCTCCTTCCCTGCCCCTCTGGGACACCCTTCACATGGTACGGAGACACAGCTCCTGAGCATCTCCACCTGCAATTAAATGCTCTGGCTTGAGGGCTGACCTCTGTTACTTCCTGTCAACAACTCCTTAGCCAGAACTAATTATGTAGCCCAGTCAACCATACAGCATCCAGAAAATGTCATAATTCTCCCCGTGCCTGAGCAATCAGTAGCCAACATGAGTAATTCCCGTAAGGTCTGTCTGATCTTTCTTAACTCTTGTCCCAGAGTTCCTCAGTCTCTTTATCATCTGGAGGTATTATCACACCATGTCGTTATGTAAAACTTCTGTGACTTAACGATCACAGAGTCTGAAATTCCCTTCTCTACCCCCTACTTCTTTCTATCTGTCAAACTGGACAGGAGGTTACCTAAAAAAGCAGGTGAGGACCCAGGGCTGAGGATACAGGCCACTGGCAGAGTTCTTGCCTAGAGCGAGCCAGGCCCTGGATTCTGTCCTCAGTATTGAAACAGAAGAAAGAGAAAGGAGAGAGGGTGAATTGATATTGAAAACCTAGGACAGTGGAACATGAGAAGAATGATATATGCTTTAGAGTATGGTCACGCTAAGGACACGTGGGGAAACAAACTACGAGCCCCACTCAATGCTAGAGACAAAGATGGGAAGGGAAGTCGTCTTTTTTAACAGGGTGATGTTGCATCTGAATCTTACAAGTCAATATGAATTAGTCATGGAAGTGGGAGAAGCTCTGCCCTTGTAGATAAGATAGAACAGCAGGTGTAAGTACCTGGGGGTGGTAAGAATAGCTGTAGTACAAGAAGCATGCCATGAGGCTAGAGACCAAGGGGGAGAGGTTGGTTGGGAGTGGATTAAGGCAGAGTGATATAAGCACAATGACAATTTTTAAAGGAATAGAGTTGTATCTCATTCAGATTGGTACTTTTAAGGTACTGCTTACATTTGTTTATTGATCAGTCGATTATATTTATTACAAACAATTTCCTGACTTCTAAGCAGAGACCACAATTTTGCATGTGAGCAACAGTAAATCTCTATAAAATATGCTTCTATTTTGGTACTTCCCTTCATGTAACTGGAAGTATTGTAAGACAGATGTCTTGACCTTTTAAAATATTTGTTTCTTGGGTTTATGTTCAGTAGTATATTTCTATTCATTCGCAAATATAAATTTTTGTGTCTGAAAACTTGACAATATATGCTCTTTATATTATAATTTTTAATTAGTCATTAACCAAAAATAATGAAATATAGCACCTGTCTAATTCTGAACCTTTACGCTTCACCCAATAGCAATTTTCCCCAACACTTCAACATTTTTCCAAATCCAGCAAAAATGGGGGGGGGGGCGGGGAATAATACAATTTATTACCTTGCAGTAAGGGTACATATAAGGCATTTAAAAATCAAGTGCCTACAAATCATGGTGCAACTGTAACTGACAGTTTGAATTTTTAAAAGTAAAGTTTAGGAGACAGGTATAATTATGAACATGTAAGTAGAATATTGTTCATTTTGCTAACTGTGTTTCTCTTCATTATTTTCTTGATAGCTTTGGTGATGTAAGGGCAACAGAATTTTCTCTGATAGCCATGCAGTATTTTTTTTTTCCGATGTGGTTGTCTTTTTTACAATTATTCACTCTTTCACTTTATTGTTTGAGACTGAGCTAACGGTTCTGTATATAGACATATCGATTAGCTCAGAGTCAATTTTTTTACCTCTTCCAGTATTGCAGTCTTCTTAGATCATTTTGTGAGTTTTGTTTGATTTTATGTTTTTCTTTTTCCGTTTTGCAGAATATTGTCACATTTTCTTTTATGTCCCAGTTGAAATTATTTTGACCTTTCTTTAAAGAATATTTCTCCTCTTGTCGGCTTTTGTCTTGTGTTGATTTAAAATATTGCATATTAATGTACGCTATTGCATATCAATGTACACACTTAGAGGAAAAAGAACTTTGCTACTAACGCCAGGGGGCAGGACATGGAGGGGTGTATCTGAGCTCCATGACTGAACCGTCCATAACTGGTTTCAAACCGGAGCTGGAAAGACTGTGGTAGACCGGTAGAAGAAAAGAGTCCTCAGGTTCCATCGAATTGAGCCAAAGGCAGAAGTAGGATTACAGAGTTGAAACAAAGGCTCTTAACAGGGACCAGATGGGTTGGAGAAAGAGGAACAGGCTGAGTAGCCAAAGGGTGAAATTCATCACAAGCGCTGAATTCCCACCCTGATGTCCTTCCTCACGTTTTGGCTTTTGTGATTTCAAGAACCAAGAGAGGAGCCTTAATGTAGCAACCAAGCTGGAACATAGAACAGGCAATTCAAAAGGTGACTGCAATAACTAGTAATTGTATGAAGTGCTGTGACCGCTCAAAACAGGCTTATGATTGTTCCTCTCATTTTGTTGGCCTAGTTATACTAAATAAGTCATGTATTTAAACAAGCCTCAATCTTTGTAGATGTGATTGTCAACGTTCATTTGGACCTGGAAGCCTGAGATAGATAGATTATATGCTTCACACCTCGAGTGAAAACCACCACACACACCAGAAAAGTACAGAAAGTAAAAAAATATAAAAAAAGAATTTTTAATGTCATTCTGTCTTTGTCAAGAACTCAACAGTGGAGTGCTTTGTAACATAAGTCCCAGGTTTCATCCCCAATACTCAAAAAACAAGAACAACAACACAATCTCCTTCGTGTTGCTTTGAGCCACGGGCCAGTAACCTAAAGCAAGTAACCTGGAGCCAGGGATAATTTCTGAGGATGCCCATCAGGGACCTGCTGTCCACCTGGCACCTAGCCCTCCATCATGTTTTTGGAATTCCTTGTATTAAGAAGCCAAATATTATGAATGGTTTGGCTGAGATTTTCTCTCTATGTTTCAGAATCTCTCTATCCTCTTTATTTTATGATTCTTATTTGCCTTTTCAAAAAATTTTTGCTCTCGTAAAGTGCAAGGTCATTCACAAGGTCATTCACAAGGCCAAAAATTCATATTTGAGAGGCTGAGCCATTTTGGACTTCCTCCAAAATTCTTCTTACTCGGAATAGGAGAGTGACTTTGCCTCACCTTTAACACCCTCTTACTAATCACACCTCAGGTTGGCAGAGCAATTTAGAAGGTGAGAAGCGCTTTCACACATCCTTGTGTTTCATCTTCCCCCCAACCTGTGAGCTAAGCAGGACAGGCATCTTGCTTAACAGTCATCCAGAAAGAACTCAGAAATCTCCTATGTAGCTCACCTAGGATCAGGTTTAAATTTTGCCAAATATGTAAGGACAGTCTCCAGATGACCTATCATTTTCAACTATCATTTTCAACTGTAAGTAGAACAATCAGATTTTCATTTCAGGAAAACAACATGGGAAATATATCTAAAGAGGCAAGGTTGCAAGTATAGAAATCAGCTTGCTGGAAGGTTTCTTTAAAATTTAGGGAAGGATGAGCCTGGTGGAACTAGCCTGTAATCTCAGCTCTGTGCGAAGCTAAAATAGGACTGCAAATCTGAGGCTAGCCTGAACAATTTAGCGACTTAGTGAGACCCTGTCTAAATTTTTTTTTTCCAGGCAAGATATGATGAAGTTTAAACTAGAACAGTAGCAATGACATGGGAAATATTTAGAATATAAATACAGCATATATGTTTTTACCACACTGTGAAATCCCTTTATCAAAACAAACATTAAGTAGGTTAAAGTTAACTCAATCAGCAATTTAGTCTTCATTTGATGATTCAAACGAGGCTCTCTGCTTCACAAAATGCATTTAAGCTACCAGTGTACTATAGCTGCACGGAGCATAAGTTAATAAAGGTACATCTTCATTCATCAGAGATTTACTAATTAGAAGAATTAGTACAACGTTAGAAAGCAGGAAATTCGGGTGAGAAAGATGGAGAGAATCTTTGCCTCTTCGTCCACATCCGTTCCCCCGCACCGTTTCAGATTTTCTCCTTTTCGTATCACACCGCTGTTGACTTAAGCTCGGGTGAGTAGAGACAAGAGGAACGAGAGTAGGCATGCTCCGGGAAGATCTCCTTCGCCTTTCCTTTTGGGGGCACTTTGTCCCCCATTGTATCCACATGTGATTTCTGAGGGACATCAGTCTACCTGTGTGAAGTCCCAGTCTCTTCCCAGGGACCTTCGCTTCTGAAATCACTCCTTTCCCTGGCTGGCCCCAAGTGCACCTCACTGCCCCATCATCCCTCTCCACACACAGTGAGGGATCCCTCAACGCTGTTTTCCTTAGGGTCCTCTTGCCAAAAATCCTTGCCTGACTCATGCCTCCTTTTCTGTTCCCCTCAGCAATTTGCGTGAAAGCATTGCCCACATCTACCGTTCCAGCTTAGTAACCTGTCAGTCTTTCCTTGGTCGCCTCTAATTGGGATTTGGGACCTACTGTACCCTACAGTAGCCCAAATGAATGCTAATTTAACAATAAGAAATGTGTTTCTCATCTTTCAGGCATTCCAAAAGGACTAAATCTAAAACCATTTTATAAATATGCATAAAATGATTCAAATTAATTATACTGGAATAATAGAACTATTTTTGCTCATAATTACCTCACAATTGATATGATATCATTTTGTGAAGTCTGGCATAGCAACTTGCTCCCAATGGATTCTGCTATGCACGACATCAAGCTGTTTTCTCTCCACCCCTCTTTTCCTCTCTCCTCACCTTCTTTCATTTTTCTTGACTTTGTTTCTCTTTCTTACGTTTTTTTTTTTGTCTTATCCACTGAGTAACTTCATATCTAACTGAGACAGGACTCAGTGAAATCAGTCAAGCTTAAATGATGACACAGAATTGTCCCTCAACAACAGAGTAGCTTTGTATTAATCTCTTAAATTATGTTCCACTGTTGTGTAGAAGATAAATTACATTTGATTTCTAAAGAAGCTTTGTCAGGCTCTAGCAAACTAGCTTAATTATGAAAAATTAAATTTTCTATAATGATCTCTCTTTTGAAGTCTTTAATATGAAATTACATTTACTCAGTCATAAATTTAGTTGTTGGACTTTGCAAGTGGTTTTTAGAATTTTAAGACATTGTGAGTAAGTATAATTTTAGTCTTCTTATCACTTTTTGGCATTTAAGTCAATTATAACAAAGAAATTCTGTGGAGTCATGCTTTTTTTAATTAAAAGAAAGCAAAGAAAATGAATTGCCAAACACATGTTTCTGCATTATGATATGGAGATTATGTATGAATATATAAATATATGTATGTTTCAACTTTTTAGTTTTTTTAAGTAGCAAACCAAAATGCTACTTTTCTTAGTTTATCATAGTACATAACAACAAAACTTTTCTTCAAATTTCAAGTATTGTTACATGAAAAAAGAAAGTTTCTCCATCTATTATCTTTTTCCTTTAATGTTCTACTTGGATTCCTAAGGAAGATTCAAAAATGTAAGGACAAAACAAAACCAAAAACAGAACTATAGCTCAAATGCCACAGCTTAGAATTTTTCGGCCTCTAGGAAGTGCCAACAGCTTCTGTCATTTAAATACAACTTACGTGTGGGAGAAGCCAATGGGGGGGAAAAACAGCATACAAGTTACAAAATAAATAAGTTATTCAAATTAAAAGAAGAATGGAGAGTTTTGATTTAAAGCCTCCTCTTTGTTAACAGAACATAGCCTTTCCATCCTTTGTTGAAAGGTAAGCTCACAGTTGCACTTCTTGGTGATAATAGAATAGGAATTTATACCATTTATTAAAAAATTATTGTTAATAATTTGATAACAATTGATTATACCTGAATGCTACCATTGATCAGTTCTTAATCTCTGTAACAAGAAGAAAATCAAAAATCTACTTATAAATAGTGTCAACTTGTCTATTTCAGAGAAAATCACTGGCCACTTGACTGATATTGACTATAAATTAGGACAGAAAATGTGCTTTAATTTTTAAAAGTTCCGATTAGGCTTGGAAGGAAGTGTTTTCCTCAGCTCTGTAACAAATTAAATGAAGGTAGAACCAGCATTCGTGGGATACAGTTAACACCTTCAGATCTCATCCCTGTGCTAACATAATCTGATTGTGTCAGAGACCACATTACACCAAACTTGATCTACAAGGCGGTTCCCATTTATACGTGGTTTTGCTGTGCATACCATTAATATTCTGCATAATGTAAACAACACGCTTCAAGTTGGTCAGAGAGACACACAAGAACAACATGGAGGAAAAAATACAAATCAGAAAAGCTGATGTTATCCCGAGAGAAATATCCTTTAACTGTTGTTGGCTATTCGAAGACAAGACAGAAAAAAAGAAATCCCGAGGCAGATTTGGAGGAAATTAAAAGCAGAGGTAGTGTTATATAGACAAATAAAACAAGCAGAAACTGAGCTGAAAAAAAAAGGATGTAAAAATATTTGTTTCCTTAGGACTTTTTAGTAACACAAGTCCATGTTTCATGAGACAGCTTTCACTAGGTAAAGCGACGGTTATAAATGACCTCAGACGCTCAGAAGCGCACAGTGGAGGTGGCATGTTTCTCATTCTCTGGCTGAGGTCAGCTGAGGCTCCGCTCCATGTATCTTCCCATTCCGGACTTGTTGAAAGAACAGCCCATATTTTAGAAAGTGTCTTTTTTTATATACAAAGGGAAAGAGCAAGAAAGTACAAATACACAGCCTGGAGCTTTTATAGTTTCTCTTCAGAGTTCTCTCAGGCCTGCTCACATTCCAATGGGAAGGTCAGGTCTGGAGGCCAAGGACAGGATCCTGGCACTGCAAGGTGCATGGGTGTGGTGAGAAACATATAGTCCTTGTGTTAGAAAGAGGTGGACAAATACTCTTCAAAAATAGTTCAGTCTTCTCGGAAGATTCAGGAATATTTTCCTTTGGACAAATCTTGAAAACTCATGGCAAATATGGGTCAGAAGTCAAACTGTTTAGCAATAATTGGCAGGCGAGGTATCTTCATGAGTACTGAAATCTCTGGCTTTTTGCTTTTGAAATAAACACAAAAGAATACAATGGGTATTTAAAACAGAAATAATGTAAGAGAAGGCCGGGTTTTATCATGTAGGTAAAAATAAAATGCATGGTAATAAGGATGCAAGGATGGATCCACTTTATTTGATTTTGGAACATGGTGATAGGTTTATATCTAAATTCATTCTTCTGCTTGTGGATAGCCCATTCTTCCAACACCATTTGCTGAAGGAGCTATCTTTTCCAGTGTATACTAATAAAATTTGAAAGAAAAGAATATACAGATTGAAAGATAGTCATTAGAAATATATTTTCATAAAGTTATTAAATTTTATGAAGTAGTAAATTAGGATAATTTGAAAATGTATGTTGTAGTCCTTTAAACAACACCAAAATAATAAAGAAATTTAACCTATCCAGAAGAATTCATTAGGAAAGATACGGCAATATAAATACCATAGAATATCTGACTTGCCAAAAAAAAAAGAGAAAACAGAAATGGAGGAATATAGAAAGATGAACCAAATATGAATCACATGTCAGATTGATAAACTTAAGTCAGACATCAAAAACCAAATTAAAGTAAAAGGACTAACCACTGATCAAGTGCAGATGTATTTGGATTGACAAAATGACCATATAGTGCTTGCAAGGAATATATTTTAAACATAAAGAAGGAAATTTAAAGAAAAATGGAAAGAAAAAGTGAAAGAAAGCTAATGAGACCACATAAATACCATAATAAGGCTGACATCACGACAGACAACATCACTATACTTCTGAAAATTTTGTTTTTTGTATTTGGATTTTTTTTCTCTTAGTTTTTGCTTTTTTTGTTTTGAGTTGTTTGTTTTTGTTTGGTTTGCTTTGATACTGGAAACTGAGTCCAGGGTCTTTCTGCTGAGCTACCCCTGAGCCTATTTTTATTTTTGATTTTAAGACAGGGACATCTCAAGCTGCTCAGTTTTCCATGCTGGACTCAAACTTGCAATCCTCCTGCCTCAGCCTCTAAGATTACAGGCCTACACCACTGAGACCAGTACCATGCTACTTAGAGTATAAATTTAATACCAGAGCTTCCAAATCAGACAGAAATAGATAAAACAGAAGACAATTAAAAGTCAATTTGCCATCACCAATATAGATTTTAATACTTTTTCCCTCCTCAGGAATAGATGAAACAATTAAAAAGTGAAATTAGTAAATTCAATGGCTCATCTGAACAACCCTAACCATCGATGTAAGGTAATTTGTATTGATAGGAGCAACTTGTAATTTCTACAGTACACCTGGAATCATCAAGAAAATGCGTAAAACAAAATTCAGGACTTAAATTAGATTATTATCTCTAGCCATGAAAAGAAGCTATTTATTTAATAAATAGAAGATATAAATGAACCTTTTATAACTCTAAATATTTGGAAGTTAAGAAATATCCTATTATGTAATTCAGTGGTCAGAGATAATAATTCTGAGGCTATAACTGTGCCTATTTTGAACAAAAATGTATGAAAGCCTATCATTTATGGAATATAGTGACAGCAGTCCTTACAAAAAATTTATAGATTTAAGTACCTATGCTAGAAGAAAAAAGAAAGCACATAAGATGAAAAGCTCTGTTTTCATTGCAGAAACTTAGAAGGTAGCAATTTAACGCCAAAGTGGTGGCACAAAGGAAGTAAGAGCTGAAATCAATGTAAATAGGAAAATTAAATGGCCCTTTTCAAAGAAATCAAATTTATAAATAAAAAGCCTTCATTTTTTAAAGATTGGGCCAGGTATTTTCCCAGATGGATTATAATAAATACAGGAGGAAAAAATACTTTCATAACTAGAGGCATTAGGAACATTTTCCAACTCACCTCATGAAGCCATTTTGATTGTGAAGTGAAAATCAGGGGTGCTTAATACTAGAAAATCAGTTACATCTAGAATATCTCATCACCACTGATATAAAATTGCTTAACAAAGTATCAGCAAATTTAATCCACAGTTATATAAAAAAGTTAATATATCAGGCTCAGGATTAATTTTTTTTCCTAGGAATGCAAGGTTGGCTTAACATATGAAATCAAAGTATCCAGATCAAGAGACAAAAATACAATTGGAAAAATACATAGACTATCTCCATAAACTTTGAATAAACACAGAATATCTTTGTAAACTTTGAGTCCATGTGATATTGAAGTGAAAATTATAAAACAAAAAAAAAATTATCAAAATAGAAAGTCCTGCTCAATGAAAAAAGCACCCTTCAGACAATAGACTATTAAAAAGATCAGGAGAGATACCTGATAAAAAATTTATACCCAAAATACAGTAAAAATTTATGCAACTTTTTAAAAATAGGTTAAAGTCACGATGACCTTTTAAGTTTCAAAATTTTATTGCTAGGTCATTGTCCAACAATAAAAACATCATGTAGGATCAAAACATCTTTTATAAGAATATTCACAGCTGCATTATTTTAAATACCCAATTTTTTGTTTTTATTGTTTATTTTATTTTACTTACTTACATGTTTCTTTTGGTTCTGGCATTGAACCCAGAGACTTGAACATACTAAACACTCACTCTAACACCAACCTATTGACCTATACTTTCTGCCCACTTGTGACTTCCTGCCAATTCCTGGGAATAGCTCAGATATTTTCAGCAAGACAATGGGTAATCAGCATTATATCATTCAGTGGAATACTACAAACTATGTGTCAAACTATTGACACATGCAATACAAGAATCCCAAAGTCACTGCGTGAGGGAAGCTCTGCACAAACATTGCTTTTGTTGTGACTGCCTTGATGTGACATCTTGGAATGGTCAGAGCTCATCTGTGGTGACAGAGATCAGGTGACAGGCCTATCCTTGAAGACAAGAGTAGCAGTGGAAAAATGGAGCCTTGGGAAGAAGAGGAAAGCAATGATGTGGGATTTCCTGTGTGTCATGGACATGCGTTCTTCAAATCTGATTGAAAAATACTCTTAGGATCTATTTAGCTCACTGCATGTTGATTTTGACGTTAGTAATTAACAAAATGGGTAACGTTGAAAAGCTATGTGTTTGAACATTACACCTCATCGTATTGTGGAAATGTGTTTGAAATATTATAAGAGGAATAATAGATATGCTAAGTAGATAGGTAAACCAGGATAGGTGTTCAATGACACTGTGTATACTGCCAGTTTGAATACCAGTGCCAGTGGTGTTTGACCTAGTAGGAAGGAGGACTTCAGCAATCTTCAGATAAAAACCCTAACCGGGCAAATTTGAGGAAAGGTTAATGTCATTTCTTATATTCCTCAGACCCACATCTTCTGAAAATAAATCAGTTTTAAGAGTAGAACAGCATTATTAAGCACTGTGCTTAGTAGCTCTGCCTTCCTTGCCTTGTAAATTTCCTTCAATCACTGGCTAAAACCTGTTTTTATCATACAAAATAAAATGATTCTTTTAGTTCACAGCTCAAAAGGCTTAAAATGCAAATGGATCATTAAGACAATACTTTTTAAAAAGTTTTATTGCTACATAAGAAGTATATGAGCGCTTTCCTGTTTCTGGTCACATAGGAAGGATAAAAAGAAAGAAAACAAGGAAAAGAAAGAAAAAAGAAAGAGTCCAATTCCATAAACATTTACTGAGCATGTACTGAGTTAAATCAGTGGTTTCCAAGCTTTTGTGACTATGACCTTTAATAAGAATTGCAACTTGTATGGCAACCTTATATGTAAACACATACATATAACTAAAGAATTGTTTAAAGAAAACTTATTCTGGTTAAATAAGATATATGCTGACATTTGGTAGTCTAGTTTCACATAGTCTGTTTCATATCTACAAAAATTGGGTCGTGACCCACTAGTTTCACTACCCACTACTAAATGACTCACACTTTGCAAACACAGTCCTATCCTTTCCACTTAAAATGTGATCAGAAATGCAGAAACAGGCTGCTTTTCACACCTATTCAATCAAACTGCATTTTAACAGAGCTGCTAGGAGCATCCTGTGTGTGTCATCCTGTCAGAAACCTGACATTAGGCAGTGCACAGGATTGGCAGAATTTTCTTCACATTGCTGGACAGAGATTCTTAGTCAAGGATAGCTTTTTTTTTTTTTTTTTAGTATATGTGTACCCAAGTCACAAACAAAGCCTAATTCAGTATCTCCAAAGACATGATGGGGCATTTACATTAAAAAATAAATAAACCAACAAATAAAATCTACCAGAACTTCTGTGTCTAAACCTATTTAGGAACCCTTGATTTATGGGGTTAGATGAAAGCTATGCACTGATATGATTGGAATTTAGTATTATTATTACTACTGCAAAGGTAAAAATCCATGCTTCAGGTGATAGAGAGTTGCTTTAATTTATTTTGCAGTATGGATGACTTCCTCTAAAGGCATTTTTATTCCCAGAATATTTATTGTCAGGGTCATTATAATAGCTTCTTCCAAATTTACTTCTTCTTGTGGGAAAATTTCCAAATATCTCTATTCTACCAATAACCGCCCTTTTGTAGAAATGTAATGTGAATTCGAGTAGAAATATTATTATTATTCTTGCTGACCTAGCACAGTTCATCCCTGGGTTTCTTCCAGTAGCTTCCCTAGCCAAGGGTCTGCTGCTAAATGTCCATCCCTGGTCACTAAGGACCTTCCCGCTGTGTTCATCTGTTTCCTGAGAGATGGGGGGTTAGCCCAACGTTGCTAATCTTGCTCACACTAAAAGGCCCTCTCCCATTAGCAGCTTGTGTGCTGCATTAATAATAAGAGAGTAATAAAGAGACCAGCCTGTGCTGTTCAGCCTCCCCAGAGGCAAGGCCCCAGCCTGCTTCCTGTCCCCATGGTCCACTATAATGGTCTTGCTTGGGTTAGAGTAATAGAGTGGATAATAAGTGCTGTCTGTCTCATCAGCATCTAATTCCTTTTTCTTTTGGGAGAACACCTCTTTCGAAGACATCCATGTTGAAAACTGTCCCTCTATACTTTCACAGTTAAAACTGATCTTTTAAATTCTCAATGTAGATGGTGGTTAAAACCATCAAGCACAAAAAATATGTATATAAGGTAAGTGCAGACAGATCGTCAAGAATAGGGAAAAAAATCATCATTTCACAAAAAAAAAAAAACCCTTCTATATTCTTTGGAATAGCTGGAAACCAGGATTTAAGAGATGCCAAGTATTTTCTCTTCTCTTTCTTCTTTCTATTTTTATGTACAACCAATCAGTAATCTACAAAGCAATAAATTAAAACCAAGAAAGAGTATTGTTTTTATAGATGATGAAAGTTATCTCATTAATAAACAAAGAAACATGATGACAAAGTATGTTCCAATAAGACTGGATATGACAGGATTGGAGTGAGTTAGTAAATTATTTTTATTAAAAGATATTTTATTAGAGTCATGATGATAAATGTTCGTGGGGTTTTTTCCTATTTTTGCAGAAGCACACTTTTTAAAGATTATCTTGGTTTTCAAAACATCTGTTTTAAAGCTTAAAATCTGTCCATGAAATCTGGTTATTTTTATGATAGATTGGTTTGTTGCATTTTTTTATTTTCAAGTAAAGCTACTCCTTTCAACTATATGCACATATTAATTGGGTAAACAGTAATCTAACACATCAAAACTGTTGCTTATTCCTTGCACTCAAAATACTAAAATTTTTTGTCAATTTACATTATCATGCCCTGATTTTTTGAAAGGTTAATTTTATAATTAGGTTATATTTTGCCTGTGTTGGAGCCTGTACTTTAGAGGGGAAGAAAGGACCACTATCAATTAATCTTCATAAGTGATTGAAGATACATTTGTACAGTAAAATGTGTTCATCAGTCTCTTAGAGCAAGTCCCTATGGTTAGCTCTGTGCCATATTTATGTGAAATTTAAGAAATCCACAGTAAAATCTGAGCTGTTTTCTAAAATTTTAAATTAATATATTCTCCTTCTATATATTTAGAAGCTTGGGGAAAAAACAGTAGATATATCTAATAAGCCAAGACTCACCACCTCAGGTTTTAAAATGTTTATCTGAAAACCTGTGAGCCAAAAAATCTATAATTTTTCATTTATAGGGTCTGGATGAATGGTTCAGCAGTTAAAGTGCTTGCTTAGCCAACGCTAAATCAAGCGCTAGGTACCCAAGTTCATTTCCCAAGCCCCCTATAAGCTGGGCATGGTGACACATGCCTGTAATCCCAGCGCTCAGGCTGAGACAAGAGGACTGCCCTTGAATCCAAAGCCAGCCTGGGCTTCATAGTGAGTTCAAGACCAGCCTGAGCTACAGAGCAGGACCCTGTCTCAAAAACAAAATCATTTATAGATAACGATAACAAAATGCTAATTTTTGGAAAATAAACATTAGATTTTTCCCACCAGGAGGTAAAACTATTAATGTTTCTTGGTTAAATAATTCTTTCACGTAGTCTATTTATTAGCTTAAAATTCTCAGAAATCCAGTGAAACTCTCTGCTTATTGCTGTGTCTTTCTTCTCAAAAGCAGAAGAGTAGACGTCGCACGAATGGCCGACGTGGTGTCGGCAGAGTTGGCCTTAGAGTGGGGAAGGACCAAAGCCCCGTAGAAAACAGATCCTTTGAGAAGTGGCGGCTTACGTATGGACCTGTCGCCGAGTTGCTGGCATCAGCTGGCTCACCTTAAATCCCTTTGTTTCTTCTTTCTGTCCTGCAGCCCACGAGGGCTCCGGAGAAACCAGTCAGAAGGAAACGTCCACCTGTGATATTTGCCAGTTCGGTGCAGAATGCGACGAAGACGCTGAAGATGTCTGGTAAGGTGCTATTTTTAGGCTCACAAACAAAATGGTGGTGATTAATTTCTTTTCATCTTGTCAGCTATTCTCCAAAAACCATTGTGGACATTTTTCCTTCTTGCTCATGAAGGCTATCATAGCAGCGAGGGACTTTTGGAGCTAGAGGAAGAGGTCAGGCCACCAGGTGGCCCAGTGGAGCCATGACCTGATAAGGTTCTCTGAAATGTTACAGATCCCATCTTCCAACACTCTCAGTGTCAGCCATTAGTGGTAGTGCATGCCTGTACTCTCAGAACTTGGGAGCCTGAGGCAGGAGGATTCCTGTAAGTTCAAGGGTGGACGGGGCTGTAATGGTGAGTTCTGGACCAGCATGGACTACTGCACAAGGCCCTATCTGAAAAAAAAAAAAAAAAAAAAAAAAGTCATAGAAAGGAAAATCGCCATATTTGCCAGAACTTCTTTCATGAAATACCACCAAGAAGCAAGCTACAGTTTCTAAATCTATGCAGGCTGCTACCATAAAATACCGTGAATTGTGTAGCTGGTAAACAAAATTTTACTTCTCACCATTCCAGAGGCTGAAAGTCCCAGGTCCAGACTTCAGGGTTAGTGTCTAGCGAGGGCCCACTTCCTTGCATGCAGCTGCTCCTCACCGTACCTGCCCTGCCACAGTGGAGGAACAATGGTTCCTTCAGGGACGTTTCGTGTGCACGGCGGAGCAGTCTTGACAAGACACTGAGTGAATGTGACTCAGGCCACATTCTAGGATAAACTTATCTCCGCATCTCTTTTTAAGATTTGTTGAACTAATCAGAATATAATTACTCAAATCGGTATCAAAAAGTGTGACCTTCTGTAGAATCAGTGCCCAAAGGTCCTGCTGTCATCAAACAGTAAACAGTGCAATGCAAACAGCAGAGGGAATTTCTTGTGTTGTGACACAGGCCAGTGTCTATTCCTGTCCCACCACTTCCCCTCTCCTCTTTGGACCTCTTCTGTGTCCTTTGTGCTCCTCCCCGTTTTCTCCCTCCCTTTCTTCCTCCTCCTCTTTGTTCTCTTATTTTCTTTCTTTCTCTCTCTTTCTCTTTCTTTTCTTTCTCTTTTAACTTTTCCTTTCATGAAAATACATGGGGACTCTTTATTTCCTTCAGTAGGGCAGACTTAATTTTCTGAAAGCATTTAACAATCATCTGATCGTACTTTTGTGAGTGAGATTGGCCTGAGAAAAATTTATATCCACACAAGGAAGTATGATTATTTTGGCAGGACAGAAATGACACTTAGTATATGTTTTCAATGCAGATGAAGGAGGTTTCATCTGCGCTAACTGGAGTGCAGATGTGTGAACCCTGTCATGGAGGAGCCAGGCAGAAAAGATCTATTGATAAAAGCAGACATCAATAGACTCTTAGAATTCATGAATCACTGATACCAAATAAGCAGCCAAGGTGAGCTCTTGCCTGGCCTCCTTGATGCCCACACACGTGCTTTGCCTAAGAGCATCTTGAGCACCTTCTCGCTGGTGAATCCGTAGTTCCCAAATGTGAAAGCGCCTCAGAATTACTGTGGGAATTTTGTAAACATAATGATTTTTTTACTTTACCCCACACTTCATGATTCAGAATTTGAGATAAATGAGCTTTTTCTATAACTCCTCAAATAATTGTGAACAGAATAACTGAGTCAGTCTTTGACTGCAACTGGAGCTTCACATCATTTTTCAAGCTGTTAATTATCTTGCTGTCAATTATTTCACTTTAAAAATAATCACATAGGTCCCTCACTTTAAAAAATAAGAATTCCCCAGGTTTCCCATGCCCTTAGTTTCTCATATTATTAATCATCATTTTAAATGTGACATAGTTCCCCTTTGTAAGTACTAAGACTTAAGGCATGAGTTCACAAGATTGGCTAAAAGTTATTGGTGGCTTCCTACATGCCTTGTCGTGGGTAGGTATTTTCTCATTTATCTTCATGATGAGCGTAGGAGCTAGGTGGTCTTTTTATTTTACTTTGTAAGCATGAAACTGAACTTGGAGTATGTACATAGCAAGGCCATAATGAAAATATAAAGTGGAAGTAAGTACAGTATGTTACATGATGATTCCACCAAAAGTGCTATTAAAATTATATCTCGTTCGTGTCATGTCTGGAATAGCGTGATGGCCAGATTGCAGGCAGTGGATACACCAGGCCTCAGAAGTCCTGCAGGTTATAGTTGGCAACTAGAGAGATGCTTGCAGCAGACAGTGGGAAGCCATCCAAGGAAGCAGAGCTATTTCCAGTATGCTTGCAAAAGCTCAGATCTGTGGTACAGAAGCAGTTCGAGGAGATACAGGCAAGGGTAAGACATGAGAAACATTCAGCAACTGGCTATGGGTCCCAACCATGGCAACAATCAACCACAAAAAGGAATTCAAGTGCAGAGGACTCAGGAGAAGGGCAGGGCAGAACCTCAGTCATGAGCACACATATGTCAACCAGGAAAGCAAATCAGGGTCTGAAAGAGAGGAGACTGGGTAGATGGACAGACAGATGGATGGATTCTCACTTAGTGGGACTGGTACAGAAAGCCAAGCCTTGGTCACCAAGGATGGGGAGAGGCATAGCCCAATTTGAAAAATAAGTTGAGGTCAAGATGAAACCAGCATCGAGGTGGACTGGATGGTGAATCCATTAGCTTTTGGCTAGGATGTCTTGTTTTCCCCCAGCCTGGGGACAAGATTTGTTCCAAAAATTGGAATAAGTCTGAAACTCCAGATGGGGGCTAAGTGGCCATTGCTGTGAAGATTAGAGGACTGCAGGGGCAGGGAGCCAAGAAGCTCATTAGACTTCCCAGGCAGGCCTGAAAAGTTGCTAGCATTTAAATAAAATGTATTTAAAATACCCTGTGTAGGCAATAACAAAGGAGGCTGGGGGAAAAAAGGAGTTATTGATTTTCGTTTACATGAATACCTTTGTATGTTAACGTATTACGCTTAGTTACAGACATGAAGGGCAGGTTGTAAACAGCTGAAGGACACAAGCAAAAGTCTGTAAATGAATTTACACTGGCTTGGGATGAAAGAGGCTGTGAACTAAGTCAGGAAGCAGTAGGGAAGGTCTCTGTCCGCAGCGTTAGTCAGTGGAACCTCCAGCGAGCTGGGGAACTTTGAAACACTGTTGACTTTGCATGGGACCATGGTTAGATCCTGTTGTAAACATAAAGTAGTGCATGTGATAAGTGACAACCGAAGGTATAACTCACTATTTTGATTTTTCATTAGACACCGCTTAAACTGTAAGTTAATGTGTACAGATTTTCTCAATCCTGCTTTATGATGTAATGAGGAACAAGTGAACACAGTGGAGGAATGCTGTTGTGCCTGGCGCAGAACACAAGATGGAAAGTTCATTCCTGTTCTTCCTTTAACTTTGGCCCAGGAAATTAATATTTTAAATTTTGCCGTAAGAGCTAGGTCGAGTTACCAAAAACATTTTTCAAAAGTTATTTCCAAGATGAAGATAAATGTCTGTTAGAATTTCAGATAGCTAGTTTATGGTCAGTCAACCCGGCTTTCCTACTGGAGTGAGTTTTTGACTTAGGAAATTAGTCATCCTGGAGATAGAGAGAAAACAAACTAAGAACAAGAAAGAGAAGGAAAGTTGAAAAAGAAGGGGGAAATTAACAATTAAAGAACAGCATTAATAAGGCATGATACTAACAATATAACAGTTGATGCTTTTATTTTGAGAAAACAGATGGCTTCTAATCTAATATAAGGCCTAGTTTATGTTCTATGATTTCATCCCAAGATTTTCCCTTGCCTTTTGGTTCTTACGGAAACATCAAGACTCTAAAAATCAGAAAGTGGTCTGGTTTTTGAAATAGCAACCATTCTTCAAAACATTTTTTCAGTCATAGGTATTTATCTAACTGTAGAGAAGAATTAAGCTTCTAAAGAAAGCTAAAAACTTATCAAAAATAAATTGTTTACACCCTGTTATGTCCATTGTCCTAAGAAAGGAATCTTTATTCAAGACAAATTTTGAAAACAATTGAAACACCTGTGTAAAGGGTTATGAATGCCTATAAAGGCTGGAGGAAGGGCTTAACAAGTGCTTTCCACTTACATGTAAACTGCAGAGTCAAAACCGGTGTACATACACAGTAAAGAGACTCTCCAATACATTTTGCCAAATATAATTTCTAAAGACAAAGACTGGCCTATAATCCAAACAAACACTGTAAAATTGACTCATTGCAAAGTAATAAAACTTCATCTAACATCAGTGGGAATACCAGCGTAGGATTTCAGCAAATATTTCTGGTCCTTGTTTTGTTTTAGAAACAGCTTTATATTCCCTTAATTATCTTTCCTGATAAATGATCTCAGCAAGTCTAAAGTAGGTCAGTAGTAACTTTGCACTGGGAAATCTTTCTTAGAAGTAATTAGCCTGGAACTTTCTGTTAGTCATGATATTCAGAAGTGGTTCAGAGCCCTGGGGTTGATACTGGATTGTGTGCATGAAGCGGATACCTGGTCTGCTCCAAGGGAGGCTGGATGTGAAACTGGCTGTGGGCCTAATAGTTCTAGGGCATCAGAAGAGATCAAACAAGGGAGCACAAGCAGACATCAGACGCAGCCAGATGACCAAAGACACAAAAGACAACTTAAGTGGTTATGTGTATTTGCTTAATATGTATGCCCTCTGGCTCTTCATTTCTGATTCAACTTTGCTTTCGCTGTATTTTCTATATGCCCTTCAGATGACATTAGCAAAATCCTATTGGTTTGAATAATATTAATTTCTTAGTACTCATTATTTTGCCCCTGAAATCATTAATAACGGCATTCAGTCCCGCAGTGCTGCACCGTCCTGCAGTGGAAGGGAGGGAGAGATGCCACCTAGCTGTAATGGAGGAGTTCACAAGAGAGACCCAGCAGCTACCTCGTTTCTCTGTGTCCTGTCTCTACGTCTGGCTTCTCCATGAGCGAGCCAGGTGTGGGTTCTGACGGCCCTTCTGTGAGTGCCTTTCCCAAAGACGATTTAGTTTGAAGTCTTTAGTGTCTTGCTCTTTTGATCTGAGAAGGCTCCTGTCGCCGGCAGGACCGGGTGTTGCTGGCATCCGTCCCAACTTTAATGCATTTTGCACTGTGGAGACTCGTGAATATTTGAAGCAGGGCAATGACCCCGGGTGATCCTTGGCACAGGATCTCCCCGTACATATCAGCAAATTAGACAGTGGGTCCTGCTGACTTGAGTACATTTGGGTTGTGAGGTTGATAGCGAAAACTAAAACATCTCTGCAGAAAACACAGAAAACGGTTTTCTTAAAACAATTATTGGTGGACAATCGGGTGAAAAGACTATGTTGCAAGTGGAAAGTTTCCAGTTGTTTTCTGTTTGGTGAAAATATCAGTTAAGATTTTATAGAGTCTAGATGAAGCAGAGGATGCTGATTACTCGCAGAATCTTGGGAACTGAGAGTTCATTTGGGCGTCCCTGGCACTGGTTCCTCTGTATCGATTTTCTTCCTTCTCTGGCCTCAGAACTGTCAGTGTGGTAAACCGAAATGAGGGCTGGCTTCTGTGTGAATTTACTCATGGAGAAAACGGAGGAAAAGGCAGAAAGAAAAATACCACGTCTGATCTAGGAAATTCAAAGCTTGGGAGACTGTGTGCGTGTGTGTGTGTGTGTGTGTGTGTGTGTGTGTGTGTGTGTGTGTAGATAGATAGACAGAGAGACAGATCGAAGTCCACTTCAGTTCTGAGATTTCTGTGCTTAGGATATTACTTCCCACCAACTACTTCAAATCCTCACTGGGAACGCAGTGTCACCTTTGAAAATAGCCACAGATTTTCCTGTTGTATGGGTAGGTGATAACTCAGGAGGAAAAACAGTTTTACTTCCTTCAATGCTTTCATTTACCCAGACTTTATTTTTCACGTGGAGAAAGGGAAGTCCACTCCTGATTTAAGCATACAACTCTCCACTGTCATGTCAATGGGCAAACACTGATGATTTTTAGCAAAACAAAAAAAGCCCATATGTAAAATTCTATATTTGATCTTGTTATTCCTTCTTGCATGTATTTCTCTATCTCTCTTGATTTAAAAAAAAAATTCCTTATTTCCCTAAATGTCACACAATGAAATAGAATTCAGAGTGCAGTCACTGCTAGGTTGTAAGTACTATTTCTTTCATAGTCAGTATGTATGATGACCTATTCAAGTCAAGAAACCCTTGCCTGTGTGAACACATGACCTGTGACCCAAGTGCCTGTGTGTGGTAGCTGCCAGAGCCAAGTCTACAAACTGGAGCTACAAGCTTCAAATTAAACTCAGGAAAGTGAACAAGTAGCAAATGATGTTTCAAATACACGATGGTCAAATAAAGGCCTCCACTAAATATCCCACTCTTCAAAAAAGGAGACATACATCTTATAAAAGTAACTCAAAAGTAAAACCTGAAAATAAACCACTGCCAAAAATTTTGAACCCTCAGTGATACTAGCCCACGTTAGAATGAATTGGATCTTTCCTTAGTTCTACAGACTTGTGAATTTTTGTGTTCCCATGTTTCAACTGTCCTACCTACCACAAGTGGTTAAGGAAAATTGAGTATCACAGCCAAGAACCTAGATCTAACCTGGAGTACTGAGAAACGTAAAAATAAAGAATTCTGAATTTAGCTGGATGTGACGGCACTTTCCTGCAATCCAGTGCTGTGGAGGATCCCAAGCTTGAGCGAAGCCTAGCCACCTAGTGACTCAGTGAGATCCTATCTCAAAATAGAAAGTAAAAAGAGCCAGGGTTGTTGCTCAATGTGAAGGCCCTGGGTTCTATTCCCAATGCAAAATAAAAATATAAAATAAAAATAGTAATCAGCAATGTGTCTTTGTTGTAATAAATTTTCAATGTACACAGTCACTGTAATTTTGCTCACACCTTATACATATTATTTTGGGTTTCTTTTTGGGGGGTGTTGGAAGAAGATTGAATTATTATTTATGGAGAATGTTTTTATTGGCTGTTCAAATCCAATTAGACGAGAAACTTGTCTTGAAGTTAAAAGAGATATACTTTCACTAAGACTTTTCTTTTTTTTTTTTTTTGAGATGCTTAAATCCAACTTTCTTTTTTGAAGTGGCAATAACAACACCATTTGTGGACCAGAATGGGGATCATTTGTGTGTTGAAACTAGTAAAATCAAAGAGAAATACCACACTTATGCAAGATGGCCACTGAAATTTGGAGGAATAGTTTCCTTTTTTCTCTCATTTTATTGATATTTATATATGCATAGAGGAACATTTTTATCCCATGTGTGTTTGTGGGTGTGTGTGTGTGTGTGTGTGTGTGTGTGTGTGTTGTGCAAGTCTAATCAAATATTGCATGTCATCACAGACATCTTTCTCTATAATTTTTAATGAGACCAAATTGTTTGATGACTGTTAGGAATCCATACACATGTACTGGCAATACATTTTTATTTTAACTTAATTTCTGTAACCCAAATTCTAATTGTCCTTTCCAGATTTTCAACATTCTCAACACAGATTGGTTTGAGGGTACCGACATGAGATTTGTATTCTGAAATGTTTACCAAGAGATTTATCCTCCCAGAGTCTGTTTTAAGCAAATTTCTTGGTTAACTTCCAGAGACTAAATATCACGGTACTGAAATCATTCCCATTGTCTGTATCCAGAGTGTTCAAGATAAATAGTTTTCTGAGGCAGAAGCGTTATTTACTGAGAAACTGTCCTCCCAAAGGTGTATTAAAATTGGGTAAAAACCATGGCTGGTTGTCAGTGGTTTTCTTCCAGTTAATGCATTGTGTGTGTCGGCTCATCTGAACAACAAATCCTGAGCTGTCTTCAGCTGCCCACATCCATCTACCCCAGACATTTGCCCTTCCAAACAGGGTGTGTATATCTAGTAAGTGACTAAACAGATTGTAAAATTACATGCAGCAAAAATCAATAGTGCTAAAGGTTTAAAATGCTTATTGAATATGAAAAAGAAAATAAAGAATGCAAACAAATCTCCCGTTATTCTAACTTTCCCTTCAGATAAAAAAATTAATTGGGAGTGGTTTATCTCATCCCTTTATCCCTAACCATGAAAGAATTGTAAGAAATTGGAACAATGCACTTGGGAGAGATGATCTTCTAGGACTGTTTACCACAGCTTTTTTTATTCCTTGCAGCCTTTTCAAAGGCTTTGACATAGCACTCCATTCCTTTCTCTAAGCTCATTCTAAAATGAGCTTTCTTCAATCAAGATTGTTTTATCTGGGTAATCAAAGTATTATTAGGTTCCAACTAGCCATACAGGCTTATAACCAGCAGTTATTAGGAGACGCATGTCTGGGAGATGTGCATAGCAATTGGGAAAAAGGCAAAAAAGAAAATAATATAAAAGATAAGTTTCACATTAGCAAAACTTGGAGATGTATTTCTGCAATAAACATAGATATCTGAATAAATTTGGAAAATCTAGGACATTTAAGTAGAATACCAAATTATTAATTATGACAAGGAATTGAAAACATTATGTTTAACAGGAGAATATAGCTTAATTCTAATTAAATATAATATTTCTTCTCTAGAATGCATGTACTTTTGGGGAGAAAATACAAGAGAATTATTTGTCCTGTAATAATACTAGATGTTTGAACTTCAGGATGTGGGGAATTAAAACAAATAAAAGAATCCCTGTACTGATCGATATATTGGTGTATTAGGGTTTCCGAACAGAAAAAGGACCAATAAATAATAGATAGATAGATAGATAGATAGATAGATAGATAGATAGAATCTGTAATTCAAGCTCCTCAAGAAGATGAGGCAGAAAACTGCCAGGTTCAAGGCAGCCTAGATTGACAAAGGGATTTTTTTGTAAAGCATTGACTCACATAATCATGAAGGTGGCCACATCTGTGAATCTCCAGTTGGCAGGCTGGAGACCGTGGAGGCCTGTTCATGGTACAGTTCTAGTTAGAACAGTAAAGCATGGAAGTATTAATGGCAACTACAGTCCTTATTTCTATAACTGACCGTGCATAGTTGGATATTTATAACTGCTTTTTCCTCTGCGTTTCCTTTGCCTTCTGCTAGCATCTCACTGTCGACGGGTCTTCTTCTGAGGTGATCCAAACTTTTACCCCTGAAAAGTCTCAGTTCTTTGTCTTTTGGTCTAGATTGGCAGTTGTAGGATTTCATTGGCCTTAATTACAGAGCCATGTAGTACTAAGAGACTCTGTAGAGCTTCTGCATTTCTCCATTGTAAAGTGGTCCCGCCTTCCCTTGGTAGCCAAGATCAAACACCCCAGAAAACACAGTGGCTTCTTTACTGGTTAGCCAGAGGCACGAGAAGACCAGGGAGGCCAGAGAACAGTCATAATTTCCCACAAAAGAAAACCATTGATGTGTCTGTCTCTTGATGCAATCACATTTTTTTAACTGAGACCTTGGATGCGCAAGTGTAAGATCACAAAGAAAGTAATGCAAGCTTTTGTTTACGAGGCTAATAGTAGATTTACCACTTCCATTTACACCCCTTCATTTCTGGCTCAGTGAATCCTAACTATAAAAAAAAAGGTATGGATGTCCATTCAGAGTACCTAGTACATACAGCCTTCTGGAGAATCTTGGCCCCCTTCTGTACAATATTAGCACCTGTCACTTTAAATGAGTCTTCCAAAGGCCCTTCCATACCGTTTTCCGGCAGTGTATTTTAGGGTTGTCAGCAACATGGTAAGCCTAGCAAATTCTATAAGCATTGACCCCATTGCTCTTCTTCATTTACTATGAAGTAAATCTCTTGGTCAGAGCAGTGCTGGAGAGAAGGTGGCTATGACTGTGGACAAGGGAGGCCACACAGGTGGCAGCTTGGAAGGAAGCATTCCGTGCAGGGAAGAGAACCCCATATCCAGAGTGTCTGTCCCAGTGAGGAAGAAATTCTGCTCCTTTCATGGTGGAGCCAGTCCAGGATAATCAGCCTGCCACCAGGAAGCTGGCTTCCCCCCAGAGAGTGGAGCCATAGTGGGGACTCCCTGCTGGTCTCTGCTGCTGACAGATTAGCAACTCACCCATGTAGCCAGGCTGGCTATTCATGTTACTGAGCCCAGGTATAACCTTCCTTCTCCGCTATTTGACCCATCATGGCCATTCCTATACAGCGTCAACAAGGTGACTGGACAAAGAGGCCGACTGGTATCTACAGAGCATGTGCATCAGCCACGTAAGCCTCTGCTAAAATTATCTTTCTATGAGCATTCACATGGGGCGCAAACATGCTCACTTTTGGCCTATTAAGAGATCTGTCTCTTCCCACATTTCCTTGCTACCAGTGTTCTAAGCATATTGCATTCAAGTCCTTGTCTATCATGCCAGCCCTTTAGCACCATACAATAAATCAGTGCAAAACCCTATACCCTGCTATTTCTTCTTCTAAGCACAGGCAAAGTATCAAATGCCCAGCTGAAGATTTTGCTGGGAGCATTTCTCTTCAGCACACCCCCTCAGGAGTGTCCCAAAGGGGTCTGGTCCTGCAGCTGTCTACTTTCACATGATAGCTGTATACTCTGCAAAAACCACCTGAACCTCAGGCCCACCTCTTGCTTTTTTCTGTCAAATTATAAGAAGAATCTCATGAGACTCTAGGTGTAGGCTGGGTTTACTGAAAGTAGTATAGGATATGTAGGGGGGACCATGGCATCTAACCATAAACATTTTTCTTTGTGTGACCTACTTGGGTCTTAGTGCCTGACTTCATATAAAGCACTTACATTAACAGTGGAAAGTGTGTGCACACCCACCCGTATAGCTGGGTGGGAGGGATATTCAGTTCATGATGGGAAGCTCAGCTCGCATGACAATCTGGTGGATCGTGGAAAAGTATCCAGTCTCTAGTAAGCCAACAGCTATTTCTCGAAAGAATAATCATCTGCAAAATATCCAGGCTTTGCTCCAAAATCCTAAGGGTTTTCACGATGATTCATGGACAGCAGCCGGCCAGAGATTCTGAGCAGCATTCCTACCTACCACGAACGCTTCAGGCACCACTGGACCTGCTGGGTCATATGGCTCAAGTGGCAGAGCAGCTTCCACAGCTCCCTCCACTTGTTGTGGAGCTTTATGTTATTCTGGGCCCCACTAAAGCCTAGTAGCTTTTCAGGCCACTAGATAAGCAAACTAAAACCATAGACTCAAATAAACAATATGTAGCCTCCAAAGGCCAAAGATGATAATGAGGCATTATGCCCCTTCATTGGTTTTCAGAGAGGCAGACATAGCAACTTACCCTTCACCTTACAAGAAATAGTCCAACATACCTCGCAATGATGGGCCCCTAAAATATCGTTGAAAATGTGTAAGATTTATTTTCCATTTCTCAATATGCAAATGTCTTACCAATAAGCAGAGGAGAGTAGTTCCTACTTCTTGTTCACTAGCTCCAATCAGCATAATGTCATCAATATAATGGACCAGTGTAATATCTTTTAGAAGGAAAAAGTAATCAGGATTCCTGTGAACTAAATCATGATATGCCGCAGACAGTTGCTGTATCTCTGACACAGGACACTAAAGATATACGTTGGTAACACTGTTAGCTAACAGCAGACTGCTTCTAATGGTTCTTATTGAACAATTGAGAGAAAAAGACATTTGCTAGATCTTTCTGGGGCATATACTGGGTGATGAGTCAATTTTCTCAAGAAATGAAACTACATCCAGTACATTTTCAATTGGAGTCACTACCTACTCAGACTTGGGTTAACGCACTGTGATTCTCCAAGACCTGTCTGTCTTCTGCACAAGCCAAATGAGCAAATTGAATGGTGTCTTAGTTATTTTCTCATTTCTGGAACAGAATACTTGACATCCATAACTTGAGGAAAGAAAAGTTTATGTTTGCTCACAGTTTCAGAAGGTCTCAGTCTATTTATGGGCAGTTGGCTCTAGCAGTGCAGCCCAGCAGGAGAGGAGCTGTTCATGGCATGGCAGACAAGAAGTGAAGTGCTTAAGGAAGGGTGGAGCTAGCATATATCCTTTTGGACCGTATCCTAGCGATCGATCTTTCCCCTTCCTGGTCAAGCCCCAGTAATCTACCTCTTCCAAGTCAAGACCAGTATTCTGCCCCTTCAGGGCAGGTCCCACCTCTTCACAACACATGGTTCACCTAGGCTTTTGGGGAACATTCCAGATGTTAATGTGATGGGAATCACCACCCTGAATTCTCTAAGTCCTTATTGGTAGTTTTCACCTTTGCATTCCTCCAAGAAGGCAGTACTGGTTTTGTTTTAATATTTTCCTTGGTAGAAGCAATTCTAGCCATTTCTGTCTGACCTTCTCCACCATACTAGTTTTTATTCTACAAAAATGAAATAGACTGAAGAGGCGATTCTTTAAGCTATGAAGTAGGTGACTTCCAACTATACTTTCCAGAACCTGGAAATAATCACAGGCTGAATTCAGGATCCCACTGGGCCCACTGTGAAATGGACCTGAGCTAAAAATGTAGTGTTCGACTTTTATAAGCCTCTGCTCTGGTGGGTAGGAGTTAAATCAAAGTGGAATCCCAACAAAACCAAATAACATGACTAGTAGCAAGAGATTTTGGAGTGAAAGTTTATTCTCCCATGACCTTATGCCTGGATAGGTGAAAAGCCCATGACCCTTGCATGTGCAGGCACAAGGCTAAGTCCTAAGGCATAAGGGCTAAAAGCGTAGGGCATAAGGGTTAATAGATAAAGGGGCAGGAGACAAAGGCATTAAAAAGGGAGTTGATTATGGAGTGGACACACTTTTATTTAGTGTGGGTGGATTAACCAGCATGAGGGTGAAGGATTAGGCTGCCTAGGTGGCTTACGGGTTGGAGACCTGGCAGAAGAGGACAAAGTAGAGTTTCCTGATGGTTTGGGAGAGCAGGTACGTGGGCAGTAGGTAAAGGGTCATAGGTGTCTGCTCAGGATTAGGGTTGTCATCATTAGTGGGCCAACTGCTGAGACCAGAAAAGTGTTATATTGGGACCTGAAAAGTCAGGTTACTATGGCTGGGAAGGAATGGTGGAATAGCTTTGCTTAAATTTTTAATGTTCTTTTTATCCATTTTTTTCAACTGGTCTTACTCTAGAGTCTAGGCTGATTCTGAACTCACTATATAGATCAGGTTGGCCTTGAACGCACCACAATCTTCCTACCTTAGCCTCCTGAGTACTAAAATTACAGGCATGTGCCACCATTCACAGTTTTTATGGTTCTGGGGAATTAAACCTTGAGCTTACTAGTCAAGAGTTTTAACTGCTATACCATGGTTCAAGCCCTGCAGACAACTTTCTTTAAGACAACGTCATACACAAAAAAGCCAAGCTGTGTGTGGGAACAGTAGTAAAGTTAAGCACGGGGTCACAACACAGGAACCCCACAGTAGGCCGGTGACATTTTGGGTTTGCAGGAATTAGGATCAGTTTAGTAGTTCCTGATGGTCTGATTCCTGATGTGTAGTTATTCTGGTAAACAGATGTAGGTCTCTTTGAGGAAAGCTGAAAAAAAGATTAACAGCAGGAATTTCGGGCATTACATAAGGGACTTCATTTTGGACACATGATCTACCCTTCTTTAATGGGTTCTGGTTCTTTAAACTAACTGAAATCTGAGAATTGATTGAGGAGGTGGAGCACTGTTTTTTGATCCAGGATGAGTTTTGTCTACTGAACTTAGAAACTCTTTTGCTTATGTAGCTCAAGGAAAAATGTAGTAGGCTTTCCATGTGTGTCACTTGAAGAACATCGCGACATCATAGTTCAGCAGGAATCAGACTGTTTTGATCACTGCCTTGCCTCTGGTGTTATAAATACACATTGTGTTTGTTGGTGGAGTAATGCCCTGTGACCTCTATCATTGGAAGATACAGTCACTAGCCCTGCATTTAGATTTGCCAATTCAGATGCTACTCTTCTGTCCTGTAGGTTAGAGCAATCATAGGGGTCTTCAAGGATGCCGCAGACTTTCTCACAAATGTATTTTTTACTGCATCAGGAAAAAAAAATGCATCTTCCCCATCCTTCCACTGTGTCTGAGAAGCTTACAAGTGAGCAATTCCCTCTGTAAGTCCAGACTCCCAAAGCCTCTGAATCCTTTCCTCTGTGTTAAACCAAAGAAAATGTGGCCTTTGTAAATCACTCACTGTGGGTCACATTTGGACCATTGTTCCAGCCAAACAAATTGTTCGAATCTTTTTTAATTCTCTAAGCAGAAATCACCATCATATGTATAATTCCTACTTAGTGAGATCATATGTATAAATTCAACCTGATTCATATTTATTTCCCTTCCATGATGACCCCATACACTTATTATATGTTACTACATGTGTTCCCTGCATTTCTGTGTGAATTAGAAAATCAAGTACATTTTGGAGTGTGCGCATATTCCCCTGTGTCACGCTTTGTACCTTGCTTTGAGATGCTGTGGGGACATGAGCTCAGTTACAGTTCTAGAAACAAAAATGATGAAAGGATGATGGGTTCTGAGGAAAATCTAGATGGTCCTGCACTGTAGCTGCATAGTAGAAGGCCATCACAGTTTCTTAGGAAGTACAAGGTCAATCTCCTCAACATTCCCTAACAAAGAAGGCTCACTAGAGTTCAGTAATTTTCCCAGAGCCACCAAGCTCTTCCGGCATGTCTCCATTCCAGCTTCTTCATTATTTCTTCCCCAGCAATGCCTATATGTTACCATAAGCACTGTGCAAGACTGGTAGTTTAACTGGTGTTAGAATGTGACCTGTCATGGGATGAAATTTTGGGGTTGATTGTCAGCAGTGATAACTCTAAACTGCAGGAGGTGAGAGTCTTCTTCAAAGCATACATCATATTTTTAAGTCACTTATGCAAAACTTAAACGATGAATTTGAATCCCTGGACTCATCGTATCCTTACCCTACTATGTCCAATAACCTTAATAGCAATCAGCCGATTTTGTTCTATTTATTAGTTTGCCAAAAAGGATTGAAATTATTCCATTATCACCCAGATCCTTGATTTTACTACTTAATTGAGTAAGATGGTTGATTAGGAATATCCCAAGGTGATATTTTCACATCTTTATTGCCAGATTATGCTACCAATAATCAGTGCTTTCTCTGCTACTGAAAGTTGAGAACTAGTTCCAGAAAGTCCAGAGCCAACAGAAAGCTCATGCATAACATTTTGTTCCCTTTAGTACCATAAACTGTATTAATTAGGGTTCTCCACAGAATGGAACCAACAGCTTATGGGAGGAAGGGAAGGAGAGAGAAACTGAGAGATTGGAATTGACTCACGGGATGAAGGAAATGAACAAGTCTTGAGCTCTGCATTGAGCAAGCTGGTGACTAACCCAGAAAGAGCTGATGCGATACTTACAGTCTGAATCCTGGTAGGCTCCAGTCTAGAAAAAGGGAATGTTCCATTCAAATCTGAACTAGAATGGCAGGAAATGACTGATACCTAGCTCAAAGCAGTTCACAAGAGGAATTCTCTCTTACGCAGCTCTTTTGCCCTATTCATGTCTCTGACCACATGAATCCCATCCACGTTGGGAAGATCAATTTGCCTTCTCAGCCTTCCAGTCAAGTACTAACATCACCCAGAAAAATCCTCCTAGAAACCCAGAATTTTGTTTGACCAAATACCTGGGTAGCTGTTACCCAGTCAAGATGACACGTGAAATGAACCACCCTAATCAGCATCTGACATTTTGTTGTAAAGCTATTACATTTTGACTGGAAATACTCCGCTATGATTTTAGTTAACTCTATAATTATTATAAAAGCAATCTTTTCCAGTCATTTTAGAGAGAGCATCTCCCGTTTAAGATATGCACATCAAACGGGCACCCCAGTGAATCAGATTTTCTAATATTTTCAAAACTTCTACTTTTCAGATTGCTTTCCATTTTCTTGTGAACTCTGAGATCTCAGGTAGGGAAGGCGGATAATTCTTACTTGACAGATAAATACAGAAAGCTTCTGAATAGTCAAGGTTGATCAACTTGTAGCAAAGAGAAAGGATTTGAGTGGTTTATGTCACTACCTCATCAAAGCCATTGAAGAGAATTGTTTTTTATAAAAGAGATAATGTGACATACAGAAAAGTCCTGTGCTTTCTTTTACATATATGGAGAGAGATCTACAGGTATATTTCAACATACTTCACATAAAATTCACTATACGTGTGCAATTTAATGATTCGCCAAGTAGTGTAACCATCAGCGATTTATCTTTTATCACTAAGAAGAAGTTTGTCCATATTTGCAATAATTCTTCATTGCCCCTCAAATATCCATCCTCCAACATTAAACACCAGTGATCTACTTTCTGTCTCTGTAGATTTCTCTGTTTTTCAGACTTTTAATGTCAGTAGGATCATTCAATGCACCATCATTTGTGACTGGCTTCCTTCACTTAGCATAACAGCACCCATTCTGGAACATATATAGCACTGCATTATTCAAGTTGATGAATATTGTCTGAAAGTACATTTGGGGTGTCCATCCTTCAGTTGGTAGACAATTGGTGGTTACCAATGCCCATAATGCTGTAACAGACATTCGTGTACAGTTTCTAGTGGAGACATGAAGAGTATACACATGTGAGTGGAATTGCTGGACTGTCTGGTGACAATGGGTTTAACTCTTCCAAGCAGAGCCAGATGGTCTCCTGAAGTGACAGCATGATTTGCATTCCCATCAACAGCACATGAGGGTCCACATGGCTCCACAACCTTCCCAGTGCATGTTTCTATATCTTTTTGGTTATTCAACTTTATAGAGCATAAGGTGACATCTTACATGATTTTGACTTTCATTCCCTGGGTGGCTAGTGATACTGGATCTCTTTGTTTGTATGTTTGTCTTGTAGATTTTTTTTTTGAGAAGTAAATATTCAGATTCTTCATGCAACTTTAAATAGAATTTTCTATTTATTATTGTGTTGAAGTGTTTTTTAAAAATGTGATCTAAATATAAGTCCCTTATCACAAATACGATGTACAAGGTATTTTCATATGGAATTGCCTTTCACTCTTCTAACGGCTTTCATTGTTGCGTTTCCATGCTGTGAGCCCAGGGTCTTGCACTGAGCTTCATCTCCAGATTTTTTTTTAAGGTAGTATCTTGCTAAGCTGCCTAGAGATTTTTTCTGCCTGAGTCTCTCAGAGTGCTGGGATTACAGATGTATGCCACCATTTGAAGTTGTAATGGCAATCTTTTAAAACATAAAACTTTCACTTCCAATAAGTTCTAATGTGTTCTTTTGGGTTGTTTACGTTGGTTGCCATACCTAAGAAAAAATTGCTTAATAGAAAGTCTCAGAAATATTCTCCTACACTTCCTGTATAGTAGTTTAAAGTTTCAAACTTATATTAAGGTCTAGGATCCATTTTGAGTTAATATTTGTGTATATAGTAAGGACTCCTAATTTTTTTTTTTTTTTGGCATGTGGATATCCAGTTGTTAGAGCATCATTTGTTTAAAAAACTCTTCTTTCTTCATTTGGCCCCCATAGAAGCCAATTAACCCTATGTACAAAGTCTATTTCTATAGTCTCACTCTAGTCTGGTGATCTATAAGTCTCTTTCCTCTTCCTGTGCTGGACTCTGTTATCTCCTACATAAAATATGGGGAATGGATGTGTTGGCCTGTGTGAGTTTCATGATTCCTTTGAGTTCTAAGGCTATAAACAATGGAAGCAGAACCACTGTGAGCTACAAAGTACTTCCCCCAGAGAATCTCTAGGGGTCCCAGGGGCATTGTTGTTCTTTTCTTCTTGGCTTAAAATTTCCACCAATTCATTTTAAATGAGAGAAGAGGTTCTATTGTGTCCAAGAGTTAGGACTGGCCTCTCTGTGTTCCAAGCATACATTAGCAGAGCTAAATCTTTCAGATTATCTAACCATCTCCTTAGAAATCACAGAAAGTAGAAAACTCTTCAAAGGATTGGGAGCTGCTATGTAAAAGGTAAACACACAATGCAGCTCTTTGAGTAAAAGAAAGCTTCAAGAGATGAATAATGAAGCAATGTTGAGGAGAAGGAAGAAGGTGGAATCTAGGAAAGAATAATTTAAAAGGAAAACCCACACAAAGAGAAGCTGTTGTGATTAATACAAAAATCTTATATCTGAGCGTCTTGCATTTAGGTAAGAAAAATAAGGAATAACTCTTGTAAATAGAGAAGAAAAGTAGTGGTTCAAACGATAATTCTCTTTCTTGGTGGTTTTAGCTCTATAACATTTTTTGTGTGAATTTAGTAAGATTTTGAATTAAAGACCATCTTTGATTGCTATAAAATTACTTATCTGTTGCAGAACTCAATAGAAAGTATCAATGATAGAGTTCTAAGGCTGTCACTCTGTGCAGACAATTCTGCAAGAGCTGAACATTGGCATCCAGACGCTCCCTTGCTGCATTCATCTAATGCGGTAAGAAGTTAGAACAAGGGGAATCGATGGCCAGGGTGCCCCTCAATCACCTTTTAATTATCAGTTCTCTCAACAGGAGATCAGGCAGAGCTTTTGACATACCTAATAGGGGTCCTTAAGGTTGTAGTTCTCATGTACACACTGAGCCCAGTGGTGTAGGCCTATAACCCCATTACTGGGAGGCTGAGGTAGGAAGATTCTAACTTTAATCTTGGTAATTTAATGAGACACTACCTCAGAATTAAAAATAGAAGTAGGCTGTGGATGTAGCTCAGTGTGAATGTCCTGGATTCAGCCCCCAGAATGGCAAAAAATCCCCCTCAAAATCCCATGTAAATGAATAACACACTAACTAGCTATTGGGGAATAAATAATTTGTTCACGTAGCAGATTAAGAAAGAATGCCAAAGACGCTGAGATAGTTCTAGGTTCTAGGATACTGTTTCCAAAATCATTTAAGACCAACTTGAAAATTAGATGGCTTCGTTTGTAACAGTGCAGTATCATACTGTTACAGAGGTTTCTTTGTAAGCATTTTATTAAGAATAAAAGATATTTTACTATGTAAATTGTATAAATCAAGAAAAGTTTTATCTGATCAAATTCTTATGATAAAGACTCAGAGGAGTTTTGCACGTGTACAGAAGGATAAGCAGATTCAGAAGGATCAAAGAATTCATGGCCAGCCTGGGCCACATGGCTGCTAGAGAGACACTGTCTTCAATGCAAAAGAAAAAAATTAAAAAGTAAAAGGTAGGAAGGGAAGGAAGGAAGGACAGAGTGGAGAGAAGGAAGGAAGGTGGAAGGAAGGACAGGAAGAAGGAAGAAAAAGGAAGAAAGAAAGAAGAGAAGAGGAAATATGCCTATTTGAAGTCAAGCGCACTATCTAACCCAACCTAAATAACATGCTAAATGCCTATTTCTAGGTTAGAATGGATCTTGAGCTCAAAACCACCTTTTTTTTTTTTAATTCAAGAGACCCTGTCCTGTTTTGTTTTGTTTTTTGTTTGTTTGTTTGTTTGTTTTGTTTGTTTTGGTTTGGTTTTTTTTTTTTTTTTTTTGCCTTTTCATTGCATAATGCTTGTGGGTAGATGACCAAGGAAAAAGTGAAACACTGAAATCATCCTTTTAGAAGAAACAAAGTTACAAAGGGTTTCGGGGGTGGGAGAGGTATTTCGTTTTGCTGAGAATATGTGCAGAGCCTGAAGAGATGGAAGCACATGTAACAAACGATTTAATTGTCAGGTATATCAGTTAGAACAAGTAACACCACCGGCTCTACCAGATAAGAACAAAATCTCAGAGGTACCACACACACACACACACACACACACGCGCGCGCGCGCTTGCTTAGACACACTCAGGCACACTCACATGCCCTCCCGTGTATGTCTTGCTGTCATTATAGTCCAAGGCAGGTGTTCCTCGTCAGGGAACCTCACACGTGGCCTGTCAGGACACCAGGCACTTGCCCTGCCATGAGCTGGCCTCTTCTCTGCTTATTCATTCACATCATTGAAAGCAAGCAGGAGGAAAGACGTACCTGGAGTGTTTAAGTTTGTCTTGGAAGCAACAGTCTACACTTGAACCCATCCCATTGGTCATAATGTTCAGCCTGTAGGAAAAGTGTCATCAAATGGAAAGAACTAAGTAATGAGGTTTGATAATAGTGTTTGAAAAGGATACTGTCGTCAGAGAAGTTCTACAGTGTCTGAAGATACTTATTTCATGCAAAATGGCCAGTGCTCTTCTAAACCCCAGCAATGGAGTATAAAACACAAAATTCCCAGCTTTAAAGAGCTTATGTTCTAAGGGAAAAAAAAGAGAGAGTTGGGGAATAGGTAATAAAAAAAGCTAACAAGCAAGACTCTTCCGGTGATAAAGGCTCTCAGATCACACTTGAACTCTAAGACACTGGGTTGTGGGATAGGAAGACACTGGGTGTTTGAGGAATGCATCTCTGAGGCTGCTAGCTGCCTGGAATATCAAGAACCACCCATGTTCAACATGTAGAAAAATAACTTGAGCAAAGAGGGCCAAAGGCACAAGAAGAGGGGGAGCTTGATGTTTGCAAGAACTGGCCAAAGGTCAGAGTATCTACAGCCCAGAGAATCAGAAAGAAAGATTTTGGCTAAGTTAAAGGGTCTGATCAAGAAGGTTCTAGTAGCCTTAAGAGGGGATTCCATTTGGCTGCAGCCATACTGAGAAACCTCCAGATGTCAATTTTCTCTTCCCCCAGATGCCTTACCAGGCCATTCCAAAATAGCTCCATCACCCCATCCTCACACCCCAGCTCATTTTTCTTTGTTTCAACCACATCAATTTTTAGTTACCTTGCAGTGGGGACATCTGATCTCATTAGCCAGAAGGTAACCTCCTGGAGAGCAGAGACGTCTTAAGTTCGTAGCTTCTTCAGTGACAAGAACAGTTTCAAGATGGCGCATAAGTCCTAAATAGCTCCATGATCAAATGAACAATGAGTGAATGAATACGAAAATGATGGGAGAAGTAGCGAGCCTCATCCCCTTGTACTGAGAGCCTGTGACGTGCTTTCTCTTTCTCTGTGTCATTTGATCCACACCAACACACTGGGTGCTGGGGACACGCTTGGGATCTGCACAATTATGAGAGGCAAAAGATCTGAGGCCGAGTCAAAGGGAAATAAAGACTTTGCAGCTGAACACTGGGGAGAATAATGGAAGAACGTAGAGACAGGGGATCAGAAGAGAGAGTCAATTTGAGTAGGGGAGGGAGCAGGTGAGAGACCACAGTTCTGGCTCAGGGGATAAAAGGCAGACCCCAGTGCAATACCCGTAGGCAGATAATTAAAGGTTAAGTTGTGGGATACAGACAGACAGAGCTGCAGGAGTTCAAAGAAACCTAGTAAAGACCAAGTATTTGGGGCTGAGGAGTGAGAATCAGCACCAAGGCAGCACAAAGCTCCACTGCTGGGTAAAATGACGCAAAATATTTACTAAAAGTAATTAGGATCTTGCAGAGAAAAGACAAACTCAGTCATGGAGACAAGAAAGTTCTCAGAATATATTCACTAAGAAACAAGAGCACAAGAATGAATCAGAGAAGAGTAAAGATCTTCTATCTTTTGTTTGTTTAATTAAAAAATAAAATCGCTGCCCTGATGCTCCCTCCTGGCATATTTCTGATTCTCCTCCACTTGCAGAGAGAGAAGGAGAGATATTAATCTTATAGGTTTCCACTGCCTGGCTTCACTGAGGGGTGTGTGTGTGGGGGGGGGGGGGGAGAGGGGGGATTCAGTTGTCCAGATGAAGACTGAGATCAGTTTGAGTATTTGATCGTCAGTATAAGGCTCTGCACAGTTCTGTCTTCCTTTAACCAGTAGTGTCCACATGAGCAGCTGCTTTGTCATCCTGGGTATTTGGGCGACTAGTAGCATGAATGAGAAATGGATCTTTGCTATGTCAAGCTACCAGAACGCTAGCATTGGTTTATAACCATCACAGCACGACATATTACCTCGACTGATGGAATCACCATCCCTGGGACTAGTATGAAGGATGGATATGGGATGAGATGCATTGCTGAGATGGGAGAAAATAAAGACTTAAAGGTACCCAAGAAAGAGGCTTACAGTTGGCAAATAATACTGACCACCCTCCAACACACTCATCCCTAAAGGCCTGGCCATGGAATGGTCATGGAAACATCCCTACAGCTGTGTTAACGTACCTGTCTATTCTCACCTACTGAGAGGCAGGACAGGCATTTCCTTTAAGGAGGCCGATAGGCCCCTTACATCCTCTCCTCACAGATCTGGTTGGCTTGTTTGAGGATCAGCAAGTCGAGAGGACCGTTAACGGTGCTTCCAGATCACTAGTCCCACAGCACCTACTCACGTGACATGGGAGAGAAAGGAAGACATAACCACAACCAAAAGCATAAGGTAGGATTGTGGTGTATGAACAGGAACGAGCGAACTGCTTGATTGGGTTCTGACAAGAAGGATATATTTAAGGAGTTGAAACCAAGCTTACAAGAATAAAGCAGAAATTGATTTTCCATATTCGGCCTACCAATGTTGAGATTAGCGAGAAGTAAGAGAACAAAAACCAGACATATCCATTCTTGTTCCAACAATGTGCAACACATTAGTGACCTCCATCCCTCTGCAAAGGTGGGTGGGGGAGAAAGGGAATGAGCAGGATTTTTAGCTCAATCTTTGACTGCTTGCAGAAATCTCCTTTTAAATTTTAGGAATTATACTGACAACTGTATTTGTGATGACTGTTTTTATATTTTAAATGCAATTTTAAATTTTATGGTGTACCTTAGATAGAAAATACTCATCAATTCTCACGTATATCTGAAATGCAAAAAAAAAAATCATATTTTTCAAAAATTTTCCTTTTTTAAGGAAGAGACAAATAATTCACTTAGGAAAGATCTTTCACATGAGAATTCTTCATACTTAACACAGAAGTCCTACCAGGGTAGGAGCTGGAAGTGTAATAGGTCTGTACCTGAACCCAGGAGGGCGGTGATCACGCTATGCTATAGGGTCAGTCCAACAGGTCTGCTTTACTTTCAGTCATTGGCCACAGAGCAAGGGTTCACATCCTGTTGGCCATATGTATTCGGGAATAATATGCTTGGATGGGTAGGTGCGTGGGTGAGTGATGGGTGGGCAGGTCGATGGGTGGATGGATGGATGGATGGGTGGACAAATGAAAAAATGGAGCTATAGACATATATACTCAACAAGGCAACTTTTAGTCTTGAGAGAACACAGGCTTTTGTGATAAAAGCAGCTTAACTAAACAAATGCAAAAATTTGTTTGACTGGCCTTGAATTTTGGTGCTGCCACTAAGATTAGTTCTGTCACCTTCCCATGCCACCAGGCTTTCATCCGTAGGAAGAGAACTTCAAGGCCTATCACATGAGGTTCTTAGGAAAAGACATAAAAACTATTCATCCCTAAACTTAGTTTTCCTTGATTTTTCATTTAAAAATTATAGCTCAAATGTATTTCTTTTTATCTATTTTTTTTTATTTGATGTGTTCTCTGTGTGTGTATTGATGCTGGTTCCTGTGCCTGCATCTTTTTTGGGGGGGAGGGGGGATGCCTGCATCTTAACACTTTACTGTTGATACTGATTTGGAAGAATACAATTGGGTCCCTGGCTGCCGCTGCCCGGATGTGCATAATTGTGCCTAGCTCACCACAAGAATTCTCCTCGAGTTTCCACAGCAGCCATTTGAACAGGTCTCTACTCTTACCACTCCTTCCCAGGGGTTAGGGCGTGGGGAGGAGTGAGAACAATCAAAACGATTGCTGGGAATTGTGAAAACAAAATTAATGCTCTGACTTATTTGTTATACTTGAAATTATAGTGTCGGTGTTAAATAAAGCTTTAAAAATCAGGGAAGATCATACCACCCTGAACTCTTAGGAAATTTATTTCGTTAGTGCCGCTGTGAGAGCAAATGTTGAATTTATAATGTGGAATAAGTAGCAATAGTTCACACTATGGAGGTGATGCTGTTTACTACTCAAAAGGACTCACCAAATGTTCCGCTCTTCTGCTGATGAGGAGACGGATGCTCAAAGTGCTCTCAGCCACATCACCTGCCAATGCGTGGCGGGTCAGATCTGGGACCTAAAGGTACTCAGTCCACTTGCAGAGCTCAGGCTCCTTAACTGTTGGCTGAGCTGCCTTTCAAATAGCCCTGATGTGCTTCCCTGGCTGCCTGGAGCATTGGTGATTCTATAGTCCTGTCTGTTTGCGTTGCTGCTTATACATGTGACACAGAGAGAAGTTAAGCAACCTGGTCACGGTTAGACGCGTTGTCTCACCCTCCACATGATAGCGCGCTCTCATTGAAGCTCATTTGCAGGCTTTATGCAAACTAATGGTGAAGTCATGACATTTTTTAATTGAATGCCCAATAAAGGAATTGTTTGCATTTGGTTTTCAATCTGATGGCCATGAATGAAGCGTAAAGATGTGCTGCCAAGCCCAGAGTGTCCTTGTCTCCCTCCACTTACAGCCTGCCTAGTCGAGAGCGGGGCAGCAGCAGCCCTGGGTGGACTCTGTTTTAAATACAATACGTGAATGGTCATTTTCTTCGCAAAGACAGTCGCTGAGGCAATAAGGAGGAAAATGTCATGACTGACCTTCTAGGTCATGTAAGTTTAACTCAGATCCCATGTATGACACCCAGGGCAGTAAATCTTCCCTACCCTGCTCACACCATGTATTTTACAAAACGCTCCAGGTTATCTTGCTATAGTTCCAGGTCGGGATCCAGGTGCTCTGTCTTTTCAATAAAACAATTTCTCTTCTAACTGGGAAGACTGCTGTTGTTCAGTCAGGCTTTCACCTCTGCTTTATTCAGACATTTGTAGAAATGCTCACAGACATGCATAGAACATGTGAATGATCATCTCATGACGAAGCCCGAAATAGTTTCACTTGAGGGTCAAAGCTGCTCCCTTTCAGGAAGCCAGAAGGCAAAAAAGAGTAGGATCGTTTTCTTTGAAAACTGTGCAGATTGGCTAAATAGAATTTAAGGTTGCATCCATTAGATGAAAGTATTTGTCAGTGACTCCAGACACAGCTTAAACTAGTATTTTACATACAGATCCAGCCGCTCCCCGACACGTGACCTTAGGTGAGTGACTTAACTTCTCTGAAGCTCAGTTTCTTGATCTGTAAAGTGGACAAGACAGCACTCCCCATCCACTGGTGTTTTCTAAGGGCCAATTGCTAGAGTTCGGGACACTCCCCATCCACAGGTGTTTTCTAAGGGCCAATTGCTAGAGTTCGGGACACTCCTTGGACTCTGTGAATTTTCAGCGTTACCTCTGCGAGGTCAGTGTTTAATTACAATCCCTGTATCTAGGCTTACAGTTTCTATGTTACCTTTAAATGTATGATGTATGATAATTTCTTTTAAACCTGTGCCTCAGACTTTGAGTACTCATTCATTTCCCCAACATGTGTGCACTAAGTGTCAGTAGCAGGCGTCGTCCCAAGCGTTGGAGTTAGAAATGAGCAAATCCAATAAGACATGCCATGTCGGAGCTCGTGTTCTGTTAGGAAAACCTGATGTGCAGATATATGTAGGTTTAATAGAGATTAGCACTCAGGGAAGAACATGATGTAAGACTTATTAGGATGCAGAGTGTTAGTAAGTGGGTCACGCACATTCCAATTTTAGACAGGTGACCAAGGAAAGTGTTCCCAAGGCCGCATGTAAGAAAAAAGGTGGGGCAGATGGAAAGCAAACCCGCTGCACACCGCACCAGCTGTGCGGTGCACCGTGCTGCGTTTTGGGTACCAACTGTGCGCCATGTTTATTAGATACATCCTTCCTTTCTCCATCCATCCAAATGGAAGGCACCACCTTCCCTCCCCTGAACCTATTACCTCCGTCATGTGTCCAGCGTGATCCCCCAGGCAGGCTTTAGCCATGGCCTGGATGACGCCTCCTGCCCACACACCCCCCTGGCCTTGTACTCAGGCGCCAGGTGCTGTAAGTTGTACCTCCACCGTCTCTCTGCCTCTCTTCGTTTCTATCTGACGCCACCGCTGCTGTTGAACCGCACGGGGGCTGTAGCTCCAGTACTTCAATAACGCCTTAGCAGGTGCCCGTGGTGCCCAGAGCACTCTCGGCACGCACAAGCTTGCCGGTGCACAGGCCCAGTACCTTCACCAAGTCTCTGAACTCAGTAAAGTACATCATCCAGAGCTCAGGCAGGACGGGCCTGTGAGAAGCCAGTCGGCGCCAATTCCTGTGGCCTCCTCCTCATCAAAACATAGAGGCTGCAGCACACGCGCCTGCAGCAGCCCAGCGTCGGGGCAGCGGGGAGCAGGGCTCCGGCTCCAGCAAAGCTTCCAGATGGCCGTCGCCTCCCTCCATGCGGCCTTCTAGTCACGGCAGTGGCTGCCCGCCATAAGGCAGTCGTGGGCAGGGCCACGAAGAGGGCGGAGACCGAGCAACGCGCAGCCCCCCTCCGCACCCCGCACCCTAGATCCCGGGTCAGAAGAGAATACGGAATTCTTCAGCAAAGATGGAGAACGAAGGAACGGTTTGAAATAGGCAGGCAGGGTCTGCCAAGTTCCCTTCTAAATAAACTAGTAAGACAGATATGGTCGCTTTTGAGAGGCGCTTTGTTTTTCTCTTGCGCGCCGAGGCTTAGCGCACATGCGCTCTAAACTCTCTCATCTCCGTGCCCTGGACCAGTTGAGCTCAATATCTAGTCCAGGGACGAAGATATTATTGAACTCCTGTACACTTACCCTTTCAGGAACACACGGTGGACTTTTCCAAAGGCTCCTTGGTATGAATTATTTAACAGGTTCAGTGCAGAAGGTAGTGTTGGAGTCGGCTTTCTTCTATTAAGCTGAACATTAAAGATATTTTCAAAAATTTATAGACGGCCATTTTTCACTAGATTTATTTTTAGAAAATACATTCATCTTCCTTAAAATATATTATGTATGTTAATATGTAATAGATATGTTATTGTCCTTGAATGAATTAATGAATACAAAATTTTAGATGCCTGTTTGAATTTCTTATATGATAAATATAGATAAATGGAAAGTGCATGAGTAGAAATTCTTTGGGGTACTCAGTAACTTTTAAAATTATGAGGGTATCCTGTGAGCAAAGCCCTGAAAAGTGCTGCCTGGGCCTCAATTAAACATATCCTCAACCAATGCTTTTTGCTATAATACCAACTATTTATCCTAAAAGACTTAGGTCAAGTCCTGGGAAGTCAGATCATATTCCACCAAATCGTAATGTGTTTTCTATTGTTGAACAATAATATATCATTCTACAATTTGAAAACAATAAAGTTTATCACCTCCCCGTTTTTGCGGGTCAGGAATCTGGGCTCGGTTCCTTCCCTTCCCCTCACTCCTGAGAACAAGTTGGCACAGTGGAGAAGCTGAAGGGGAAAAGAGAAGGAGAGAGAAAGGGCGAGAGAGAAAGAGAAAGAGACAGAGAAGAGAGTAAAAGAAGGAAGGGGGATCCAGAGAGACGGGAAGGATAGGACCCAGCGTGTTTGTATAACCTAATACAGAAAGTAGCCCGTTGGAGAAGGGACGTGAAGTTTCTAGTCCAAAAAAGCAGAAAAGAAATGTCATCAAAGGCTTTACACTCTCCTCCTCTGTGTTCCTCCTCCTTGATTCACTCTGGTGGTGGTTTTTGTGTGTTTGTTTGTTTGTTTGTTTGTTTGTTTTGGTTCTTTTTGGGTTTTTTTTTTTTTTGCTCTGCTATCCTAAACAGAGAAAGATTAAAACTGTGAGTTATCAGAATGAATTTTACCATTCACTTTGATCTTATATTTTGCCAGTTTTAATTGCAAATGTAAGACCACTGAGTTTTTAAACCAGATCACTAAATTTAAACAATATGATGGTTTTTGGCTTATCATATACATACATATTTCATGCTTATGGAAACAGTGGAAACTACCATAAAGCCAAAACTCAACACACATCTGGCCAACGTGCTCTGTTGTGCATAACCGGCAAACAGGATCTCTGTTCCACCTCATTGCTCCCTTCCCACCTATGTTGTGACTTTCAGCACAAGTGGTGGCCAATGTAGGAAAAGAGCAACATACATGTAATAACTATGGCAGTGGCTTATTGGTCAGTCAAACTCTGTAGGACATCTCTGGCTTCTTTCTACATTCTAAGTAAGCTCTGGTTTGAACAGAAAAGATTTCTTGATGCTGTCAACACTCCAGCTAATCAACTAATCATGTTATTCAATGAACTTCGTGAGGTCTCACTAAACCCCTGTGATGGAAGGATCCACAGGAATTCTGCAAGTGTTCAAGAAGGTGTGGTAATAATGTGGCAAGGGAGGGGGATGGGCAAACATACCGAATGCATTTCTCCTACTCGGGCCCATGATTCTTCGTCTCACCTGACTTTGCTTAATGAAATTTAAGGCTAGAACTATTAAAAATTTCAAGTTGACAGCAATACATTAAATGAAACACAGGGGCCTGCATGAGCAGGTCCTACCGCACAAAGCAGCCCTGCCCGTCTCTTGGGTATAGGACCAGGCCACGCTCAAGGTGAGAGGATTGTGTGGGCATGAGTCCAAGAGATTGGCGTTGTGAGGACTACATCATGGGTGCTTCTTCCCACAACCAACATCGTGGTCTTTTTCTGTCATTCTTGTCCCATTGCTATTGATCTCTATAGCAATGATGTATAACTTTTTTTGAGGAGTTGGGATAGGTCTAGGGGATAATACTAGCAGCGATTCCTCAGCTCCACCTCAGATCAACAGGCATTGGATTCTCATAAGCTGTTCACAATCTAAATCCCCGGCATGCTTTATTCGGAGTTGGGTTTCTGCTCCTATGAGACTCTAATGCCATCACGGATCTGACAGTCAGTAGACCGCAGGAAGTAATGTATGTGATGGGGATCAGCTGTAAAAATGCTCACTTCCCTCCTGCTATGCAGCTCACTTCCTAACACTCCCCAGACCTAGCAGGATCCTTTGGTTGTGGGTGAAAAACAATATATACTAAGCCTAGAGTAGGTGCTCTTGGAATGGGTGACTGAGTGAACAAGACAGGGGAACTTGGATTTAAATTCTAGAGACTAGTAGTCTTTTGTAGAAAAAAAAAAATCAATGTGAGACATTGACCTTAATTTTTTTTCTCAAGTGTTACAAAAGTAAGACCAATTGCCTTCATCCTTCCCAATCCCTGCCTCCTCACCAGCTACAGGCATCGGTTTCGCTTGTTTCCTGCCTTAACACAGGTGACCCCCCTCCAAGCCGAAGTTCTTCCCGACTTCTGCAGAGCTCCCCTTTAGACTTTCATCCCGAGCCAATCAGGCACTCAACACGAGCAATGGTGACACAAGGAGCAGCTGGAGCGGGTCTGGAGAAGGTGCTCTATGGGCACTTGTATTTTTATGTTTTGGACTGCATCAAAATGGCAGGAGAGCGATGCCCTGTTAGTGATTCGCACATGTGGTCAAGCATTGTGTGTGCAGAGAATGCTTCCCAGGGCTGTATTCAGTTTTCAGAAAAAAAGGGAAGACAAGAAAGGAGCAGAAGCCTTTGTAGATCTCAGCATTCTCTTCCGTGTTCTTCGTCAGTCTTTCCCACGATGCGCACGTTTTCACTTCCAGATCTATTTCAGGGTCTTTTATAATGACAGAAACTGAGTCTTTGTTTCCAGGGAGCGGTGCGCAAAATGCATCAGTGTGCCATTTAAGAAAGACTATTTTGTCAGTCTTGTTTATGCACTCAAGATAATAGTGTTTTTAAAGGAGGCCGGGCCCAGCCTCTGCCTGTTTATTCAATATAAACAGAAGCATCCCTTTTGACGTTGTAAGGACAGGATGTGGGCTGATTTTGCCAAGTAAAAAGACACTGCACTTGACCATATAAATCCTCATTCAAAGCAACCTTGGGTTTCACAATATTGTGAAAGTGCCAGAAAGGATAATATCATGATGCACATCAAATATTAATGTGCGTCGACCTGTAGTCATCTATTACAGCCCGAAAGTGCCCACTGAGCCGCTGTGGGCCATGCCTGCCCTCACTTTTCTGTTTACAGGTCCCTTTCCCCCTCCTTCCAGGCCCAAACAAAACACACTGCTCTGAGCCCTTCCTTCCTGGGAAGTCCTGCAGCAGAGAGACTGGAGCCCTCAAGGGGGCCGAATTAGCTCAATAAAATGCCTACTGGGCTGACGTGCGATCACGAGAATGTGATTTATTGTCTTTGGTTTATGATGCTGTGAAGTGAGCCAAAATGAGAGTCAAGCAGAGGTTTTTGAGGAGGACTGGCGAGATGGGAGCTCACCGAGGATGGATTATATTTCTTTCCCAATTTCTTGCCAGCATACTAGCAATGAATACATTATGTTTTGTCATGTTTTATGTAGGAATGTATGAAAAGCCAAATGACAGTTCAACTCTATGGTTAGAAATAAATGTGTCGGTTAAATAGTTCAGTCAGGTGTGTCTTTCTCTCCCTGCACTAAGTTATGAAAGCAATTGCACTGTCTGTGCACTGCTTGCGTGACGGTCCCTCTCCACCACGGGTCCCAGAGGCCTTCAAGCCAGCACCCAACCCATATCCTGCCTTGTGATAAACAAGGCCCACACCTAGAGAGGAAGGAAGAGCTACAGATCTGTTGATGTAATTCTAAATCTCACCATTTACAAATCAGCATATTGCTCCCAGACAGAATCCTATATAGCTATGGTGTATCCACGGATCTCTTTCTCTCAAAAAAAAACAACTTCTGCATTTTATATACCTGGGTGATATACAGAAGCAGAAGTTTCGCTTTTTGCCACCAGGAAAGCATTTCTACCCTTTAAAGCTGCTGCTTGAGTAAAAGCTGAACCTACTTTTTGGATTGAATCTGCTCTGTGTTCCATGTCTTTCCATGAGCATGCTGATGCTGTTTGCAATAAAAACTCTGTTACCAAAAAAAAAAAAAAGGAAGGAGAAGAGAGAAAGAAAGAAAGAAAGAAAGAAAGAAAGAAAGAAAGAAAGAGAAAGCTCTCTTCTGCACTGAACTTCTGCCTCTGACAAGACCTTACCCAGTGCAGACTGAACCAGTAACTTCACACTTGGTTGTAGGCTCATGCCTCATTCTGCCCTGATCAATAATTCAAAAGCTCAGTAGAACTGCTTTAAGTGAAAACTGAACACACCATTAACAGTCTTAGAAAGGCGGGCATCCTTCAAGCCAAACAACCTCTGGCTCTTCATATTCCTGAAGTCTGGAGTTCTCCCTGACTGCCATGCAGTTCCTCCAGATCGATCATTCGGTCCAGACCTGGGTAAACCCTTCACCTGAGTATTAGCCTGTTTCCCGAAGTCTCCCTCATTCATTTCCTCTCTGTTCAGCTCCCTTTGCTTTTCATTAACTTTCTCCCAGTCAGCCAGGCAGCTCTGGCCCCCTGTGGCTGTAGGAAATTATCCATGCAATGGAGTTAGCGTAGGAGACTCACCAGCAGGGCGAGGTGGCAGTCTCGTTTGTGTTTACTTGCACACCGCAGCCTTCTCAGTGGCCCCTGAAGGAGGAGGAGATGCTGGACAAGACGTGTTTTGGCAAAAGTCATTGAACAACTGAGAAGCAAAGCTGAGGTGGAATCCCAAGTAAGAGCGTGGAGAAGTCAGTGTCGGCATCTGGCTTCCTAGTCCCAACCCACACAAACTTGGCACAAAGGGTCACCCTGAACTCTGGGAGTATGGAGTAGATTTCAAAATTTGTGTCTTTAGATTAGAAAATTTGCTTGCTATACATATCTATAATAGATGAACTCTCACTCAAAATTTGTAGTTCAACTCTAGAATAACTGCCTTAAATTTTTGTTTAAGAGCAACACAGATTCTTCTCATGCCTGACAGCTCCATGGTGTGGGATGCTAAGAGAAAAAAAGAAAGTATTCTGCTAAATTTGATAAGTTTCACAGGTTCTCTTTATTTCACTTAAGAAAAGACAATATCCTCCTGCATTATTATAAACAAAGAGAGCAAATTACTAAAGGGTACTCCTGAGTTTCTTTGCAGACTCCAATCTCTTCCTGTATTTAAATGGAAATAATGCTCTGGCTTAATACAGATTTCTATTGACTTAATGCAGCTTGTAGTAAAATGAAGAGCAGGAGGTATCCATAAAATAGAGCTGCATTTTGGTGTTTATGATAAATCAATTATGGAAACCCTCATGTATGGGAAATACATTCAGAACTATTCCATGAATAAAGAAATGTGGGAACACTGTGCTTTTCGCAATCATAAATCCATGCATAAGTGATTTGTGACCGTCACAAAGCATACCTGAGAGTTGACCGTGTGTTCACCTCCAACGCCTTTCTTTGTGTGGGGCTGTCTCATGGAACCTCTGTTCATTAATAAAATTCAAGAAATTCTTGAAGAGCTACCTTTTTCATCTCATTTTTTTTTCTGTTTTTTATCAGCTCATTTCTAAATTTAGTTTCTCAACACCAGCCAAGAAATCTGGAATCTTCGGTTAAATATCTCATGGCTTCTCTTGTAGGAGAAACCCAAACTAAAAATAATTTAAACAGTAAAGGTAGACTTTACGGAGGTAGGCAGAGGATAGGGGGATGAGGGAGAAGTGGGGGAGGGAGGTCAAAGTGATCAAGATGCAGCATGTACGTGTGCCAGTTGTCCAAGATGAATACAACCAAAGAGAATTCTAGAACCCTCAATGAGCAGGCTTTATCACTTCCTCTGTTGTTTTTCTTTACCTTATTTTTTCCTAAGAGGACTGCTATCATTCTTCCTAAGAAAGTGGCGGACAAAATAAAAGAGAGGAGGATAAGCGAGCATTCCAGCCCTATAGCAACATCAGCGCAATGCTTTAAAAGGGCAAGAAAACCCTTATGATTGAAAAGCAGGCACACTGTAAGGTGTAGGTGAGGACGATACACTCTTCAACTTGAAAATGCTTTTTTTAACTATTCTAAACTGTGAATGCTTAAGAAAAATACTTAGCAGACAAATAGCATTGAATATTACACATTTGAGAGGTCACTTTAAAATGGAACAAAAGTTAAAAGATAGAACAAGACATTTATGTTGCCCTTAAAATGTTAGCTCACAATTTCATATGCAGTCGGGAGCAGCCGAACGGTTGCAAGTCAAATGAAGGTTATATTATAATTGATACTTTGAATTGTTAAGGAGAAGCAAAGGTGAAATGGAATGCTTTTATTATTATTTTTAGTTGAAATCTTATTAAAAACTTTTAATGGAATGCAAACTCGAGGCCATCTTCAAGGTCCCGAGTTAAATTAGATATGCCACCATTAATAGTATCACTCACCATAACACTTTTGGAAAATAACTTTCCCAACACAGACATGGGCTGAAGCATTTTCTCACATACTCGTATCTTCTTAGCCATCTCAGATGTACTCAAGAGCCCCACCCGTGTGGCGCCTGACCCTCAGGCTTAAGGCTGAGAATTCTGAAGTCTACTGGAAACATCTACGTGACAATTTATATTCAAAAAAAAACCACAAATTAATTACCTCGACATTTTAATACAGTGCTTTTCAGTAGCACCTGAAAATCATGATCTTTATTGAAGGCTTCCATTTTAAAAATGACATTTTAATTAAAGTAAAAGAATTAGGAGGAAACCTGCCTGCAGAAATATGACATTTTACATGTGTGCAAGTCTCTGTACATAAAGAGTAACGGCTGATGAGATGCATTTGGAGATCAATGTATTCAAAATTTGTCTCTTTGGTTATGTATTCTTAGTTAATTCATCTTGTCACCTTTGGCAGCATGTGTCAGTAAACAAATTTAAAAAACAGCAATACTAGAAGAAAAGGAGGTAGAGATGAAAACCTTAAAATTCAGAAAAATAGTACTCTCTAATTTGTTTTTCTCAGCGATTAAAAAATTGTTATTATTTTATTTTAGTGTCAGAGTATCTTGGTTGAGCTCCCAACAGAACAGTTTTCCTAGAAGCACAGTATAAAAAAAAAAAAAACAACACTCTTTTCATGTGTATCTGCTCACACACATTTCCAATAGGGAACACTTTTTCCTATATGAGCAAAGAAATGTAATATAATTGCACTAATTTTTTTCATGCTATAAAACCTGAAGGCCTTTAAAATAATTCTCATTATGCAAACCCAATCCTCTCTGTACGATTCTGATCATTTTGAGCATGGTTTACATATGTTTTCACCATTCAATTAACCTTGCCTCTCCTCCTGAATCACCAGCCACAAACTTTCCATTGTCTCTTATTCTTAGTAAAAGGAAATATGTAAACTTTAGTACAGATACACCATCATAAAAAGCCAGTGCAGCACACAAAGACCCAAACAGGACAAAAAATATATATAAAGACAACATTTAAAACTGTAATATCTTGTGCATGTTATAATCATCATTTCAGAGGAAGGAAGCTATTCTGAAAACAAATTTTCAAAGCTATTTTTACACTAACATTATTTTGCAAAATGTATTCCCATTATGGTAGAGTTCGCTTTTCCTTCCTTAAGCTCGGAATTAAGTCAAAGTTAATTTCCTGGTATGCAGTGTGCCTTGAGTTTTATGGTCCTTAGACTGTTTATCCAAAGTCAGAGCAGGAAGTCCACTAATTTATACATGTAAGGGTGCTTGCTGTGTGCAAATTCTGCACAGCGTACCTAACTGAAGATATTCCTAACACTTCTCAACAGTGACTCTAATGAGCATGTGTTGATTCATTGACATTGTTTGTGTTAAGGTTCTAATAGGTACAGTTAAAAAACTACTTACCTTGACTGACATGCCTTCTTTTGCTCAGATTAGCCAGTTACGATGCGATGCTAACTCCACTTCTCTCCTGGGCATGTGGGGACCACCATTTCTCCTCAGTCACCTGTGGCTTCTGGGCTTGGGACCTGCCTTCTGACTGCAAGGCTTGACTCCTACTTTTGTGCTCCATCAAAACCCACTAAGCTTTGCCTTGACACTCCACCACGCCCCAAATTCAGTTTCACATTGATGTCTGCCACTCAACAGCACTCAGTAATTAATCTTTCCTCCTGTTAACAGTAGGTAGTGTCACAATCCTCCTTACATACAAAAAAAAAAAAAAAAAAAAAAAAACAAGACAAAACAGTGGAGCCACATGTTTGATAGTTAGCAAATATCTGCTGAGCACGAGGCTGAATGCAGGCCAGCATCAACATCCCGCCTGTGGAATGTTTGTGTCTTTCCACCAGACTTCTCCAGTATTCTGTGGGAACATCTAGTGATTAGTAAAATTTAGGAAAGCGAAATTTAGCTTCTTTCCTCACTTCAATTGAGTTAGACACCCTTTAGACTCTGAGTTCCATTCATTGATTAAAATAGAAATATGTCCCATTGCCCTGAACTTGGCATATTTGGCCACTTAAGAACACAGTCCCCTTAGGCCAGGAATATGTAATAATATTTCACAGCTCATGATTCAGCTTATGAGGCATGGGATTAAGATGATATTAGTCATTTGACTGAGTGCCTTAGGCAGAGAGTTGCTGAAGAGGTCTACATGGCCATGGCCAGCTGGAAAGTCCGAGAGGACTTTAAAGTAAATGGCCCTTGACCGATATAATCTAATTATGAATTGTTAATAAACAAAGGTAGGCATGTTTTACCAGGTAATTAGACTATGTTTGTTGGAATTGAGAATCCTATACAGCTTCCTGTATCCTGATATATCTCGGTTTATGTACAATGATTTTTTTAAAAATGTAATTAACCTATTATTCCTTCAGCTCAGTGGATTCTAACAACTTTGATCAATGTGCAAGTTCTTCTTATAACATGACCACTAGCCCCAGAATGATACCATGGTCACTCTCCATTTAAAGCAGTGTTTAGAATTTATAGATGAAAAAGGGAGTGCCCACTTAAGTGACGTGTGGTTGGATATAGCAGCTCATCTGCTGGATCTAGTCAGCACTTGTGTTAAATGCCTTGCCCTGGGAAACGTCCTTTATTATCTATGATTGCAACCCTATAGTTCATTTTGCTTAGGCTGACACAGAGATTGCTTGCCCTATGACCCTGTGTTATAATACAGTGAGATAAACACCAATGTTTAGTGACCCTGGCATTATGCTTCAAGGGAAAAAGGACAGAACCTAGTCACTCAACCAATATGACAGCACTTGCCCCCTTTCCTAAAGATACTATCAGTCAAATCGTGTACTTCCCATAAAGCTCAGCCTTCTTCGAAGTGCCACACTCCGTCTCTTAATTGTTTGAGCTATTTATCAAATGATCACCTATGCTTCCTGCACTGTGGGCACACAGTAAGAAATGTTCACATAGGACTTCTTTAAAATCTATTATATTTAACAACTTGTGCTTTCAGCTGTTTAAAAATATTATCAAAAGTATGAATATTCTTCAGCTTTGATAATATAAATTATAATTTGTGCAATTTAGCCACATTTTCTGATTTTAATCCCAAATTCTTTTGGAGAGATACAGACACTGTGGAATGTGTAGCCAAATGGACTGTGTTTAGAATCAGTACCAAAAACCCACATGAACATTTCAGTCCTTATCAGCCTGGCAGAAAATGCTGCAGTAAAAGCCTTTAGGATATCATTAAACCATTTGAAAATTCCTCTGTCAACAGAAATATTTCAATGACAAGTCACAGCTATCATTTTTAGATCCATGTGTTTTCAATCATGTTTGAAGATAAAACTTTACACAGCAACTTGGAGTCCAATGCTTACTAATAATAGCCACCATTCTTGCCACATGCTATCTGCTTTGGTCCAACATGGGTACCACACAGGTAGGAGAGCACTACTACCTAATAACGCTTGCTAAGTGGTGGTGGTGGGGGGAGTTTGTACTCACTTGCCTTATTAATTGCATTTGCTGCAGTCTAACCCCCTTTGGTAGTCTCCAAAAACTAGAGTTAAAATAAAACCAATAACTGAGATGAGGCTAAATTTTTCATTTTAAAAGATGTCTTCAATATTTAACATGCCTTCTTTTTCATATCATGATGTAATATTAGTTGTGTGTAACGTAAGCAATAAATTGGTACTGAGGTTTTTGTGTGCTATCTAGATTTTTTAACTTATACTTAATGCTGTCAAACCATGTTCAATTGCAGGCCTATAATCCTAGCATCCTGGGAGGCTGAGGCAGGAAGATGGCAAGTTTGGGCTCAGCCTAGTAACTTACCAGTTCAGGAAGAGCTTGTTTCAAAATCAAAACTAAAAAATGGGCTGGAGAAGAAGCCCAGTGTGAAGGCCCTTGGTCTTGATCCCCTGAAAGAAGAGAGGGAGAAAGAAGGAAGGTGGAAGGAAGGAAGGAAGGAAGGAAGGAAGGAAGGAAGGAAGGAAGGAAAAGTAGGCCAACCAGGCAGGTGAAGTTCATTTGATTATCCGTAGCTGTTCCTGGTTCTTTGCAATTAAGTAGCTCTGTGAATATAAGTATAATTGGAAGTCAGATCAGAATAATCAAATGATCAAATTACTTAATAAGATACAAAGTGAATCGCCAAAGGATGAGGAAACTGCTGATCGGCAAAACCTTGGAGCAGACGGGAGGGACTTCAGTCATTTCCTCCATCCAGTGGAAATACTGACTCATTCTTTGAAGAACAGAAGATTTTAAGAATCCTAATAATAAATTTTAGTACAAATTATGTAATCATTGAAACACAAGTGGCTGATTGGGTTTTTGTCCAGAGTAAGATGGCAAATAAGGGGCCTAAGGCATTTAAGCATGCGAATAAAAAATAAAAAATTGTATAATACAAGTTTTAATGCTAAAAATATACAAAAATATTGAAGACACTAATTGTTTACACTACAGACAGCCAAGGGTCCTCAAACTATGATGACCTTAAACTCTCACATTGATTGCAGAAGACAGATCCTTAGGACAGGAGATTCATCAGCATATTTAAAACTAGGAACTTTTTAAAAACTCAAGACAAAAATGGTAACCTTTACACTCAATGGACTTTCGGTTTATTTAGCAAATATTTATTGTATATCCACTTATTAGTATTTACTGAATATGCAATGCAGGCATGAATGAAGAAATATTTTCTTTGATACCTGAGGCAAAACATGCATTGATCTAATTACATAACTTAATTGAAATCACTACTTTGTCAGTGTCACTAAAATGTAAGCATATATGAGAATCAGAAGTGCACTCCCTTATTCACTCATTCATTTGCCAAACACTAAGTTCTTATCGTACACTAGACATGGTTCTAGGCGTGAAGAGGAGACGATCAAACAGGGTGGACAGTCACTCTGTTTCTGGGATATAGTCTAGTGGATGACACATACCTTTTTGAAAGTCAAGTATCTAACATAATATCAGGATATAGAGGCGCAAGTGATGCTGACTTAGGGAGGGCAGTCAGGAACGCTCACGCAAAGGCTGGTACTGAAACCTTTCAAGTCTCAAAAGCAGGAATATTCCAGGCAGGGGGAGTAGCCAGTGGCAGCGGCGTCCATGGCACATCAGAGGAAAGGTGGCATGTCCAGAGTGGCTTGAGCACTCCACAGGTGCATCAGATGGGCAAGGAGTAAAGCTGGGGACAGCCTGGACCGCACAACGCAGGATCTCACCCCCCATGGAAAGGGACTTAGCTTGTGTTTCCAGGTTAGTGGAAAGTCTTCACTGGGTTTTCAGCAAGAAAATGATTTGATCTCATCTACATTTTTAAAATGGCACCCTGGCTCCAGTGTGAACTGACCTAGGGAGGGCACAGGATCGGCGAGGATAGCAGTGGAGATGGTCCACCGTTTCCCTGGAGAGATATATATGTTTATTTAATCTATTTTTAAATCTGTCTATCTTAATTTGAAAATAATCTCTAAATTTTTCAATGATAAGAGATTTTTTTTAAATCTGTATATACTTTATCAATTTATATACTGGTCATTCTTCCTAATATAATACTTTGCGTGTATTCAGGCTACCCTGGTCTCGATGCATCTGAATACACACAGTCAGACATCCCGCTTCCCTCCAAAAGTTTTGTAGCTTTGCAGTGACGTTACTTCCCTTAGAACTTTACGCTTAAGAAGAACTTTTCCTCAGAACCAAAAATAACACATTTTCGTATTAGGAAAAAAAAAACTCTCAAATTATAAAACTAACCAGCTCAGTTTTGGGGAGTTTGTTGCCAGTATTTTAATCAAGAGCAACTGTAAGCTTGATTCCCACATACGTTGATGGGACCCTAACTGCTGTAATATTGGAAAGAGTCGTGAGAACACAGGGAGTCTTGTTAGCCTAGTTTCCCTGGTGCCTTGATTTGCGCAAATAATGATGTCAGTCAGCCCCAGTTCAACCTGATTGGCAGGAGGCAAAGCTTGGTCAAAGGCTACATCAGTGAGAAAGGCATAGAACATCTGCGACCCAGCACTCACACAGAAGTTAGCCCGAGGAGTTTCAATCTTGATCAACTCAAGTAGAAAGGCAAAAGATCACGTGTAAAATGAAGAAAGATCATTTGAATTCAAAGAGATTCTGATTTTGCTTGCTTAAGATAGAAGACTGACAGTTTAGGAAATGAACGACTCGCTTGGGTGCGGAGGAGTCACGCCTACCGCACTCACTTTGTGTTGTGTCTATGATCACCACAAAGTGATGACTATACTGTCGAGGCTTATATAAAAACGGAGACAACCTCTGCGTTCGCTACAGCTAACCTGATGGCTTCTTGGTTTTGTTAAAATGAATTTTGCTCAGAAAAGTAATTGGAAACACCCTTTTAAAAATACATTGTGTTCCTGCATTGGCCACTCACTACAACAGAAAGGAACCTCCACATTTGATTATGTAGCTTTAAAAGCCTTCAGAGATGCAGCCCAGAGCAGGAACATTTTCCACAGCCTTGCTTAACAATAGAAAAGCAGACATTTTAATTACAATAAAAAGAATAGCACCATTAGCAAATAACTCTAGCACAAAAAAAGAAACTCACTGCTATTTTTTGCATGTTATCTTGTACACTTTTCTCACATCTATAAACTGGTTGGTTCCTGCCGTATTCAGAGGTAGCAGGTTCACCTCACGCACTTTGTCTGGTCTGCATATACACAGGTGACAGATTTCTATTGTCTTTACAGGCAATGTACATTTAAAAACATGGCTTTCTGCACTACTGTCAACAAGTTTGAACCTTTTCATGAAGTTTCAGTACTAAGTATGGACCACCGTGAATGATGGGAAATCTTTTCTCAGAAATGCATAGAGTATCTGTACAAAATACTTAGGAAGGGGGAAAAGAGGCAAAGAATGAGAAAAAGAAGCTCAAACAAGGGAGAACACAGAAAATGATTACAGACTATGTGGGAGTAAAACTAACTTGTTTTTAGTGAGACTTGTTAAAACAATATTCTGAGATTTTTACAAGAATTTGTAGTATTTTAGGAAATAAGCTAATTGTTTCTGGAGTTTAAGTATTATATAGAATAAAATGTTAAAAATCTAGAGAATGGTGCCACATATCTCATTTTTAAAGTATACTAGGTAGGCTATTAATTGATTTTCTAACTAAAATAAGTAAAGACATTAACCTGCTTATACTTCCAAACATGAAAAAAAACGATTTATAGATTTCAGTTAAATACACATCATAGCAAGTAGTTCTTTAATCCTGATTGGGTCAGAGTTTATTTGCAGCCAATCGGTAAGAAAAAGGTAGAAAGGTAATGAAACCTGATGGCCAGCCTGGAGTGAGCCAGATGAATTTAATAAAAGATGAAAGACGAATTCTTCAGAAAAGAGGGAAGCTTCAGGATCTCCTATGCACCAAGCAATACAACACGATGCTTGCGTTGGTCTCCCCGGATTCCCTCAGAACAACTGTTTGAGCTTCGTGGTACCATCAGGGCTTCATTTTCTGTGTTCAATAGGTGCGTTCAGGATCTTGCAGAACTGGGATTTGAACTCAGGCCGGTCACTCACTGAACATGGTGATGACCTGAAGTCCTAATGACAACACCTACAGTCAGCATTTTCTCACTGAACTGTGGGGCTAGGAAAACAGAGCCCACTGGAGGTGACGAGACTTGTCCTACCTGGAAGGACGTAGACAGCAACCCAGTAGGGAACATCAGCCTCAGACAGGAAATAGTCCACATGACAGAGAACATGGCCAGACACTGCATAGGTAGGGATGCGGAGGGACTCGCAAATTCGGAGCATGTGAGGGAAAGGTTTTTTGAAACCAAACAGGGGCCTCACTGACACCACCTGAGATGGGACTATTTTGCACTGGTCACTGTGCTAGAGAAGAGGGAAGAAAACACTAAAAACACTTAACAGAGGCCTCAGCAGAGAAGCAGCAGCAAAGATGGTATAGCTGGTAAGAGGACCACAGGGGAATCGCAGGTGCCAGAGGACCTCAAACCAAAGTGGAGGGCCTTCGGCTGGGCGTCACTCCATTCAGCCAGCTCACTCTTCCACATCGGGTGTCCAGAACCAAGTGCGTGGGAAGGGAAACCCAAACCCACAGACCCTGGAGCCTTAAACAGGATCCGTCTCCCACAGGGAGAATTTTTGGAATGCCCAAAGCCTTTTGATTGATCAGGTATGCTTTCAGGGAACACACAGGAGAGAGATCCGCAGAGGGAGGAATGTGAGAGGTGGCCTCCGTAGTGGAAGTCGTCCGCGGAGAAAAGGAATAAGCCATCAGCCCCCCTGTTACAACACGGTAGGGACACACGCCTGGTGAGTGTCTGCCCCTGCTCGCCCTTCTGCCTCAAGCATCACATCATCTGTGAAACCTCGGTTTACACTCCAGGAACAGGAACTATTTCTTCTCGGTGATTTCAAACCCACGGCTCATGCCCACAAAGCACAGCCCTGATGGCGCTGTTTCTCTCCTTCGGTCCCTGTGGTCACCTAGATGACAAGCGTCAGCCTTGTGTCTCTGGGTAGCTCAGTACAGGAGTAGCTGTTTCCAAGCAGGTGTTCAGCTATGCTTAGGAGATTGCAACACATGAAGTAAGACTTGCAACAAATGAAAATGCATGCCCAGAAAGGGGGAAAAAGCAAAGAGAAGCAGCAACACTTGCAGACCTCCAGCACCTTTGACAAGAGGACTTGCCTGAAGTTTGCACGAGGGAGGCACTTACAGATTCTTTTTTTACTTATAACTTTTAGAGCTTCCTATTTTTGAGACACTCAGAAGAATTTTTATTTCAAAGCAAAGGATTCAAACGTTTTTACCCAGAGCATCCATCCCAAGGATTTTGGAATAGCTGACACTATTTCTGGCTCACAGCCCTGCAGAGCATTGTTGCTTCAGAGCCATCAAACCTCGCTGGTCCTCCTGCAGGAAGCCAGTGAAGAATGGCTGGGTTGAGCCTGAAAGCCAGAGTGCCTCCACGAGTTTGTGAGCGGAACATTTCAGTGAGCGACCTCTCAAGACGAAGAGAAGGAAGGGAGACACACACAGGACAGAGGTGATTTCCTGCTCCCGATAATAAACACCACTTAGGAAGCATTTCCATGGCGACATAAACTCAGTCTTCAGTCCTTATTTACAACGAAGCATTCTCTGATTCTTCCATGCAGATATCTCTCTTCCAAGTTCTACGTGAGCAAGTCAGCTCAATTTCACCAAGACAACAAATTCAATTATCAGAAAAATGTCAAATTTAAAATTTTTAAATTATGAAATATCCTAAACTTTGCAAAAGTAAGCTTCTACATCCATCTCTGGGTTTTTATAAATATGAGCATTTGCTATATTTGCTATTGACCTTTTCTCAAGAGAGGCAAAAATCACAAATAAATAAGGTGTTTTATCGCTTTAATGAGTTTCTTACTTTCTCTTTCCAAGTATGAGGTACAACAGTCCCATCAATTATTTAATTACAGCTTAATGCTCAAATAATTAAACATGATTACATGCTATGTTTTAAGACAAAATTAAGTTGGTAGCCCAAATAGGAAGAGAATGATAAAGCAAGATGTAATCATAAAGGCCAATCATTTGATATGTATCATTTGTGAATGAAGTTAGTTCATATAGCATAATTTAGCCAATATTTCAGTTTTATGCTCAATTATAACAGTGTATACTTTGTGTGAATGTAAATTAGTGAGTAACATCTTATAGGACAATGAGAATTCCAGAACAATGTGGTACCAGTATAGAAATGTTGCCCTTTTTTTCCCCTGTACCTTCTTATATCATAAATCATAACATCAATGAAAGCTATTGATATTTGTTGGATAGATAAATTGTTGCTCCCATGAACTACTCATTGTTCATTTTACACACACACACACACACACACACACACACACACACACACACACACTGCTTTCCTCTGAAATGCCTGATGACCAAAAATCAAAGGAAAACTTAATCAATCTTCAAAGTTTTCTAAATAAAAAGAGATAGGACATGTCATCAGATAAGATCACCACATTTTTCCTTGAAGAGAATTATCCTAAAGTTATTTACAAACCAACAAACAAAAATAACCCACACAAATGCAAATCACCTGAACAGTGTAATGGACAATATTTTCAAACCAGTAATTTTACCCTAAATACAGAGGTACAAGTCATCTACTGTTTCTCATCTGTCGTAGAGAACATCAAAGCACATGGTGTAAAATTTGCAGTTTCATGGGAAATCTAGACTGCAGTAGTGTTTATACTATTTATTCCTGGAAAATCTTTGTCGCACAAAAGCACTTTAGAAGATTAGTTTATTTGATTTTACTTTGTTTTGCATAATGTATATTATTATTATTATCATTATTATATTTTCACTGGGAGTTGAGCCCAGGACCCTCACACTGAGCTACATCCAGTCCATTTCTTATTGTAATTTTGAGACAGGGTCATGCTAAAACAATAAATTTCTCAGGCTGATCTTGAGCTGGTGATCCTCCCACCTCAGTTTCCTAGATTACTAGGATTACAGGCCTATCCCACTGGGACCAGTTTAGTTCACAAAATCCAAATATGAGGCTGTCCCACTGGTGTTACTGGTTGGGTAATCCTGAAGCCCCAAAAGAAGGAATTCAAATACACAACTTGGTCAGGACAGAAGGAGACAAGCAGGAAGTCAGGATGTCATGTCATGTGAATTTCCTTCTTTTGGTGCGCTTCCCTGCTTGTGCTCCCTCCCAGCTTTTCTCCTGGGGTTTCTGCACACTCTGACTCTAGCGTGCATTAAGGCCCATCCATTTAGAGCGACCACACTTCCCAACTACCAGGAAGTCACCCTTGGTTATTGAATCTGTTTTCCAGCCTAATGAGCAAAGCGTGCACCTGATGCTAATCAGGAATTTCACTTCAAGACATTGTTTTCAGGTATACATGAATAAGAGGAATTGTCTACATTGACTGCTTTAAAATGAAAATGCAGCTCCTTCGAAGAAGGAAAGGAAATAATAATCCTGAGGTAAAGGCAACCATGATCCTGCCAGTGGGTCAAAGTGAAGCCCTGTCTTAGCTGTCACTTAAGGAAGAGAGCAGGAGAGCTCCTGCGGCTTTGGGAGGGCCCCTCCTTGCTCTGCAAAGCCTGGGCTACCAACAAGTGCCCGCGGCTACCGTGGCTGTTTCCGTTTTCTTAAGTCACTCCTGAAATCAGGCGCAGTGTACACCAATACAAGGAGCCGTTCTCCTTATCCCGCAGTGATGGGTGGCTTGCCTGGTGTCGCCATCTTGACATTACCCTGTTTGTCCCTGTCCCAACAGCAGAGACGGAAAACTGTCCCTATGAGGAAAAAAAAATAATACATTCCTCAGTCGCACACACAGATGCGCGCGCGCGCACACACACACACACACAGGCACGCACAGCTTTCTCCCGGAGCCTGGCTTCTTTCTCTACACTTCCAATTTGCAACACAAAGCAGGGCAAGAAAGCGAGCAGGAGAGGGCAGGTCAGGAGGAAGGACCCTGCTGCAGCACGTGTGCCGCAGCCCCTCTGGGCTGCGCAGTTAAGCAGTGAGCCGCTAAGCCCCTGATGCTTCCCTCTCTTGTCACTCCTACCACCTGGGCGTTAAGGCCTGTGCCTCCACCTTCCAGGGGCAGCCTGGTGACCAGCGCCTCAGCCCGCACTCTGCCACTGGCGTGATCTTCGCACAGCACCTCTTTGATCACGTTTACCTTTTCATCACCTAGTACTCCAAAAGCTTTCAGGGCTCCTTGTGGCCAAAAAGATAAAGGCCGCTCGCTGGATTGGAACGGAGACATTTCGCAATCTGCCCAGAGTGTTGCGTTCAGGCACTTTCCACCGGGCCAGTTCATTCCAATCAGCCAGCCACTGTGGTTCCTGCCCTTACATTGTCTGCCTGCGCGCATTTCCCTGGGGTTCGCACCGCCCCTTTCCTCACCTAAATCCTTCCTGTCTTTCCAGCCAGTTCATTTCCCACCTCCTCAGATCTTGTGAGTATTAAGGTCGCTGTGAGGAAGTGGCGGTGAGGGACAGCGTCATCGCCACCCTTAGCCTGTGCTTTGGTCTTTCTTGCCATCGATCTTGGCTTTTCTTGCTCAATCCATTCTGTTGGATCATCTGCTGCGGATGGTTTGGGATCAGTGCATTCCATCACCTGCACCTGTCAGCTGACACCAATGCAAATGCCGGAAGCCTGAAGTAGCAGGGAGAAATGCCTCCCAGTCCCCCTCACTGAATTACCTGCATTACACAAGAGTGTAACATGTCCTCCAATGGGAGGGAGGGGAAGGGAAAGAAAAATAAAAGATGTGGCTGGCACCTGAGCACCTGAGCTTTCCCAGCTGGGGACTCCGGCCATCTGGGATGGGAAGGGCTGAGGACCTAGCTTCGCGTGATGACCCCGGAGGTCTACTACCCCAGAATTTCCCCTAGTGACTCTTATGCGCACCAAAGGTTGAAAATAAACCCTTAGCTTAGAAACTGGATCTCACAATTGCAACCTGCCTGTCAGTGGAGTGTGTGGCTACTTCAGTCCTCTAGATCTCAGACCATGCCTCCTCAATGAGAGACTGCGGGCTTTGGAAATATTCCACAGTCTTGATTTGATCTGCACCCAGGATTAGAAATCCAGGTGAGAAAGTCAAAATATTATGATGGCCCATATTTTTTGTGTCATTACGATGTCTCAAAAGATTTCTTTGTTCAGATTTTTTATTTCTTTGTCTATATGATTCTATTTCTTGAGTCTCTGCAATCTCACAGTTCTTCCCCTTCCCCAGATGTGGACTCTAAGCCTTGAGGAAGATTGATAACAGTGCCAAGAGCTAGTCAATAGTCATTCCTAGATTACGCAAAAATTCCTCAGAATTCTCTAAAGCACCCAGTTGCAGTTGCTTGGACCCAAGCCACATTCCCCCATCTACCTTTATCATCACATGTAATCTTATTGTTTTAATGCCTGGCCATAAGTCTCTTTTGTCAGTTCTGGCACCACCACAGGAAACTTTTCGGCTCAGCGTTCCTTCGACCGGGCCTTTGCTACCCCAGGTTTTACCCAATCAATTAATCCAAGTATTCCCAAGACCTTCTCCATTACAGATCAATTTCTATATTTTATCTTCTTATACAGTAGTCAATATTAATAGCAACTGAGCTTCCACCCCATATCAGAAATGCCTAACCACACTCAGAGATCTTAATGCTTTGGGTAAAGTTTTGGAGAAAAAGATTGCTCCTTCCTCCTTGGTTTCAAAACTAGAAAAGATTGCCATCTACAATTTTTCTTAAAGAGATAATTTGGTCAATCTGGGAAGCTGAGACAGGAATACTACGTGTTCGAGATCAGGATGTTAGAGCTCACAAGTTGATGTCACAAGGTATATGACTTTGCGACTCATCAAGACTCTGCCTCAAAATCAATTTTTTTTAAAAAAAAAGGAGAGGGACAATGGCTGCAAAAATAGCCCAATATGAAGGCCCTGAGTTCAATCCCCAGTTCCACAAAAACTGAAAAAGAAAAATAATAATAATTTAGGCAACAATGTGGGAGATGTAGTAACCTTACTACTCAGCTGAGGTTTTTTATTTTTTCCATCTTTTGAGTAGAGAATTTAATTTTCTGGTGCACTTTCCTAACTCTATTTTTCTTCCCAAAGACTCAGTCATTCCTGAACTATAGTTTCTTTACAGATAAAACACTCATCATCAAGCACCATCGAAAGGGGTGACGTGGGAGCCAGTGAGGGAGAGAGGGGGCTTAAAGCCTCACAAGAGCCTTGAATGAAAGACTCATTTTCCTGTTCTTCCTGCTATTAACATGACATAGCTCATCCATTATTGCTCCGGCAACACTACAGACAGCAGCTCTGACCTCATTTACCAGCCTGGCCATAGACGGTCTGTGTTATTGTCCCAACGATGGACAGGCTCAGGAGACACAAACCACTGGCAGGGTCCGAGACAACCCAGAAAGCCAAGCTGACTGCCATGCAGCTGGATGCTTTAGAACTCCCCAAGAACACCATCCCCTCTGCTAAGGCATGGGCACAGAGGCAAGGACCTTGACAGAGAAATAAGGGACAGCCATGCTTAGTAGATAAAATCTAGCGAAAGGAGAGGTGCATGATCAGCTGGCCAGCAGGGTTTGCGTCCTCACGCTGGAGAGGACAAGGGCTCCCTGAGCACTTGGGAAGGATGCATCTCACTCACCGCACATCTTCCCGGGAGGGACGATTGCAAAGAAGGGGGAAAGGTAATTTAATGTGCCGCCTTCCCAACTGCCCCCAAGGCCATTCTAACGGTGCACGAGGTGTCTCAGGTCTCACATTTTAACCCTTATAATATAAGGTTCTTTACTCCCTCAAGTGATCTTTTAAAATATGTCTCTCCTTGCTTCTAATTCAGAAAGCTCAGATTTTCAATCAATGTTAATTGTTTCCGAAGGAAATTCAGAAGATAGTATTTCCACACAGAGGCCCCTGGAATTATTGTTTTCAAGAAGGGCTGATTCTCTTTTCTTTGTAGCCCACAAGAAAAGAGATCTATGTAATCGCAGTGTCAAAATGTCAGAAGACTGAGATAAGTTTAAAAAAAGAAGAAGAAAAGAAAAGAAAAAACACACACATAAAAGCCCTTCTAGGCGTCCATGCAGCCCTCAGCTTTACAAATCCTTGGCTCACATAAAATATGTATGACATGCTACAATTAACCAGTTACTCCTCTCCAAATGAATAATATTGCAGTTATTTGCCAAATATGTTAGAGAAGGGATGGTTTCTGTTTTCTCCATATATATATATATATATCACATCAAAATTACAACAGAAAAATGTGCCTCTCATTTTGGAAAAATAAAACCCTTAAATTAATTAAAGTTCTAAACTTGAGTGGTTTGCACTCCACTATTATACTATATGATGATTTTTTTTTGAGACTGGGGTGGGGATGGGGGTCTCATGCTGTAGTCCAGACTAGTCCTGCACTCACTCTGTAGCCTAGGCTGGCCTGGAACACACAAGTTTCCATCCTCAGCTTCCAAGTGCTGAGATTACAGGAGTGCACCTCCATGTGCAGTTATGTGGTGGTGGGGAATTGAACCCAGAGCTTGCACTGGCGAGCATTCTAAGTGCTGAGCTGCACCCCTAGCTCCTCTGTCACTTACTTTTACTTTTTTTTTTACCAGAACCTTCTATTTTTCAATAACTTGAAGTAGCAATAAACTGGTAAGTTGATATCACGTTCAAGTTATATTAGTGCCTAAAACTGCATCCAGATATTACCCAAAAAAGTAGCTTGTCTGGTGAAAACATTTCCTTGTCTCAATTGGACATGGGTGTCATGGAGGTGATGAGAGGGTCGTATTATATATCCTTTTCCTCCGAAAGACAATCGGAGGGAAGACGTATGCCTGAGATGTTCCGGAGTCTCCCTTCCTTCGGGTGGCTTTTCATCTGCCAAGTAGGACAGTGTTGGGGAGGAATGTTCCCACACATGTCACTGGTTGTCTCTTCTAGGTGTCGTTAATTGAGATTCCCAAAGACAAAGAGTTGTCTGAAGTACATGGGCTTATCAAGCCACTGTCTCACAAGAGATAGAGGGAAGGAAAAAGTCTACCACCTGTGACATAACTTCAGTCTTATGGGGCAGAAAGAAAGCAGTGGGGGTTGTGTCCACTGAACCCAGGAGATGTGTTTTTATGATGAAATTTGAAAAAACAAAGCATAAGTTGCTTACATGGAATTGACATTAGATATTGATGCAACCGGAAGCCAGGAAAATTTGGAGTAGGTGGATAGTCTGTTAAGCAGAAATAATTGGTACTTCAGGTCTGATTGAGATTAATAGTTCCATTAGTCGACTTGTTCATGGGGGGGAAAAATGCCTAACATACACAGCTTAGAGTGGGAAGATTTATTTCGGCTCATGGTTTCTGGGGTTACAGTTCATGGTTGACTGGCTGCAAGGCAAGCATCATGGTGCAGGGATGTGGTAGAGGAACGGTGATAAAGCACCAGAGAGAGAGAGAGAGAAAGAACAAACGATAAGAGTGTATCCTTCCAGGTTGCGTTTCTCAGTGACTCCGCCTCCAACCCGGCCCCACCTCCTCACAGCGTATCCAACCAGGTACTGAGGGTAGCACTTTCAGAATCCAGCCACATTCCGGAAGTTCTGCTCCTAAACACAAAAGTCCTCTGGGCTACGTTTTAGATCTAAACCCTAGCAACAGTTGAGAAAGATCTTCTTATCAATTGGTTGCCATAGCACCTAAAGTTCAGTAAGCTGGGGTCTAAGTCAAGTTCAACAAACGTTTCTACATTTCTTTACTGATTATATTCCTCTGTCTCCTCCACATTCTTCTTCTGGCTCTTTTAATATAATTTAGGACATCTCAGAATTTTTCTTACAGCTAGTGTTTAACACAGTGTCTGCTTTCTTTAATTCCTTCCAATTCCCTCCAACCATTCTCTCGGTAATTAGCTTGACAAGCATTCATTAGATACCAGGTGGTATACTGTGCTTGGTATCAGACATTTAAAGATAAATAACATAACTCACCTTTGAAATGATTACAGAAAAAGCAAAGGTACAAACTATATGAACAGTGCAGTAATTACCACCAAGGAGGTTGGCATAAGCCCATACACACACACACCCAAACACATACATGCACAAACTCACTTACTAATGCAGGGGTCATCAACTGCAGGGCCACACACTGGTCCTGGTCAGTGGCCTTGGAAGAACCCCTGGAACAGGTGCGCTGGAGCCAGGGGTGAGCACCACCACTGCCCTGCCCCTGTCAGCAGCTCCTATCAGATTCTCATACTGAGTGCCAGGAGGTGGAACATCACACCTGCTGTCCATTCACTGCTGCTCAACGTTTCGAAGATGTAATCCAACAACCTGGTACAGAACAAGCACACCACCACTTCCTGGGGAGAATGGTCTTCAGCTAAACCAACCCCTGATGTCAAAAATGTGGGAGAACCAATGCACTAATGTGAATTTGCAAAACTCCTTGTACCCCATGATTGAGTACTTCCAAAAATTTCTGTTCAGAATTTTTAAAGCAGGGACTCAAATTGCTTTAAATTGTTGCATCTGTGGAACCAACTTGCTTCATTTAAAAATAAAATGTTCTAGAAAACTGATGCATTAAAAAGTAAGGTTTATGTAATGCTCATAAGTTTACCTGATCATGTCAATGTCATATACTTGTTCACCATGTCTCCAAGCTATATTCACCAATATGTCCCAATGATACAAAAACTCTTGGGTCATTTGTTTGGGAAGGCAGAAATTGAGTTCATGTAAATTTGTTTTTAAAAACACCCTTCATAGTAACAGAGTAGATACAGTATGCTATTCATCCAAGGTGTTCCTTTACATAGTTGATAGAAAGCTAGGTCTGTGTTCTTTTCGTTGGAAAGTTCAGCATGTAGAATAGTGCAGGCTCTGGCGTCCGGCTGCCCAGACTTGAAGCTGGGTTCTTTCCCTTTCAAGGTGTGTGACTTCCCCAAGACTCAATTCCCTTATCTCTGCTAGTGGAGAGCATAAGAGAGGTTGCCTTTCCTGGAGAACAGAAAGTGGGCACGCTGTTCGTTCATTTCATTTATTTATCTGTTCAACATATAGTTATTGAATCCCATTGAATAAATAACGATGTTGTATCCAGAGCTAATATCGCTTGTATCCTTGGTAACTTAAGAACATCTCCCTTTCTCCAAATTACATAGTTTTCAAGCCTTTTCCTCAAATGTTTGAAGTTTCTTCTACTTCTTCAAAAATGTCCTTCATAGATTTTCAATTTTAAATGGTTGCTGAGGTCTGTGAGAAACCTTCTTTTATTTTTCAATATTTTTATATGTAATATGTGCAAGTACAGAGAGTAAGAAGAAAGAATAATGAAGGTATATATTAGAATAAAAGATAAATTTAATCCTTGTTTTCATGAAGCCTACATCCCAGTAATTTATTCAACATGTCGTTATTGTATTATTGGGATATACACTTCATGAAAATTACATCTCCCTTTCACCTTAAAGAATCTATGTTGTCATTTTAAGGTAAGAATATAGTGCCAAATGATTATGCTTGTTTTCTTAGCTGTCCTCCAAAAGGCTTTACTTGAGGCAGCAGGATCCAGAAATATCTAAAGAGGAAGTAAACATTGAGAAGAGGCCCTGACCACACAAAGGAAGATAATGCTGGATGCAGGAGGTCAAATAGGTCATACTGAAAAAACCGTGTATCACAAATGGAGGATCTTGTGAAAATTATCCTATGTATTGTTCACTTTGGTGCTATGGCCCAACTAAATTAATTTTTAACTGAAATCTTGCACTAAAATATTCTGGCTGATTCGATTCAACCAAATTTTTTTCTCCCAATTGATGTTCTTGCTCCATCATTTTGTTATGATAGCAAATGGATTTCAGGACTGCCGAGTATTTTTGTTCCAGATATCCCTGGTGCACATTCCAAATTTTCTTTGAACTGAATTTGGCGATATTATCAAAACTCCTGGAATCTTACTTAGCTTAGTATTTAGTGGACAATTTAGAGTATGCTTTTCTTCCTGTTCTTTCACTGTTAAACTTTTTAAAGATTAAAAAAAAAAAAAAACAGTGACAAAGAGCCAAAACCTAAACTGGGTTGAAGGCAAAAGTAACCATCTCTATATAAAATGTAAAAGTCACCTTTCTCACCTGTTCTCTGTTTAATTGAAATAGTTAAGGCAAGCTTGACCTGCCAAACTCATTCTCCAAAACCATTCTGAGAAGGAGCATAAGCTCAATGAACATGTAGGCAATTCTTGCTCTTAGAATTTCGGATGCCAAGAGTTCATTGAGAGAGCAATGCTCTATTACTTCCCATCACCGCTGAGGCAGGAACACTGCTTCTCGAAGATAGAGGTGGTAAGAGATGGCCGCCATCTTTCCTAGCGACTGGCACCTAAACATTTGAATGTAAAAGATCGGGGTGTGCTTAAAGGAGGTGTATATTTTGCATATTAATTTGCATTAGCACGTTTTTTAGTTTTAATGGCAATGTAGGTCGTACTGACCCAGGTGGACTAAGGATAACACCCTTAGGTGGACCAGCGTGTAGACAAACTCTCAAACTCTCTCTCATGTGATCAACCAACCTAGCAGATTCCCAGGAAGAGAGTCTGGCACCAGGATGGCCATTTTAAAATAGAGAATCCAAGATTTACCTGGACCCAAATTTGGCTTATGAGTTTGTATTTCAACATTATCAGGGAGATTGCAATTTGCACACTGCCGTGTGAGGAAAATGGGTTGGATGTGAGCTTAACACATCTGTAAGTGCGCCCTTGCTCTACAAATTTCTAGCTTTCTGCTTTTGTGTAATATAGTGATCAGAAAAATGGCTGCTGGGGGATTAAATAAAGCAACACGTGGTGAGGGCCCATCATGTAGTAATCCAGTGTTTACTGTTATTATAGTAGTGTATTCCAGCTCTAAGTAAAACGTACAGAACCAACATGGAAGATTCACAACTTCAGGGAAGAGATGAACTACATTCCTAAACATATTAATACAAATCTAAGTATATGTCCATATTCTAAGGTAGTATCGTGTTTGCACACACAGCAGAATAGAAAATATCTGGATAACAAAGTAGATTGTAAAGTATAGGCTATTGTAATACCATTCAAAATCATACAAAGTCCACTATAAAATATTCATTATAATTTAGGAGGTCCACTTTTCATTAATTAGCCCTATGTTCATTTAGACTGCAGAAAAGATCAAAATGATGAGTGACAACTTACACGTATTATTTAAAATAAAAGCTTGAAAAAATAAAGCAGTGCTGATCTCAGAAAGGGATCTCTAGGCTATGTGTAAAGGGACTTAACCAATCCCCACCGTGCAAACAGTTGCTTATATTTCTAGGAAGGGAACTATAGCTTTCATTACCTTCCCAAAGGGTACCATGACAACCCGAATTATTACAGATCACAGAAGATCCCCAGTTAGCACATTTTGTGCGAGCTCCATTTATGTGAAAGAGATTTCAATCCTGATTGCATTCTAAATAATTTACCTGTGTGCTTTCTCTTGACTGACCTCTGAGTCATTTTCCTCCAGCTTTAGCCATTCAAATATCCAGAGAAGGGAAGAGTAAGAGTTCATTTCAGGAGGCTCAGAGGCAGAGCTTAATGGCCACCTTAGCCTATTCAAATTCTGTAGACACTGCTTGAAAGTTCATGTACAGGCTTTAAAAGTTTCAGGGGCAGAGCTTAACTGATGATCATTTTCTGAAGTTTCCCCCTTTTCATTTTTTTATCCATTGCTAAGTCTTTGAATTATTTTTGATTAGTTCTGTGTTCTTTTCATCTCAGGGAGAGAAGCAAGGGAACTTCCTGGAAGGATACGATTCAATTTTGCAAGCCTGCATTTCTGCCAGCCCAGCAGTTCTTCCACTTGTGCTTTATTTATAACGTGGTAGCAACACCATTGATGTGGCATTTTTTTTTTTTTTTTACTTCTCTCTTCCCTTAGGTGTGTGTGCAACATTGACTGTTCGCAAACCAACTTCAACCCACTCTGTGCTTCTGATGGGAAATCTTATGATAATGCATGTCAGATCAAAGAAGCCTCATGTCAGAAACAGGAGAAAATTGAAGTCATGTCTCTGGGTCGATGTCAAGGTAACATTCAAAGGTTTTTAGTCCTTGTGCAAAAATGGAAAGTGACGGTAACTTTATATTAGGCTGCTATTCCGTTTCCAAAAGACAGTTCTGGCCTACAAGGGATCCTATAGTCCTCTGGAACGTTTGTGTTGATTATAGATGGCTGAAACCTACCTCAACCTTCCACATATACACATAGAGACAGACAGACAGACAGACAGACAGACAGATGATAGGTAGGCCCTGTATTATCATAATGCAATGAGCACAGAAATCAATATTCAGAAAAGGGCTGAGATTCTCCTTGTAAAGAGTAAAGAGAAAGACACTGATATTTCTAAGAAAGATTCTAAGAATTTACTAGAAGCCTTGAAATTAAAAGCATGTCACTTCATTTTATGTAGTGATTTAGTAGAAGTAGTTCAAGTGCATTTCTAAAAGCAGAAAGTACTAAAATGCTCTATTTTGTTCTTGTTCAGAAACAAGTATTCTTGAATTTTCAACCTATAATTTCTTTTACTCAACTTATTGTTGTTATAATATCGAACCCCCACTTGTCCCAAACTCTAGAAAAATATCATCATCCTGTCATAACTTGTTCTCAAACAGAAACATACACTAGAAATATGACTTGGTACAACATTTGCTTAGAGTAGTAGTTGGAATAGAAATCTTTATTTGTAATGAATATACTCTCTGAAGACTATTTAAAACAGTTAATCTTTATTGTTAATTTTTCAATACAGATAACACAACTACAACTACTAAGTCTGAAGATGGACATTATGCAAGAACAGATTATGCAGGTACAGAATGTTTTCAACTACACATAGGAACATTTTTCTGTAAGAGTCTGGGAAATTGCTGTGTTCCATTTACCCTAAGATGAACCTTGCAAGACTCCTGACAGGTACTGGTGCTTTTGCTTAGCTCAAACGTTCAACAGGCAAGAATAAATTTTTGTTACATCAAATAAGACACATTTTTGGGGGGGCAAAGTTAAAGCAATTGTCAGAAATGTCAGTAAGATATAATTAACCTGTTTTGACAGTGCGAATGGTACAAATGACAAAACATTTATCACATTAATGGGCACCAATGGAAATTAATGCAGTTTTGGCAGTAAATTATAATAAATGCAAATATTCTCCTTTGAATTTTCATAAACGTCAACAATAAAAAAGTTTGCTACTCTGAAAAGCTGGAAAGGGTGACTACAAAAAGTAATACTGGCTGTCTCTATTTAGGTACAAAGTTAAGAAGGTATATATAACTTGTTTATGAATTCCTTATTTTATTTAGAAACTAGAAGGGAGCTTCCCAAACACAAAATTATGAAGAATTGTATCTAAGATATAAAAATAATTTAGCCTCTATGTAATTTCATTTTGAGTGTTATGCCTCTCTAATATAATTTTCCTAGAATGAGAAATAATTTATAGACATGGAGTTGCAATTTTATTACATTCTAAATTTTTCTGGAAATGTGTGGTGAAATCAAAGTTGAAAAAGTGTGTGAGTTGTTTTGAGCAGAACTTTTCATTGGTTACTAAATACTTGTACTTACACTTGTAGGTAACAGTCAAATGGAAAGAATTGTCGCTTAATTTTCAAAATATGCGCTGCTATTCATTTTTTTTAAATTTGTGCTTCCTTCAATAGAATTCTTGATGCATTCATATATAGAATAAATTCCTACGAAGTTGAAAAATAGGAAGTCAGCTACATGTTTCACTCTAAGTCTTGAAAGTATACAGAGTTTGGATATAACAAAAGAATTTTTAATTTCCTTCATGTTTGATCTCAACGCTTTTCAACATACCAGTAAAACTTTTCATGTGCGAGAAGCCTTGAATTATCATAAACAATGATACATGGAAAACCTAAGTTCTGCTGTTACATACTCACAGCCAGAGCATGCAGGGGAGATGTTAGTAGACAGGCCGTGAGCAGTGGCCGTCCAGTCAGTGCTCAGTAATTTTGGGAAGAGCAAAGAGAAACAAATGTCTGTCTGGAACTCCTCACAGGTATTTTGTGCCTTATAAAAATCTTTAAGGGAAGGAATATTTAATTTACAGTTGTTTCTTACTCTCCAAGAAATATTGGTTCCAGGATCCCTTTGCAGATACCAAAATCCAAATATATTGTGTGCTTTATATAAAATGGCATGATACTTGCATGGAATCACAGCACATCCTCTTTGTGTAGTTTAAATTGTTTCACAATTGGTCATAATGATTACTGCTATATAAACTTTCTACACTGTGTTGTTTAGGAATATTGACAGGAAACCAAGCTGTGTGTGTTGACTAAGGTGCACTTGTTCGCACTTTTTGATAATGTGTGCATGTGTGTTACTAGGGAGTGACCCCAGGGCCTTCATACGAGCTGCATCCTTAGCCATTTGTTATTTTTTTGATTTAAAACACAGGCTGCCTAAGTTGCTTAGCCGCCCACACTGAGTTTGAACTTGTCGTCTTCCTGCTTCAGTTTCCCAGTTGTTGAAATTGCAGGCATGCACCCCCACACTGGTTGGTTATGTTTTAGGTCCAACCCACCCACCCCCTTTTTATGATACTCTGAAGTTTGAACCCAGATCCTTGCACGTATCGGCAAGCACTGTACCAAGGAGGAGCTGTACCCTCACACCATTCACGTAGTTTTGATCTGTGATTCAATCTGTGAATACAGAGTCTATAAATACAGACAGTGAAATATTTTTAATTTTTATTGTAGAAAATGTCTAAGGTATACAAACTACCTTAGAAAGTACAGTCTGTGTAAACTCACCTTTAGCTGTTACTCAAAACCAGTGACATCAGCCTGTGGCTTGCATAGCCCCATCCCTATTCTTTCTCCCTTTTTTCATAATATATGAAAATAAGTTCCAGAAATTGCCACACTTCATTCATAAATAATTTAGCATGCACCTCAATGGTTTTTAAAGTAAATCAGAATAACTCTAATCTCACCTAACATTATTACTTATAGTTTCTTTTAGCCCATAAACCTACATCTTATAGCTACTTCTTACAGTATATATATTGAAGCCTCATCAGACTTATTTGGTGAAAGTCAGGCATGGTGGCACATGCCTGTAATCCTAGCACTCAGGAAGCTGAGGCAAGAGGATTTCAACGTGTTCAAGGCCAGCCTGGGCTATGTAGTGAACTCAGGACAAGCCTGGACTATAAGTAGAGACTTGTCAAGAGAGAGAGAGAGAGAGAGAGAGAGAGAGAGAGAGAGAAAGAACGAAAGAAGGGAAAACCACTTAAAAATTTCTTGGTGAATAACAAATTTTTGTGGCATTTTTTACAACAGTAATGTCTACAACACTGTACTTGGGGTGTGCTGATTCACAGAAATATTATTAAAAGTAAAAAAAGATGAAAATGAAAAATTAAGGTCCAAGGCTAATAAATATCTTTTAAATTTTAAATAAAATATAAATTTGATATTTTATTATATACAATAAATCTGATAGCTTTATGTGTAAGCCATCATGACCAACTCCACCATAATGACTCTGTGCCTATTTTGCAAGCTAATTCATTTCAAAAAAAGTTTTTCAAAAATTTAATAGCCTATAAATAGTACCTCCATCACAGTGGCCATCACTGCACTTACAATAGATTATACTTCTTCCTCAGAAATTTGTCCCTGAAACAAAGAACTCTTCAAGTTGATTGGCATTATATTAAAATATATGTATTTATAAAATTTGTATACTTTACACTTTTTCAAAATTTTACCAATAAATGCAGTTTACTGGTCTCACAATGTCATTAATATTGCATATAGTAGTTTATTCATTTTCAAAGTTCAGAGATTGAAATTTTGTTCCAAAAAATTTATATGTAATTTTAGTTTCAGATACATAAACTGTGATGTTCCTGTCCCTGGCTTTATTTGTCACTGTTTTATTTTCTCTTTCTTGAATACAAAAATAAAAAATGTTAAATGCATTAAGTAAAATGATTCAGTCAGTCAGTGTAGTCAAGGATTTTTAGTTTGATGCCAGATTTATGTAATAAATCTCAAAGAAAACTTGAAGATAAAAGTGAAATTTAGAAATAGGTGATTGTTGACTTTAAAGTGAAACAGAAGGAAAGATAGTGTCAATTAAAAGCTTGAAATTCTTAAATATTGAGTGCACACATAAAATTGCCCTAAAATTTACTTTAGACATATTTTATTAGTCATTTCCTTAAAAGAAGATGTGTACCTTTCTTTAGAAATTATTTAAATAATCATGTTCCACACCACTTTCAGCTTCCAATAGTATGTATATTTACTGAAATTCAGGACACAAAGTTTGAAGAAAAAAAAGGAAAGGAATGGAATGGAAAGTCAGTATGTCATTGTCATCTTAATTTACATTAAAATTCCCCAAGGAGAGAAGACTGGAACTGAGTGACTCACATTCCTAGAAGCCGGGATGTCCTCCTAGCTGCCTCTGTGTAACAGGCACTTCCCTTGTTAGACAAAGGCCCGCAGACGCTCAGCTCAGATGGAAGTAATGATCTTAACATACTCTTTTTGTTTCCTTACACAATGGGTGATGGGAAAACACAGAAAAATAATTTCCCCATACAAGGGGGGATGGCATGTTTTTAAGTTTTTAAAAATTACCATGAAGGACATTTCATTAACCCCCTGCCAAATATTACCCTTTCTTCAAAAAAACCTATCCCCCAATCCTTGCACTTTCTGACCAGTTCAGGAAGTCTCCTCTCTCTCGCCTGTCTTTACAAGGTGTGACCCAAAATACAATGATGCTATTGCCAAGTGCCATCCACTGGAGAAGCAGGCTTGTATGTCCTCACTCACCTTATTCAAGGATCCTGCCACCATGCGCCTTCTGGCTCTCCTGCAAAGACCAAATGACCATGAATGATAAATGCTTTCATTTGACCCAGGACATCATGACAGCCACAGGAGCTAAACTAAAGAAAAAACAGGTTCCAGAGCTGCTTCAGAAAATGACAATGGGGGCCCGAGGAATGGCCCAGCTGTTAAAGTGCGTGCCTAGCAAGCGCTAAGTCAAGTGCTAAGTACCCGAGTTTGATTCCCCAGCACGTAAGCCAGGTGTAGTGGTGCATGCCTGTGGTCTCAGCACTCAGGAGGCTGAAACAGGAGGAGCCCAAGGCCAGCCTGGGCTCAATCCTGAGTTCAGGACCAGCCTGGGCTTCAGAGCAAGACCGTGTCTCAAAAAATTGAAAAATGACAATAATGTGGTAAGTGGATTTGAAGCAAAGAGATTATTTGGAAGGCAATTAATGACAATGTGTTTTTTATCATAATGATTTCTTAATCATTCATCATCTTTTACTATTACATCTCCTGTGTCGTTCATACTGTAGTTCTAAAGACCTTTACCAATAACCCTGCCTTTGTTCCTTTGAGCTTACTTTAAATGTGATTAATACAAGAACACGTTTTCTAATTATGAAAGTGAAACTATTTTAAGAAACAAGACTTAAACCTCAAAACAAATTCGTTATACCCCCCTATAATATCATTTTTTAAAAGACTTAAGAACCAGGATGGGATAAGTTTAAAAATAAAAAAGCAAACTGGACAGAATACCCGAAATCCACCACAACTTAAGAGAGGAAAGACTCATTTATTTAAAAGAGGAAAGATTTATTTATATTAGCTCAAAGTTTCGGAAGGTCACAGTCCATTCATGAGTGGGAGTGGTAGACTCACATGGCAGCAATGTGACCTGAGCCAGAGCTCAGGAGTCAGAGATCCTCAAGGCATCAGAACAGAGTCAAGTCTGAGAGAAAGGGTGGGGCTACCCTCCCAGGCCCAGCCCAGGCATCCAGCCCTTGCAGCCAGGCCCCACTTTCCGACAGTACACAGTCTCCATATGTGCATGAGTCTTTTGAAGGACACTCCAGAAACAAATTGTGATGCAAACAAAGAGAGCAATGTCTAGCATGTGAGTAACATATGCTAGAATGTGTGTAAGTTGTGGTAGGAAACATGAATTCCATGATCCTCTGAGGCACATAGATGAGGTTGGCATGAAGAAACCCAAGAATAGGTTTGATCCTCCGGGCCAGTGTCATTGTCTGGTCGCCTGCAGTCGGAGTCTACCTTGCCCGATCTCCTTTCATGACACCCAACACATTGCTGAACGTGAATCTTGGGCTTTGCTTCTCCGCATTTCACAGACTATTGTCAAGATTCCTGCTCAATAAGCCAAACAGGAAATGTGTGTTACTCTTGTCTCATAAGTCTAAGACTTTGGCTTAGATTTAGGTCTATTTCTTTGCCCCCCACCAAAAAAAAAAAAAATGAAGAACACAAATTTCATGAAATCCCAAAGCTAGAGCTTCCTAGTCCTCCATTGTTTCAAATTGTTAATAAGCTTTCCCTTTGGATGTTGAAAAAATCAAATGTTTTATACTCCTTAAAATTTCTCTTAAATATATATCACATAAATTTATATATTTATATTTTCCAATAATGTGTTGTAATGAAAAAAATGAAGTTCTCCTCTTGTGTTTCTCTTCAGTTGATATATGAGTTTTCCTGATTGTGTTACTTCTTCATCTGAAAGTCTGGTCATACTTCACAAAGCAGAGATGTGTTTTTGCCAGTAAAATACATTCACAGTTTTATAAGATGTTAAATGTTTAAGACATAAATTTTAACTCTATCATTCTTAAAAATCTAAAAAATAAAATGTATTTCATTTGATAGCATCCAGGTTCCAAAAGGGTTTTCAATATCTTATAATTAAAGTGCATTCAGTGAGATTGTTTAAGCAGAAATTGAAAACATAAAAGCAAAATTGTTAAGGGAAATAAATATATCAGCAGCATAGACTATTACCATGATTGTATTTGGCCCTAACAACCAATTCAAAAATTCTGATTTTTGATTATGATTGAATCAATTTATTATAAAGTACATAGAGTCCTTGCCATATATAGGTACTGTCCTGAGTTTTACAAAGTTGATTGTATCAAACTTGAGTCTCTCCTAAATGAACCTTAAGTTTTCATTGTGTGATTAAAAAAAATAAGAAAATAAGTTAGAGGATCAAAAATCAAAGACAGAACATCACTGTACTAAATTATACAAGACAGACATAGCACAGGTCACCTTATGAAACAACACAGGAAGACAGAGCGAAACCCTTCAATAGCATTGTTTTAGAAAATATGCCAAGAAGTTCTTTGTATTGTTGGGGATTTTAAAATCAATCTTTGATAACGTTCTAAAGCATAGTATTAAAATATGTATAACTCAGTGATAGTGTTTCTGCAGCAGACTACAGTAATGAATTTTGTGCATGTATATTTTTAAATTGGAAATAATAGATAAATAATGCAGAACTCGGAGGAAAAGTGTCTGTGAGAAAGAGTATGCCCAATGTATTTGCCTCGTGAATCTATAGGTTAAACATGAGGATGAGAGAACAGTGAGAAAACCTGAGTGTTTTAGTCAATTTCCTGTAGTTAGCACAAGATACCCAATATCTGCAACTTACAGGAAGTGAGGGGTGGTCTGGCTCACGGCTTCAGAGAGTTCCATCCATGGTGGGCTGGCTCTGTCACAAAAACATCACAGTAGAAGAGCCTCCGAAGGGAGGCTTTCGCCCATGGCAGCCATGAAGCAGAGAAAGTATGGCAGAGCCCGGAAGGACAATCTGTGCTTCCGGGTCACTCCCTTGGTGACCCTCGTCTGCTAACAAAGCACCATATGTAGCTACTAAATTCATGAATGGATGAATCCGTGGAAAATTCTAAGGCCTTCATGACTTGATCGCCTTGCAAAAGGCCCACATCTGAACCTAGAATTCTTTTGGAGGACAGTTTTAAACGCAATCCGTAACACTGAGTGAAGATGAGGAATATTTTAGATGACAGCAGTTATAAGGACAGAGGAAAGCTCCTGGTTTTCGTGGCCGCTGATGAGAAGGACAAGTCTCAGGTTAGCTGGTTTTGGAGTGAGCCGGGATCTCCTTAGTCTAGCTAGCTTTAGTCATGCTATGGCCTATGTGTCAGTTTCACCATAATCAGCTCACTATTTTTACACATATTGGGAGAATTAATTCTTAGAAAACTTTTGTCTTGGAAATCCATGCCTTATCTTCAAGTGGTAATGGAGAAATCAAGGGCAGACTTGAAATCTGGAAGGAACAGTTCAACCACATTCTATCCATCCCATTCATCTCTGTCAGCTCATCTGTTCCACATGAAGCCTATGCTGACGTCTTCAAAGGGTGTCTACATAGCCTAAGTGAAATGTCAGAATAACTTGCTCTCTGTAGAAATTTGCAAAGCCTTCTCACATATGCTGTCTCCTTCCATCTTCAAGATTGAAAGGTGAGGGAGATATTATATGCATTTGACAGGTGAGAAATGGAAGTTCAGGAGATTATGTAAGAAGAGTTGGTAACAGAGCTCAGGTTCAAGCCACCATTGCTGATTCCAAAATCTAGCATGTGAGGACAGTGAGGAACCTCGGAAAAAGGGTCGCTGGGTCATACTCAGGGGATCTGGGACTGACTGAACGTCCCAAGTTGCAAAGTTATCTTACTAAATTTATAATGTATGATGAAATTTATAGTGAAAGTCTAAATTTTTAAGAATCTTACTATAGTAAAATGCACATCACCATTGATTCCCCTCAAAAATATTCCACCTCGGTTCAAACATAGTTATTCCTTCCATCACTGCCAATTTATGAAATAGTTCTAGAAGGGTGTGTGTGTGTGTGTGTGTGTGTGTGTGTGTGTGTACCTTTATGAGCTGTGCTTTAGAATACTGTTGCCCGGTGCTGCCCAGCCTTGTGAAAACGTGATGATATGCCCTCGTTTACCCTATTTACAGGTGCTAACACTGTATTTTCTTAAAGTTAAAATAATCAGAAAAGGTCCACATTTTTAGTAGAATCAGGATATGGAGCACAGCCATGCAGCACAACTAAAGCCATTTAGAAAGAAAGAAAGAATGCAAAGGAAGGAAGGAAGAAAGAAAGAAAGAAAGACACTTCCAGTATTGCTTCAGAAACTGGCAAGAACAGGATAAGTGTTTTCAAAGTGAGGACTATCCCAATAAGGTTTAATAACAATGGGTCCTTTTCTATAATAAATTTGTCAAAGAAAATTAAACATCTTGTATGCTGCTGTGAGATGCTCCCAAAGAGTTACTTTTATTCAGTGTACGTCTAAGTTATACTCTAAGTGCTTCTTGTCATTTTGTTCTCTTTTAAATTTTCCCTGTTCTAAGTCTTACTTATCCTCAAGAGAGAGCACAGGAAGTAGTATTTGCTACTGAGAAATTCTGCATGATTTTTTAAAAATCACCCATCTCTTTGTGATCCTCTGTACTTTCACCAAGATCTGCTCACATTACCTCCTTTGTTTGAATGTCAAGCCAGTAACACAGGGTCCCAAACTCTGGGAGAAATAAAATTGAAGCTCAAAGAAGCTAAGTGAGGGAGCTTGACCTGATCACCGTGTTTTGATATATCGGCCACCCACCACTGCGGATGGGACACTTGCTTGATTCACCTAGAATTTGCCTTGATTGTTCCTCCACTAGATATACACAGGCACGAATGAATTAACGTGAATTAACATGAATTAATTCAGTCATGTGGCAAAATCTACACTGAAAATGGAAGCTTTTTCTACTTGCATGCGAACATGAAGAGGACGTCAGGGGAAAAGCTGTCATATCTGGGGCAATAATTTGATCTGTAGGAAATAAATAAATAGCAGCGAGTAGAGGCAACAGCTTGTAACACAAATATTGGTATCTTCAGTGAAGTAAATAAAAATGCTTGCCTGGGCTCTTACAGCACCGCTAGACTAGCCTAGAATATTTAAATCCAGGAAATGAATTATGATGTCAAGACTTTCACCAGATTTCTTAGGGAATGTGCCTCTGTTTGAGTATTTTTCCCCTCTGGGATTTACATTAGAGCACTACAAAATTCATAAAGCTCTCTCTGAACTCTAACTCACAATTTTTTTCCTGCTCTCTTGAACTTCCATTGCTTTCATTGTTTTCCCCATAAAATCATGTAGCCAGTCATCTGTAATATTGTGTTATGCTCGTGGTGGTTATAGACAAACACAGGAATGATATTTGCAATACAAATGAAGGTTCGCTGCTGAAGAAGTGCCTTGGGCCCTGGTAGACACTCTGGAAAGCCCTGTGTTCACGCCCCAGTTCGTAAACGCATCCTGCATCATTTATGTGCACTTCTCCCCATTTGAAAGGCTCCTTCCCGAGACAAATTGTTTACCTGGAGGTGTTGCGTATCTGACCCCTTTCCTCTTCCACAAATGTGTGGCGGCTGGCTGAGTAGTGATAGCCACAGAACTGGACGGGGCTGACTTTAAACTCCAGGCATGCTATGATTGGTTATTTAAACCTCAGCCAACTAGATAAAGTTTCTTAGCCTCCATTCCTTTATCGGCTTAATAAAAATAAGAAGCCTAATTTCCAAAGAATTTAACATTAAATTGAAAGATGTCATATTCGGCCTTCACAAGCGATGACTGAAGTGAGCATATTGCTTTTATTTGTATCTGACAATTGAAAAGAATATATTTTTATGGGGAACGCAACACAATGTATGAGATATGATGTGTCCATGTGATACATATTCAGAGTTTTTCACACATATTACTATTTATGGGCTTGATTACAATAGATTTTCAGAGCTGATCCTTACCTGGGTCATATAACAGCTTGTTCTAAGAGATTTTGGCTGACTTTTTAATTCATTCATAAAACAATATTTATTGAGCATGTACTTGTATGTTTTTAACACATTAAAATGGCTAAATTTTCTACTATCCAATATTTCAATTTTCTGAGTCAACATAATTTTATCTATGGTATATTTTGCTCATTTAGTAATTATCACTAGACAATTATATCATGAAATTTAAAATTAAAAAAACAAGTTAGGAGAATACAGCATGTGATAGCAAGATGATGATATCAATTGCATTTCTTTTACATTTAACACTTGAAATAGTTTATGTATACTCTAGGGTGTAGGTTTGAATGACTTGCACATTTGTTACTTAAATCTGTGTAATTGGTGACCAAGCAAAAATAACAGAAAATAATGTTTAGGAATTTACTTCTGTTTGTGCAAAATAGTATTTTCCACTCAGAATGTTAGTGTTGGCAGACTGATGATTAACACGCAGATACCACAGAAGGGAGAATAATTTTTTAAATCAGATCATAAAGGAAAGACAGATGGACTTAGCAGACCAAGGAAAAGAGAGAAGAGCTCTTTGACCCATATATTGTGAGTGGGAAAGTTGTAATCCTCCAGTTCGTGTAGCTTTTCACCTCCAGCAAGTTCTTTTCCTTTCTGGAAAGGATAGCGTGAGTGTGTGTAGAATACGTGAAGCTGAAGCTGGAGTAGACACATCCCTATGGACTATACAATTTCAAGGCACGATGTTTTCCATAAAACTATTTAATAGAATTCAAGCACTTTCGAAAAAATGTTATCAGAGGACTTTGATTTGCTGCATTTGTTAGTGAGTTTGACGTGCCCCAGACTCACAAACCTGCTTTGTCAAGCACATTGGAAACTCAGCCTTCACATCTTGACAATTGAGACTGTATAAATCTATTCAACCAAAAATCTTCTAACGTACCTGTAAGATGAAATCTCTCAGGGAAATTGCATACCCTAATAGTTACTTGTTTCGTGGGAGGAACTTGTTCCCTCTAGCTATTTGTTTAGAAAACATGCTTCTAGTATGAGCTCAAATGAGATTCAGAGGAATCTGAATTAGGAGGCAAAGTCCAGGCACAACAAGAGTGTGGGAATCAGTGAGAAGACCGGAGAAATCCACGTTCTGGTAACCTGAAAATAGTCTTGCAGGTCAAAACAGACAGCCCCTCACTGCCAAGGCCGGAGCTCCCGGAAAGGAGGCAGGGAAATACAGGGTGTTCATGTCCAGGTGAGCAGGGAGAAATGGATAGATGCTGAGGCAGAAAGACAGATAGAGGCTGAGGAAGGGCAGAGAACCAACGAGGGCAGCTCATCTGGGTGGGCTGACTTGATGGAACATGGTAACACACAGGGCGGTGAGAGAATCACACTTCTAATATTGACTACACTCATGACAGGAGCAGCTGGGGCTCTCAGGCTCAGAAATCTAAACTCCGCACATGCCAAGAGAAAGCTGTTCCTCAGTGGTGTTTCGCATTAACCAAATTCAATGTCTGTTCATTGATCTGCAGTAAGAAAAAAATATCCAGATGACTTCCAACCTCTAACCAGTGTATTCCTTTCCTGGAACTGAGTTATCCAAAACGCTTAGTTTAAAAAAAGATACTTCCTGAAGTGAAAGAGGGCATGTAGACATATTTATTGGATTGTTTAAGGCATTACATTCAGAAGCTTGGTGTAAAAGCACAACTGCCCTCCAGTGACAATGAACAAGACGTGTTCTTAGTTACCATCTCCTCTCCATGGTCAGGACCTGCACTGCCGCTGCTGGCCTGTGCACATGAGGGCCTGCTCCGCATGTTTCCATTTCTGAGTGGGCACTCACACTCCTCTATTCTAGATATGGTCCATTGATTAGGGTAACACTGAAGCCCTCCCTGCAGAGCCCTTTCACGGTGGTGAGTCACCTTAGTGACCTGAGGGAGCACGAAGCGACTCAGCGAGGATTTTCCAGCTCCTGTCAGATTTTCCACGCAACAGCCACCAAGAAATAACAACAGCTGTGCACAGCTGTAGCCATTCTAGAAAGGAAGGCTATTCTAATGTTTGAAGCCACAAAAATTTTTACACACAGTCAACTTTTTGTAGTATATAATCTAAAGAGGTTTTCCCAATCACCTGCCAAAACACAAGTCTTAGAAAGAAAGTTTTATTTTGATGGGGCTTTCTAAGGTAATTCTCTATATTTACTTCCTTTTTGGTGAATTGCTCTTGATTAACTTCATAAAATATAAACACAATGAAATCAATTAATTGTCCCACATAGAATGAAATGGAAAGTTCTGTAGCATGCTGTTAATGCATTATCAATATTTGATAGTGCTATATTATGTTCTTGTAAATTATATTTCAGATAAAATTTAAAAGTTCTCTGCTTTTAAGTTTTCTTTCATATCTACTTGAGGCTCGTAGCTATGAGTTACACATTAGAAAATTCTCTCAAAACTGGTTCTTCAACATTTTCACTTAGTAGTGAAAATAGAATATTTGTTTACTGACCAAATGTTGAATTTTTTTAAAAAAATTTATCTGAAAATGAAGATTGAAAACCAGACCCATTTCTTTCCCAGAAATTAAGTTTGTTAAAAGAGCCAGTTAGTAGCCTATAGATGTTAAACCAACAAGCAGTTAGTGCTCTGTGCGGGCTACATATCCAAATTCCCTCCTGCACACACATGGTCCACGACTGTCACAATTGTTCTACAAATCTTGTATCACTATTACTTTTTTCCTACTGGTTTTTAAAATACTTAAAAAGGTCCTAGGGAATTGAGGGTTTCCAGTGGTTAGAAATGATTGAAGAGCAGTTCCCACTCCTAGCACACCCCGGTCACTTACCCATTCCCCATAGTTGGCTCGTGTGCCTTTGTTATTGGCTTTTTAAAAAATGAAATCTAGGTGCATCAGAATAAGGAAAAAGCAGTGGAAGACTAGGGCTCTTCTCTATAAGGCAGCTTTAATGACTTCCCACATATTCTGCATTACATACAGCAACAGTGAGTCTACCACCCCATCAGCAATGACAAACAACCATTAATTCAAACCTACTTAGGTCGATTGTCAGCTGTCAGTTGTAGTATTGAATCCAGTTACTCTATGCAACTGGTGCTGCTTCTTGGCTCTACTCCTCAGCCAAGAAGTCATAAATGCACAGGAAACACAGAAAATTCTAATGTCTTGTCCTTGAAAACCATTATCATTCTCATAAGAGTGTTTGGAAATACCACAATCATCTGGGGGGAAAGTACCACTGGAATTGTCTCTCTTAGAGCGTCCCAAAGCAAACCAGCAATGACTCGTGCTGTCCATTGCTTTGAATTCTCTGAGAGGCTACTGAGCTGTATTTATTTCTTAATTTCCTTTGGATTTTTAGAGCAGCTGACTTCTGAGTAGCGTTTTGTGGGAGATAGGGCTTGGAATAGGAAAGCATAAACTTGGGACATTATTTCAAAATGCCAGTAGTGTCGTGACCCAGAAATCCTGCTTTATGGTGCTGGACATTAGGAAAACGTACGTATCAAGTGGGTCTGTAAGTTAGGTGGTATTGTGGAGGGTTGGACTCCTTGACCTTTTCTCAGCTCTCTCTCTCTCTCTCTCTCTCTCTCTCTCTCTCTCTCTCTCTCTCTCTCTGTGTGTGTGTGTGTGTGTGTGTGTGTGTGTGTGTGTGTGTATTCCCTGAAAGGAGATGCAATTCCATAAAAAAGGACCACTGGCTTAGTGCAAGAATCTTTTCATCTTGCTGCTTCAAACACATGCAGGCTCCTTTAAAATGTGATTTGACTCATAATGGAAACCTAAGATTTCATAAATAAGAGGGAATAGCTGTCTCTTAGAAGGGTGATGAAAAATTTTATGAGAATGAGATAAGCCGCCTAGCTAGGAAGGAAGTGGTTCTTTCAATGACTGTACATTGTTGAAGAATCCTATAGCTCTAATTGGCCCTCCTTCACCTGGTCCAGTGTCCCTAACTAGTATTCTTATAACCGGGGCCCTTGCTTTGCTTAAGTTCAAAGCTGCATTATCTTTTTGTTCAAACCAACTGTTTGTTTTTTAACAAATTTTGGGTAGATTGCTGAACCAAAACCTGCTTGTTTGAAAATTTTTCAAAATCCCATTCATTGAGGAGGCAAAAGCAACCATTTCAAAGCTCCTTTTTATTACCTGGATACTTTCTCATCATAAATGTGTGCAAGCCATAGCTGATAGAAATACATTTAAAACTAATGGGCAAAGTCATTCAGAAATTCTTAAAATTGAAATAGTTGTGTTGTTCATAAAACAAAAAGAACCTGCAACAGTGTTAGTATTCACAGGCTTATGGAACCTTCAGAACCGGAAGAGAATGGGAACCTGAAGAAGTTTCTTAAACAGTAGGTTCTTGCGTGCCAGTTCTCCGAGGAAGGCGGCACGTGCACAGACCCTCCGTGGAACAGGGCTAAGCCTTGCTGCACTGGGGTGTTGTCTTACCTAGTGAAATAAAGTTATTGGTTTTGCAACAAGGACGATGAGGATATTTGTTTAAGAAGACAACTTGAAAAAAACAGCAAAGACAACAGGAAATGATAAATGAGCAAGTCTTCGCTACAGTAATTACTTTAGCATTGAAACAAATGAATAACTTCCGCAGCAATGCAGTTCTCTGTTATAGATTACGCTGCGGCCTGTTCACCCTGTGTGTTCACCCTTGCCCTTTGTACTGAAAAAGCCCTAAGAAGGAGGTCAGAAATTAATTAGCTGAGAAGTTTGTGTTAATGTTTGGAAAAACATCACTCCATTTGTGAAAACAGACTATTTCAGGCACCAAGTTGTTTGGGTTGCTTTTCTATGATGATTTTTCATCCACCCTAGTTTTTACTACAATTTAAGTCATTGCAAAAAATTTGAAGTAAATCTTTCTGTTTTAGACATGTGAAATAATACTTGTGTCTATAATCCATGTATTGAATGTTATCATATATGTGAAATACTAACGTCTACTGAGATGTTTAGGGGCTTGTGGAAAACACACAGGACGAAAGGAAACACCAGAATCCTCAGCTTGGGTGCTCAATTTTCAAATGCCCTATAATCACGGGGAGTCTCCGGGTGACTTTGGGAAGCTTAGACATGAGGATTGCATCTTTTTTGCCTTTTTCCTGCATATGGATACAACAGCCCTGGTGGGGTCTGAACCTCGCACTGTGCAGTTAAAGAGATTTAGGATCCGCACAGATTTAGAACGTGGACACTCTTTCTTCCAGTTCTCATCAAAATGTTGCATAGTTTCCAGTACAGCTGGTGATTTAACTTACATAGTCAAATTTGTTCTGCTTGTAACAAAATTCCAGTGGGAGGTTTGTTAATTCTACGTGCCCATTTTTGTGTATCAGGATGTTAACTAAGTGATGGGGAAACGGGTGGAGGCTGCAGGTCTCCGTCTTCCCATGACTGTAGAGAAGGTTTGAATTTGTGCCCCCCGGAGTTCTGCTCCCTGCGGCTTGGTGTAGGCCTCATGGGAGCTACACCTTCCACAGGCCTGAGTGCTGCGTGGCGCAGTCCTGGAATTTTATCACCTCCTATCTTCCTCTCTTAATGTGCTCCCAGAGTGTTTTAGTTACTCGGTCCTTACTGTGACAAAATACTCGACACCCACAATTTAAAAGAGAAAAGATTTATTTAGTTCACAGTTTCAGAAGGTCCCTCACACAGTCCGTTGCTCACGGGGCAGCTGGCAATGGTGGAAATACTTAGCAGAGACGGGGAGAGCTCCTCACCTCACTGCAGACAGAAGCCAAGAGAGGCAGGCGCCAAGTAGAATCTGCAGCCTGGCTAGGCTAGAACTTCCCGAGAAGAACCTTAATAATATTTCTTCTTCCTTCCTCTACTTAATTCAAACTGCCATTGGGCGTAGCCTCCCCACCAGGTTGAGTGTCCCTCCCCCATTTCCTGGCCCACATGTCAAGTACACACACCTGAAAGCTCTTCCCTGGGCACTCCCAATCTCAACAAGGTGACATAATGTTTCCAGGTCAAACCCCAACCATTTGCCCCTTCCAGGCAGGCTCTACCTCCCAATAACAAATAGTTCCAAATAAATCAAGCTTTTGGGATCCAAACCATTGCTCAAAGCAAAGGGTCAGAAGAGATCATTGGACTCTAGATGCTTAGAGACTTTCAGACTTACACCTAAAATCTTACTAGTCTTTTAAAGCATTCTCATTTGGCCTGTGAGAGAAATGTTGCAGAATTTAAGTATAATAATCTGTTCCTTAATATCATGAATTAAAAAGTTAAAGTATATTCTAGGTAAGATACATTCCGTCACACCCACATTTCAAAATGTGGGATTTCATTGAAAGACTGGAATAACCAATACCACAGAAGTAAAGCTTTCTAGTATTGCCATCCTTACCCTTCTCCACTTCTTGGTGAATAGATAGATTAGTTGGGAAGGTGTAACCAGTCGTGAGTAGTCATTGGGGTTCACCGACATTAAATTCTGACCCATTTTATCATTGTATCTTGTTTTTAAGTTTCTTTGGAGAAATAGATTTTCTAAGTTTTATTGATCACCTAATTGATAATTTAATAATTCTTGATTATAAAAAGGAAATTTTTTTCAATAACAATTACTCTTGCATTAGGACTTGGATACCAAAAGTGTCCTTTATTCCCCCAAAAATGAGGATGGGGAGAAAGGAAGAAACATTGGCAGCTTGCCCCCATAGCTTCTATCACCTTTACTTACCATAATATTTTCAGTGGACGGGCTACCCAGGGCTTAGCAAAATACATCCACAAATTATTATTAGACTTTGGATTTAATTTTGAGCCTTGAAATAGCACAGTTCATTCACTGCTATATGTGACATTTTAAAAACCTGAGCAAACAGTACTATTCTTGGAAAAGAAAAGCTCTTTCTCCTTAGATCCAGCATTTAGAAACAATATTGAGTTGATTTGAATAAGAAAATTGTCTCTGAGAACCTGAAATGAATATAAACATTAGGCAGATGATCTCACCTCTTACTTTCTGCCTTAACATCGCTCTGCTTCTTTTGAGTGGTTCTTAAAATTCATTTAAAATTTGCATGTGTTCAGACATCCCAAAGCCCTGGTTCCCTCACTCATGGCAGAACCTAGGTTTACCACACTCGGTCTACTCCAGTTGTACAAGACTCCTGTGTAGGCCAGAGCCTCTTAATAACCACATAATGATTATCCCACCAGGCATCATCATCCCATATTTAAGTTCACTTGTATATTTTACTACTATTTCTTCTCTCCCAAAACAACAAATGGTGCCTTTGATTAATAAAACTTCCATGCCTTCCCCTTCAGGGAAGGATTCTTACATTCCTTGGGATGATATAGGTTCATATTCCCTTTTGCCCTAAGAGGAAAAAAAAAAAAGGCGACTCAGATGCATCGTTAATCATGAAAACCGTCGACTGCAACACCGCCAAGGAAATGATAGTCCTCAGACCGCCCATCAATATTCCTGACACCTGTCTGAAACCTCAGGTCACGCATATCCATCTGCCTTTAGAGAAGTGTCAATGTGCAAACATCCCTTCGCTATTTTTAGGGTCATGTTAAAATTATTCATCACCTGTCTGTCAGCTCATTCAATTTGTCCTGTTATCCAGATCACGAATGTCTGTTACTGGTCATTTCCCCTTTGCATTGCGCTTTTCAGATCATTAGAGTACAGGATGTTTTTGTAACTGTCAAATAGAAAAGACACACTGGAGTCATACTGTAGGTCAGAGTTCCAACCAAGAAATTGCTATGTTCAATGTCTCTCTCAGGTTTAAGTGAAAGTACAAACATTAGAGGGTCCTGGACCTACTGAAGTCTCGCCTCACCCTTGTTTCTGGTCAATGAATCTAGTTTCTAATGACCTTCATTAAAAAGTCCGGTCAATGAGTTCTGGTTTCTAATGATTCTACTGACTCCCACTAGAAAATCCACACTATTTCTTTTGTGGGAAGCAGTCACATAGATTAAAAAACACACTTTACAAATGAAACAATTCATAAAATCTAAGGGATTAAGAAAAAGCTATTCTGATAAAACTGTCAATACTCAAATGCCTACAAATATTATATTGCATATACATTTAAAATAAAACTGAAATTTTGGTAGAAAACTATAGTGCAGCATCAGAAACTTATGAAAACATTATTCTTTATTTTCAATATAAAAGCCATATCTCTAAGGTTATCTTATATGGTCAGTTAAATGTTTTCACAGGTATGGGGTTATTTTATGATTTGCATTCCGAGCTAGGTCTGGTGGCACAGGCCTATAATGTTAGAACTCTGAGAGACGGGGGGATTGCAGTTTCAAGCCCAACCTGGGAAACTTAATGAGATCCTATTTCAAAATAAAAATAAAATAAAATAAAATAAAAATTGGCTAGAGATGTAGCTCAGTGTGAAGGCCTGGATTCTATCTCTAGTACCACAAAAAACAATTAGATTGTGGATCTGATGTAATTTTGAAGCTGATATAATGCTCTCTACCTTCCTTGCTGCTGTTGTTGTTTTCCCTTTCTTCTTTTTAACTTTCTTCCATTTTTCTAACCTTCTGCTAATACATGTGAAGTGGGTTACAGCGTCTTTGACTAGCAAAGGCACTTCCTGGTAGGTGGGGGAATCTCAGGATGGAGGATTAGCACACTTCAGTTCTAGGTGTTGTTTATACATACCCTCTGGAAGAACTACTTGGCGTCCTGCCTTTGACTCTAGCCTTCCTGAGCTTCAGCTCTGCAAGTGACAGTCTCTAGTGTCTGCTCTGGAGGAGATTCTTCCTCTCCATCACTCTGTATAATGGTTCACAAGCCAGCGACTGAAGTGCACGGTCCTTGCTACAGAAGGAGTTTCCCCAGGACTGGCATAAAAGTTAGGATCCTAGAAAAGATTACCAGAGTCACTAGTGATAACCAATATGGCAGACTGGAGCTCATGCAAATAGTGAATTCTCAGCCTCAACTGTACCAGCCACTTTCAGGTGCTCTCAAATGGCAAGAGTTTAACAGTGATAGCCATGAAGTAAAGTGTCTTGGTTATCAAGCTGCTCATCATAGTAACTAACGTAACAAAATGACCAGAGACTCGCAAAGTCAGCACATGTGACAACTCAGTGCCTTAAAAAAAAACAAAACCTGCAATTTAGTTTGGTACCTGGGATTTGAACTCTCAAAAGGAAGCATCCCATCATCATTAACACTGGTGATGTTTGTCTGACTTCAAGGAAATTAGGAAAATCGAGGACAAACCACACCCAAGCTTCTTTCCACCTTGAACGCTAATAAACAATCTCATCCTAAATTGTATTTATTTAAATAAATTTTACAGCAAATAGAAAATAAAGCATTGAAGACATAAAATAAGAGAAAGTCAGATTATTTCACATTTAATTGGTGCCGTGTATTGTCCATACACAGGCTGCTTCATCTCTACGCGATGTACCTGGGAAATGCATGCACTGAAATCTTTTTAGAAAGGAAGGAAGTGTAGCTCAGAGGAACTGCTGCAATGCAGTAGGGATTCAGGCCCGTGATGTCATCATGACACGCCACACAGGAAGTCAGGATTCCAAGAGAAGATGGTGTTTCCCTCGGAATCACACAGCAGGGAAGGATGAGAGAATTATAAACAGGGGAGCGGCACTTGAGGGGCAGAGATGGGTGGGTAGACAGCTCGAAGAAGCCAGTGGTAGTCAAGGCTGTGGTGCGGGAGCATCACGAGGTACAGGTGAAGCCTGCAGACCCCACCCCCACCCCCAGCTGCTCCTGTAGGGCTGAAGCTGAAACTGACCCTCTGTTTCAATGCAGGGCCATGGGGACATTTTAAATAATGTTAAATTTTTTAAAAAATAAGGACGAAAAAAGGAAGAAATCCTGGCAGCTAGAATGAAAAACAGAAGAGAAGAAAGAAAAAAAGAGAGACAAGATAAATATGGGGAAAGGGCTAGGATAGCAGAGAAGGAGGGGTGGGCATCAGGGAGGAGGAAACTTGCTTAGCCGGATCGGGGCGATAAGAGGTCATTAGATTCGCTAAGTGGCTGGATCGGAATGCCAAGGGAGGCGGAGAGTCCAGAAAAACAGGAAGGTTCCTTGTTTGGTTGCCCGAATGACTGATCGTTTCATTCCGGAGACGGAGGAGGAAACGTGCGGGCGAACAGATTAGGGGCCGAAACAATGAGCCGGGGTCCGGTGTGTTTAATCTGAGAACGTTGATGTAGACATGAACTCACAGAGCTACAGGTCAGGAGAGAAGTGGAAATGAAAAGCATTATGGGGTGATGCTCCCGTTAGGGGGTGAGTCCGAAGATGCCATGCCATCTAGGGGAGTGCTAGAGAAGAGAGATGAGGGGCGAGGGACCCTGGGAGCAAGCGGAAAGCGCCGAGACACACCCGACCTCCTGGGTTCTTCTCTATGGCCCCTTTCAGTTTGAGGGTAATTAACAATGTAATTAACAATGTTCTCCCGTTCCAAATCTTAATTTTCTGTACAATTCGGTCTCAAGCTCACTGTTTGCCTGTGACCTCGTGTTCCAGGTGATGTTTCCCTCTCACTGTCCCCGGGGGTGCCCGGCACACCAGTTCCTAATGCGCCTGTTGGGCGTCACCTCCACTCCACAGTCTCTTGGCCAATGCTGGTTTTGCTTTCTTCCTCGTGCTTAATGCACACAAATATTTCTTTACACATTTGCACTTTTACCTTTTTATTTTTCTGCTTTTGTTTGTTGTAAAGTCCATGCGGCAAGAAACGTATCCTGTTCCCCACTGTAAGTGCAATGCCCAGAAAAATGACTGAGACATACTGGACCGGACCCTTCATACTTACTAGTTGATCGGAAAAAAAAAACTGACAAGCAAAATAAATAACTTGAGTTCTTAAAGGATGTACACATTATTGTCTTTTTGCTTTATAAAAAAGAAATATTAGCCAGATTAATATTTTTACTGTATTACAAACTTTAAGTGCAAAGCCACAAAACAGAAGGCACTAAACGATTTATAGATATAGATACATCTTAAGTTACGGATTAATTGTCACTCTTAGAAAACTGATGGACTTCAGTTTGAGGGTTTCATTTTTTAATCTCTTCTGGGCATTTAGAAAACATTTTAGGGGAAGAACTTGTACAGAAAATATGATTCCAAACATTGCTTTGGAAGTCATAACAGAGACTATTTACTGAAAGGGGAAGAAAGAGACCTTCATATGCAAATGGATGGCATTTGAAAATGTCATATAGCTACATCTACATATAAATAAGCTGCTCTCTGGATTCCTGGGAAGGGAGACTTTGTACAGCAATAGCCAATTTCTAAATCAAAGTGAAGTAAATTAATCGAGTAGGGGCCAATCAAGATGAGGAGAAGCCCATCTTGACCGGTCCTGGTTCAGTCCCAGCACTCCAGAGCACAGATGACCAAAACTCAAGCCACAATGAAATCAGCTTTCACAGAGTTTGAATGATAATGGAGATACCCAACCAGGAGAAGAGGAGCTCTGGGCTCACAGGTCAAAAGTGGAAGGCTCCCCATCAATTTTTCACTTCCCTTCTGAAAAAATCCTGGCCTGGACAGCAAAGGTCTCATGAGTTCTTCTACATTTAGCCTCTAGGACAGGATTTGGTTTTTTGTTTGTTTGGTTTGTTTTGTTTTTAATGTGAAGTTTCAAAGAGAGGGCCAGCAAAAGACTTTTTTCCTCTTTGCTTTTTCATACTTCCTCCATTGCCTCGGTACCAAATGGCCTCTTTGGGAAAACTTCCCCAGTAAGCTTAGTAGGAAAACTATCAGGTAGGGATGAATAGCTCTTCTCTATAAAGTGAATTTTCCTTGCAGGACACCAGGATACCATTCTACAAGTTATAATTTTTCCCCCTTTGTTTTGGTGTGCCCAGCTCCTGGAGGAACAACAGAGGGAATTTTTTAAATAAATTATTTTGTAAAATTTTTAGTGAAATTTCATGGAATCCATATGGGAGTTGTTTCCCTACCAGCAAGAGCTGCAATCTGTCAGGTAGTACATGCGCCACAATTTCATACCAGGTACTAAAAAGCACTATAACCCTACCATAGCCCATACACATCCTATTTACAAGGAAGCTGGAGCTAAGAGAATAAACTTCTGCAGTGACAACTGGTGGGAAACACTTGAATTTTCAGGAGAAAAAAGATATTTTAATAAACTTAAAGTATCAATAGAAAAGAAAATGAAAAATGCAATTGTCAAAGTAAAACAACAAATCAGGATGGTGTTCAGTTGGATAAATATCATTGCTTTCCTTTATTGAATGCAGCTGAATGCTTGGCACTTTATTAGTGCTTCTCCTTGAAATGACCTTTCCATAAAAGAATTGCTTTCACCATTGGAAAGATTAAAAACTATAAGGCTCAGAAATTTCAGTCTTTTTTCCAAGGTAGTCTAGCTTTGTAAGAATCTGAGAGCACTGGTGGACTATAATCACTTGAACCCCAACACTGGCTCATGGACACCAGCTTCGCTTCTTTGCAGATAGAGTCATAGGAGGAAGGTTGCCAGTGCCCTTTGGATACGTCTGAAAAGCACACGGTCTCTTGTGGCAGATATTAAAGGAACCAAAGCAAACTCCTAATGAGGATTAAAAATATCGTTATCAAAGAACATGTTCAGAAAACTAAAACAGGAAAAAGAAGCAGAAAAAATTCTGTTGACTTTCTGCTAAAATACGCTGACATGTGGGGATATTTATGTTTTTCTGAACATCTGGTGGATATTAGCATGTTTTTATTTGCAATTTTCTATTATTAATGTTAAAGGAAAGAGCCAGATAATTATGATATACTGCCACAATGAATGAATACCATGCATGTTTTTTTCAGTATATTGCAGTCATCATTCCATCAAAGAGAAAAACATAAGTTTATTTTTAGAAAAAGGAACATGGATACTATCTTATTATAACAAACTTCTTTCCATCAGAATAGACCTTCCTGAGCCAGCAACACTTGCATCTAGAAATGAAGATCCATTTCAAGTCATGATTTCTTATTAATAAGTGATTCACATTATACTTTCCGTATTATCGTTAGTTTGAGAAATGACCTCATCTTGCTACATGATTTGTTTTACCAAGACAGAATTCCATTACTTTCATAAGACTTCGCGGAACAGAGCTTATTTTACTGGACAAAGAGATGCCATAGCTTTTGTGTCCTTTGTAGATTGTTAAAACAAAGTATATCTTGACTGACCCTATAGTCTTTCTCCATTGGCTTCTGTGGAGAGTTCACTCAGCCGCTCATAGTTCGCAGAAGGATCCATTACTGAGTATAACAGAACCCATTCATAAAATGCCAGCAATAACATATATCCATGGAGCAGCTAAGAACAGTCTGGCAAGGAGTCTGCTGGGCCTCACAGGGAGAAGGCCGCCCACAAGGAGGAACAGTTTGTGCCAGTTCATGGGTGCCCACCTTGTGGTGAGACAGTATTGTAGCTACTCAATCCCTGTCCTCCACCATGTCCGTCTTATTCTGTGGCTCCCCGGTACAGTAAGAGCCTCCAAGAACCATACCTTACCTCTGGCCCGGTTATGTAGATAATTCCCGTACTGAACACACAAACGTTTCACCTTGGTCTCCGACTTGTCCCCACATCGCCTGTCTTCCTTTTGAGAATGGCAGTGCCCGGAATGAACTTTCACTTGCTGAGCAGACTGTATGGCAGGCACTGGGCCAAACAAATACTTTACATTGAAAAATCTCATCTACCCATTACACACATTACCTGAAAATAGCTGTCATTTGCTGAGTACTTACTGTTTGTCCAGAGATTGTTTAAATTTCATAGATGTGCATAATAGTTAATGACTCTCCTGCAGCCACAGAAGTAGAACAAAAGGAAAATAAGATTAAAAAAATTGAACAGGAACAGTCAGACTCCCAGGTCTGTGATCTCATTACATCATAATATTTGCAGATAGGCACTGTTCTTTCACCCATTTTAAACCCTTTGCTCCCCACCTCCGCCCTGGAGTCTGGGCTTGCATCCTTCCGTGTCAGCACAGTCCTGCTGTGCCTGTTTTACAGATGAGGACAGAAGAGGACATTTGTTTTCTCTAATAAGCAGAAGAAACAGATTTTGTATGTGGACAAGTTGACAAAATAACTTATTTTTTAGGGGAAGTGAGATCACTTGCAGTGTTGCAAAAATTCAATGCCAGTTAGCACTCTCTGTGATTCACGTACCATATCGGTCCTGTATTGAGACTAACAAAGGATGTCAAGTGTCTGTTCACATGGCGTGAATGCGGTGTGGAATAGTATGAAGAGTTTCTCTTAGAAAATACTGCAAAATGCTGGGAGAGATGAGGATGAGAGGAACAGTCATGAGGGCGATCAGACTCATGTTTTGAGCTGGACTCCTTCGGGATGCCCCTGCAAGGAAGGATGACAAACGGCTTGTGCAGAGCCAACTTTGTGTACCAGAAAAACAGACAGAATCCTGGGAGCCGACAATGCCATCTCTCCCCCGACACACTCCATCTTCTCTGTATTAAGCGCTATTTGACATAGTAACTCTTCTTTAACTGTGTGGAAGATTCATTGCTTGAAATCTTAGAGATCCTACATCAGATGGATATCAAGACCTTGACAGAATTCTAAAAAAGACAGTCCTCATCTAGACCCAGGGTCAGGACACAGCAACAGTTATCCCAGTGACCCAAGACCAAAGGAAAAAACAAAACCATGGAAGGTTCGTCTTCTACTGCCAGCTATGATAGGAAAGATTGTCTGACTCCTAGTCATGAGAAGACCATTGGTCCCACTTGATAAATGGAGAAACACCTCCCCAAAACACCGTGAGGGCAACTGTGGATAACTGAGTTGAAGAAAGTTGATGCAATTAGAATTTCATCTTTTTATTATTACTATAGGTTATTAATAAGCAATGAAGAGCTCTGAAATCATTAAGCCTAAAAAGATGAAGAGTAGAATCTTAGAGACTGCATCATGCCTTGTCATGTGAAAACAATTGATGACTTCAGTTTTTAATTAATGTATGTTGTTTTATGACCAAAACATATTAATTGTAGGAAAGCAGCACCATCCAATTTTGGTAATTTTTCTAACAGTGTTATATATTTCTCACTATATATATATATGCATCTTTCTTGTCTTCTTTGTTCTCAAGCACCTTGATAAATTTTAGTTGAGTAACAATTATTTTGTTGCGATATATTTTATTGAACTCAGGCTGTTGCTCAAATATTTGGGTAATTTTTCATTTCTCACTATTTGGGGTGATAATATATATAATTAATGTCTTTGTAGTGTGAGTCTGTCTACTTTTCAGGCTCTTGATACATGAGAAATTTTTTGAAGTTTGTACTATAGCATTAAATTCTCTCTGTGCTATTGACCACCAGCCAACTACTGTGTGTTGTGGGCGTCTGCTGCCTTCAGCCCCTCTCTAGACAGATAAATGGCCTCCTTACAGTGAGCTACAATGAGCAATGCTCTTGACTTCTCTGCTGTCTGAAAACAGATTTGAGACATGGTCTGAGATGAAGCTAAAGAAAAATAATGCCTTCTGCACCGTCCAAACTTAGCACCAGACACAAGGCCTACAGGTAGTGAAAGGGCCAGATGCAAAGGTTGTCAAGTTTGTACATTATCCTTTGTTCTTTTGCTATCTGTCTGTCTGTCTGTCTCTCTGTCTATCTATCATCTATACTTTACTATTTTCAGCTCAATGTGAATTACTTGTAAAATGAAAAAATCCAGAAAAACATCACGTTATTCCTAAGGAAGCAGAACTAAACCACTTCACCCTCCCCAAGCCCCGCATTCTTCGTGCTGAGTGACGCACTTCCATTTAGCTGGGGCAGTACCTGTGGTCTTCCTGTACCCACAGACCCAACTGGAGGACAAAGACAATCATGGGAATCTCTCCAGGCATTAAAAAAAAAAAAAATTCTGTCTCAATTACCTACACCTTTCAGACAAAATTGTTTTCTGGTCTGGAATTATCCAGATGACTGCTTTTTTCATTTTGCTCCTAACTCTACATGTACAGATCTAAGACAATTCTTTAGCATTGAAGCATTGGGAAGAAAACAGCAGATTAAAAATGAGAACACACAGAAAAAGTGGGTGTGGGGATATGAGGATTCTCTGTACTATCTTTATAAGTTTTCTATAAATGTAAACCTATTTTTAAATGGATTTTAAAAATGAAATTCACATGGTTTTTGGAGCTACTTAACTACTTTTAATCCTTAGTGTGATGTTAAAGACTAACTGAATATTTATGATTTCAGTCTCCTAAGTTATCAAAGGAAATATATAGACAATATGTTCACACGAACACATGCGTATGTATGTGTGCATAAGCATCTATATGCATGTGTGTCTGTGTGCATGCATATATTAACTACCTCCTGAGGGGTATCATGGTTTTTAAAAGTTAGAGCTAGAAACACTTTGAAAATTTCAAAGCATTACAGACTTGTAAAATAACATATCACTTAATAATCTTTTGACCAAAGGATAATAAATGTTATGTAATGGGAAATAAAGGTAACAATACCGCAAACTTTTTGTCTTTTAAAAATTTTTACTTTCTTGTGATAAATTTCTTAGGAAAAGAATAAATTGCTTTGCTTGGAAGCATTTCTCAGAGACATTTCTTCATAGTCTAGACCCCCGCCCCCCCGTTGTATGATATTTCTTATCTTGCCTTCTAATTTACATCTCCAAATGCCCTCTGTGTCATCATAAATGCTCTTCCTCCTACCTTGGACATTTAGAGCTCTGGGTGTTCATTTAATAATCATTCTTACTATGACTTAGTAGATATTTTACTCCCATGATATTTTTCTGTAAGCGATGATTCATCCCAACTATTACAGACATACTCACCCATAAGCACAGCATTTTCAATGATTTCTCGAAGGAATCATGCTACGGCGTTTCTGGCAGGTTCATACATTGCCGCTGGCTGTCGTACGTCATCTTCCCAATTGACATTATCTAGATACTTAAGCCAAAACCTCCGTCGTGTGGGCGTGCCCCCCCCCCCCCCCCCATTGCACAATACACAGAGAAGTCAATGTGCCTCGGATATGGAGATACCGTAGACGCCAGCTCAGCACTGAAGGTGCCTTTCACCTGCACCGGGGCTGTGTCTCCCATTTGCCCCTTTTTGCTGCTTGCCAGGTGCCTTCTCCATCCATTCATTCTCTGTACCATCAGATATGCTCAAGGCCATCAGCATGACTTCCCCTTCCTGTGGAAATTAAAGCAATGCCGGTGCAGAGTTCGGCGCAGCAAAGGCCTTGCCTGCTCCTCCATCTCCATCTTCTGTTGTCCCTCTTTTTATGTCTCTTGCTTTCTTTGTGTTTTTCTCTTTTATTAGTGTATATTTGCGATACAACATGGTTATATTAGAGTTGAGAATTTTGCACACCTGCGTGTGGCGTGCGCCTCACATTTCCTGCCCCTCGTCCTTCTCTCTTCCCTTCTCTCTGCTCGAGCTACAAGTTGGGGCGTCCCCACCTTCTCTTCTTCCCCGGTGAGGTGGTCTTCCTGGGCTCTTCCTCCCGGTGAGGTGGTCTTCCTGGGCTCTTCCTCTAGCAGCTCTTTCCAATCCCTCCTTCCTTGATTCCCATTTCCTCGCCTCTCTGAAACAAGTCTCTCACCCTACAGTCGCCTAGCAAAGCACCCCAGGGTTCTCTGTATCATTTCTAGTTTAGATGCCAGGATTTTTGTTTGCTCTTTTACTTTGAATGCTGCCTGTTTCATCTGTAATCTTCTCAGGCCAATGACTCTGCTTGAAGCGTCATGACACTCTAGTATGAGTCAATAGTATTTAAGAGAATGAACCTATTGACGAATTAATTAGCTACCGACAGGATGAAGCAGTACCAAATTTAGAAACTTTATGAGAGGAAGTGTGCTTCTTAACCTTTTCAGAATTCAAAAGGCTGTGGGTTTCAATGATAAGAACCAAAGTGTGGGTGCCGATGTTAACAATGCCAATTGAAACAAAACCGAAGGATCTTGAGTTATCTATGCCACTCTCTGCCCCCATTTCTGAATATATTAATATTATATTTTCTTATTTCAAAATGAAAGGTTCTCTGAGGACCCCAATTGTAAATGTTACCTGTTCTATATCTATGGACATAATAGGTGTTTGACTTTCTCCAAATTCAAATTTATGCATGTTTTATCACCTCTATTGATTTCTTGAGTGGCTAGCCATCTACTTGGAAAGTGTGAATTATATGCTAGAAGTGTGTTAGATGTGTTAAAAGTTAAATAAAAACTATGAGACCACAGCGTACTATTTGGCTAAGAACCTATTTCAAGCCCTAAATGGTGCCCAAGTGGAAAGAAGCAACTCAGGCTCACACAAGATCCTGAAGTAGTTCCGGTGTAGGTTTTTGCACTCAAAGTTATCCGTACTAGAAATTAAGGAAGTGTAAAAAATAAATCAATTTTTAAAAACTGGAGAAAAAAGTGAATCCATAACTGCTAAAATACTTAGAAGATGAGTTGTCCTGCATTTAATAAATAAAATTTAAATATTTCCCTTAAGGATAACATTTTAATTGGTGGAACACTTAATTTTCAAAATTTCTTCATGAAATAGTCTAAATTACCATACTTCTTAAGCAAAAAATACACTCCCACATTTTCTGAAAGAGTCAGACTTTTTATATGAACATCAGCTTCTCCTCGGAGTTTCGGATCACATTCCAGATGTGACCCAGAATCTTTTTGTCGAACACTTGCCAACTCAGTTTGCTTCCTGATTGCTTGCTTCTTTCTGACAAAGGTAAGATGCAGCACTGTTGTCTTAGGACAGAATAAACAACACAAGTTAACTGTCTTTTTTATACAATGAATTAATGAGCTTAAAAAGTCCCTTATCACTTCCAAAAATATTTCTTCTCCTGAAAAATGTTTCTCTACTGTAGCTGTTAGTGTTGTTTGACACACAAGCATCTTCAGAATGTATTTTGTGCTGCAAATACAAGCCGTGGTACTTTAACGCAAATGCAAACTACGAGTGCCATATGGTTTTTTTTATCCAAACTAGGAATCTTTTGAGAATAAAACAGGATCTTACTAATAATTATTGCAGGAAAAGAGACATAAATCATAAATTAAGACTTCCTAGGTCATATTCCAGCTGAAAACAGTCTTTGAACTCTCCCTCAATGATTACATAAGGAATATTAGGGAGTGTACTTCATTGATGTAAGAGTTTGGCTGGTAAATGGTCATTGTATCAGTTTATTCATACAGATGAAATGTTATGGTTTGGTTGTTGAATTTCTATGGATTTGAATATTGTTGATTATCGATGGATTTCATGTGATGTTGGGAGGAAGGACATGATCAGAAGGCATGTGGCAGATGACTAGAATGTGGTGGATTGCAGATATGTGGTTCATTACTGGACGTGTGGTCCAGAAAGATATAAACTCTTGCCCTAAATCTCCCAGGAGCCCTAGATCCTTCCTCTTGTGAAGCCCAGAGCAGTCATTTTCCACCAAACCTTCCTATCATTGCTAGCCATCCATGAATGGACTGACACCTTATGAAACTGTGAGCCAAAACTAAACTTTTCTCCCTTACCTTGTTGTTTTAGCAACACATAAGTAATTAAAACATCATGTGACTTAGAAAAATTTCCCCTAGTTCTAGAGGCTGAAAACTGGAATGAATTCCAGCTTTCAGCAAAGGTCCCAAAGGGAGAGATTTTCCAGCCTCTTTTGGGTTCAGGTGGCTCCTGTGTTCCTTAGTTTGTAGTAGTCTAGATTAGCTTTCTGCCTCTGTCATCACATGACCTATTTTTTTGGAGGGTTATAGTTTGACCTAGTATTATAGTCAATAAAATATTTGGTTGTCATTGTTCTGATCACTAAGCATAAGATTTTATTGAAATTCTTGCTCATTGATCTTTGTGACTTTATATCAGGTGAAATGGGGGCAACATGGGGATTTATGATGAACTCACTCCATTTTTATTTTAAAAAGCAACACCACCTTCAGCACCATCCTTACCCAGCCAAGACGTGGTGATATATAATTAACTTGCATATAGCAAGGTATAATTTTTTAAGAATCACCAAAACAAAGTAACTTTCAACGTCATTAAGTTGTTCAGGGCCTACATTGTGTTTAGAAGCCATTTATTATTAACAATTTTTTTTTACATTCTGAGAGTTAAGTCTATGATATTTCTTAAAATCAGTTTTATCTAAAATACTGATTTAAAATGTCCAAACCACCTTCAGAAACACTGAGAGGGCACACTTGCTACCTGTAGTTGTCACAGTGGTTCTGCCTTATGCTTGGACACCAGGATAGGACGTATACCTTCCAGCTCTTTCAGTGAGAATCACTTGCATCAATTTGGTCTGAAACCATCACATGGCAGTACTCCAAATTTGTAAATAAATACAAATCTACTGTATAAATCCTTTAATCGCCCTTTCAGGACCATGACATCAGCTCGAAGATGTAGACAACCCATCAACCTTGGCTTACACTTGCTTTTTCAATTCACTTTGAATACCCTTCGTGTCACTTACAGTATGCAACACATTTTTGCCTTCGTGTGTGTGCGTTTCACAAGGAAGACTGCAGTGCCTAGTTGAGTGGTGTGCTCCATCACCTTGCCCTCCCGGGTCACCTACAGCGGGCATTGACTGTGCTTTCATACCTTATTGCTGAAACGCAGCTGGCTTTCTGAGGCAACCAAGAGGCAGTAAGTTTTTCAGAGCCACCACATCAAGGCACAGGTGGCTCCCAAATATATCCCCTATGAATATAGTATTTATTCATTTATTCATGCTCTATATTGAACATTCACTTTGTGCCAATTCCTGTTCTAAACCAGGGAGGCGCATGGTAAACAACTCAGTCTCCGGCCTGAGAGACCGTGTGGTCTAGTGCAGAGCTTTGTTATCTACCCTGAATGCATGAATGCATGAATGCACTGTTCCACCTTGACCTACAGGCAGTCGTCAGTGGATAGGAGACTTCAGGCTAGTTGGTCTGTCTTTTTATCAAAAAACTTAATATTAGTTTTCTGTTTGATTGATAATATGAAAAAAATGAGATATCCTGGTCGAAAGAAGCATTTTTAACAAAATAGTCCTCAAAGGAAGAGAAGGTTTCCATAGACAAGAAATTTAGGAGCACTGCTCAGTGGGTACCATCTCTTGGCATCTCATACTGTGAATTAGTCTTTTAATAGAATACAAAACCCTGTATGAAAAAATTCAATGAAAATAGCAACATCACGAAAATGGATCTATAGATTTGATCCAATTCCCACTGAAAAACCAACAATATTCTTTATAGAACTAAAAACAAACAAACAAACAAACAAACTCCTAAAATTTGCATAGTACCAGAAAGAGCTCAGAATAGATAAAACAATCCTGAGCAAGAAACGCAAACAAAACTAGAAGCATCACAATGCCAGTTTCCAGGTTTACTTAAAAGACACAGTAACAAAAACAGGATGGCGCTGGTACAAAAACAGACACGTAGCCCAATGGAATGGAGCACACAACGCTAGAATAATTCCAGGCACCAGCAGCATATGATTTTGACAAAAGGGTCAAAAAACATAGCAGAGAAAAAAGCAACCTCCTTAATGGTGCTGGGGAAGCTGGATATCCACTCACAGAGACTGAAACGTGATGACCCTTTCTCACCCCGTACTAAAATTAAACAAAAGCGTTGAAGTCTTTAGTCTTTTAAGGGCTTCGAGGAAATCAACTGTGTAGAGACAAATGTAACTTGGTTTGGTCCACTCTTTCCCAAATTTATTGGACAATAGAATCCTTGTTTTTATGAAGCCTGCTATGGAAGAATCTGGTTAGAGAGTGGATCCCCCATGTTTAAAGCCTGCAGTTTAGAAGGACAGGAGCCTCATTATCCTGCCCCAGAAGCACAGCTGTCCCGTGACCATGCCTCCCTCTCTCCAGATGTGGGTGCATGTTATTCGCCGTGGCGTCATCCCTTCCAGTCGTCACACACCCACAAACAATGATGCGGTTCCTCTCTGTCTCTGCCTCCTTTACCGCCTTAGTTTCTTTTCTAAGGAATCTTTCCTTTCCTCGGATCAGCCGAAGGGATGGAGACGTCAACAGCGGGCCGGCCGTCCTTTACTCATGTGGAGATGGAGGAGGTGAAAACACTGGGCCAGTCCGCAGCTTTTCTCTGCTGCCGTGCTCGTCTCTGCGTCTGAGGCGGCTTACTTGCTTTTGCGTAGGAAATTCTTGGTGTTACCGCGCCAGCTGCCTAGAGGGGTTATTAAAGAAGCCTGGAGGCTTGAGAAAGATGGTCTCAGCCCCTCTGAGTTTTGACAGAATTTGGAAGTGTTTCACTAATATTAGCGTTGTTACAGGCACACAGCCTATTCTTTGAGTGTGGAGTTCTCAAAAGAGGCCCAGACTTCCAGGCTCATGTCAGAGGACAGGGAATGTATGACCAGCAGAAGGTCCCTAAGGATTCCTTGTGGCACGGGAAGAGCAATATCATGGTTCCTGTACTCACCAACCATGGCTGAGACCGATACTTGAAAGCCCAGCTCCAAAGTTGAGGCCCACTGGGGGCGGGGACAGGCACCTGACCATCAAAGGAAAGAATGGGGGGAATCAGGTGGTCAGGAAAACATATCATCGGATGACCCAAGGCAAAGAGAGAGCAAAAAACATGGTGAGGTAAGGCCAGGAAGAAGGATCCATCCTGAGGTCAGGACCACTTAGAATAGTTTGTCAAAAGAGACACACAGGGACCTCAGCCTGTGATTCTGATTTTGTTGACCAAAACCAAAGACTAGAAATACATTGTCCACAGTGGTGCAGGTGAGTCTGCTCTTTAAAGACACGTTTTAGTAAACTAATGTTCTCATTGATTCTTGGCCCACTAAATTTTGTTATTCATAGTAAATCATAGTAAAATGTATTCACATAAAACAACTATGCATGTGAGGAGTAACAAAAATATATAACATAGGTTTAATTTTCTTAAACAAGTACTACAAGAAGGTGCATTGCCAGTAATCCTCCCCAAAAGTCTCCTCCTCACTTCAGACAAAGCTGTCCCATCGCACTCTTGTGGCTGCCACAAAGGTCATGTTTGCCTTTCAAGGTCATTTTGACTTTGGGGAGAAGTCTTAAGTCAAATGGTGTCAGAACCATGGACTAAGGCAGACAGGGACACACTGTCATGTTTTTACGATCCTGCCTTTCCACTACGCGATGCTCATAAGCACGGCTTACACTGTTGTGGTTTTTTTTATTATATCTCATAAAGACACTTTAAAAAGACAAATTCTAGAAATGCTTCAGAAAGTGACAAGACAGGTGGGATAAATGTGCTTGAAGTGAGGAGGAATGTTTTGAGAGAAAAAAATACTAATGTGTCTTTTACTAGAATATTTTTTTAATTTAAGCACACACCATCTATTTCAACCACTCTTTGTACATGTATGCTTATTTTTGTGAAAGGCATCATAAGAACAAGAATGTCTTCTAAGATTCTGTGACATCCAAACACCAAGGTGTTGCTGGGGTATCTAACATCATTTAATGTTCCCAGTCGTGGTGGCCTTCAATTTGTAGGGCAGTTTATCTTGGGTCAAACATTACACTTGAGATTCCATAGAAATAGCAGAAAGCATGTCTCTCTAGTAGAATTTCTTTTACCACTAACTTTAAAAAACTTTGATTTTCTTTTATTTTTTTCCAGAAGTTTAGTTTTAAAATAGTTTCCATGTGGACTTACACATTTCTACCGGTGTCTTGAGGACTTTTGAGAGTCTGCTTGTGAAAGTCTATGGAAAGGAAAAGCTATACCTTGCCCCTTAGTTTGAGAAATTGTAAGAGGTCCTCAGTTCCTATAAAGTACTCTCACTCAAAGCAGTATCATCAAGCATACCTGTACTTACAGTTTTGGAATTCACCATCCACATTATGAATTATTTTAAGCATGAGAATAAATATATTATTGTATTCAGACACAGGATACTAAAGAAAAACTTTTCACTCATTTGTAATCCTAGACTCTCTGTTAAAATGCATTTGCCTGTTTTTGTTTTTAAGAAAAGTTTTATTTACTGTCTTGAAAAAGTGCTGTGTCTCCTACTTTTTCACAATATCATAGATACAGTGTGAATGACCAGATTACAACCTCTGAATTTAAAATTGGCAGTATATACTTCCAGTGTGACTTCTGCAGTATGGCGTGCACAACAATGTGAATTTTTCCTAGGAGAAAAACTGAGGTTCTCCTATTTCTCAATCTTAAAACACAGGTGGTTATACCTTCCATGTTAGATCCCCCTCTCCCCTGGGTGACAGAGGAGATGCTGTTCTCAAACCGAGTGACACGCCCATTTCTTCCCACGCCCCACTGGAAGCTGGGGAGGACAGACACCAGCCCTTGCTGTGGACTGAGTCTACAGCTTCCAAGGCTGAACACCTCTTTCGTGAGGCAGTTCTCACTGAGCCTAAATTCCTTAGGACATGCTAGCTTCACCCTACAAGCTGTTGATTTCATGGCACAAGGTAAATGATTTTTAATACTCATATAATTTCTGGTTATTGTCCTGGCAGCCTCTCCTTGCTGAGCATCTAGGTCATAGGTGGAGAAGCCTCTGAAACAATCCTTTAAAATAAATAAATAATAAATAGTGTCTTCACTTTTTCCAGGCTACACTCTGCTAAGTACAGATTACAGCAGTACTTTAAAAAATCGGACATGTTGCCCAACATCGCGGCACACAACTATAATCCCAGCGTTCCCAGGAGATTGAAACAGGCAGATCACAAATTCGAACCCAACCTGAGCAATTTTATGATTTGATAAGACCTTGCCTAAATAATTAAAAGAAAAAAAGGAGGGAGAGAGCTGGGAAATTAGATTTGATTTCAATCCCTGTGCTTCAGAAAATCCCCAATATGTTATCGACATTTACTAAGGAGTTTATAAACAAATAAAAGAACTCAGAGAAGCAAACAACAATGAAAATATGGTGTGAAAAGTGGTGGGAGAGAGGAGTGATTTGGGGTAGGATTAGCCAGCCCTGATGAAGGGCCCAAGGAAAAATGTCATGGAAGCGTCTTAGAAGAAGCAAGTCAGAGATGAGACCTGAATGGTGATGGTCTGAGCGAGCTGGGCAGAGAAAAGGAAAAAGGGGGCGTTGTAAGCCGAGGGAGCAGCCTAAGGTTAAGACCCGGAAGGGAGGAAAAGGGTACACAGGTGTACACAGGAGCACACAGAAGATCCCTCAAGCTGAGAACAAAAACGCCGAGACCAGGTCCTCAATGGTCTTCTAAGTGATATTAAAATTTGATTCACTGGAAGAATCCGGAGGAAGCAACTTAACTTTGTTTTGGGGGAGCACAGAAGTCACAAGAGGATGTCGCACACTCATAATTTGCTTCTAGAAAGATCACTTGCGATCCAGAGGGGGAAATCGACTTGCAGAGTGTCAATCTGCACATGAGAATATTGACTTGCTGAGGAGAGACAGTCTGACTTAAGTGAGCCACAGGAATGTGGAGAGAAAGATTGGGGAGATATTTAGGAAGTAGACATCTCAGGACTTGGTGATTTGCTTCGTCAGAATTGAAAGTGAAGCTCTGGTTTCAGATTTGGGTCAGTGAGGGAGTGGATGTGCTCAAGAGAAGCAGCAAAGGGAGGAAGTGGGAGGAGTCCGGTGCCTTGATATTTAGAAAGAAGCTTATTGGGTCCGATCATCTGTGAAAAGGTGACTAAACGAACTTGTTGATGGACAGTTAGATGAGAAAGCAGGCCTTGAGTGGGACTGAGCTCTCTCTCTGGGAGAATGTTTAAAGTGTGGAAGAAAAGATTTTAAAAAAAACATAGACATTTAAGGAAGAAGTTGGAAATTTGGATCAAGAAATGCCTGGCAGATTAGTAAAGCACACTCCTAGGCATATCTGGGTGGGTCTTGGAGGCGTGGTGTTGGGTGCCATGCTGGCTCCTGGGCCTTTTCTCTTTGCTTTGCTGCCCGGGGCCATGATGAAGTAAGCAGCTTTGTTCCATCCCATCTTTCGGCCATGATGTTCCTGCCGACTGCAGGCTGAATTTTCCAAACTGTAAGCTAGACTGAACCTTTCTGCCATGTTATGTTGTGAATCTGAAATGTTCCCAGAAAGCCTCATGTGTTTGGAGGCTGTGAAAAATCGATGTGTCATAGGGAGGTGGGGCCTGGTCAGAGGGGGTGGAACACTGGGGCTTGATGTAGAAGCAAAGACCCCTGGGATAGGACCAGGAAGTGTACTTGAGCCTTCCTCCCTCGCCTGGCTTTCTGTCTGCCACACTGTGAAGAGGTTTTCTCCTACTGTTACTGACCTCCCGTGAACGGACTGTGTGAGATCTGAAACTATGAACTGAAACAAATTGTCCCTCCCTTAAAATGTGGATGCTGGGTATTCTGTGCCAGCAATGAGAAGATAGCTAAAACACTCCTTTAAGTTGCAAGTGCCAGGTATTGTGTCCAGAAACAGGAAAACTGGTTAATATAGCATTTATAAGTTTTGGGGGGAAGGGGTTAGAAGAAGAGAGCTGTATCAAATTATTCCCAATAAGCTGAAGGCAAGTGCAACTCCAGATTCTCAGGAGCCTAATGAACTATAGATCCCTACCTCTTTTCAAGGCCTGATATTTACAGATGTCTTTTCAAAGCCATCTGGTGTTTCATAAATTTGGTATTTTTAAAAGGTCTTCAAGCTAAACCCTATAAACCTATAAGAATTACTCATTTTCAGAGAGCTAATAGACTGTTGACGGAATAGTGAAGTTTGAAAAAGACTATTTGAGACACAATATTTAGAGGCCAGCTCTGTTCTTTTAAGAACGATGGCATCCAGTGCCGAGCAGAACATTTCTGAGTTAAAAAAAAAAAACTAGAACAAATCCCTGAAGAATGTGCGTACTGTGTTCATAATAATAATCAAAAAGTATTTTTTTTCTCAGAGGTTCATTCTTTCTATCTAAATCTACATAAACCTTGTCAGGATAAAACCTCAATTTAAAATCATTGAATTTACATATCTAGGGTTAAAATAGTTCATATAAAATTCTCTCTTAAAATTCCATAGATTTCTCAATGTTTATGTAAATACATTACAAGTAGAAACTGAGGTAATGAATACATACAAAATGTCATTTAGTGTTATTGTAATTCACTCACCCAATTTCCCAAATTACTGTATATATTCCAGATTCTGGTATATTTTCCTAATTTAAACTCAAACAGTTTGTGAAAAATGAATTCAAAACCTTATCTAAGAATGTGAAAATTCGTTATTTTTCACTTTATTTCCATGTCATGTCCGGTAAGACTGTTTATAAGTGTTGGTACAGATGATCACTTTTCACATTTTATATTAATACCTGATCATTGTGGAAAAGAAGCAGTTTCTCTATGTTCCATCCAACCTGCTCCCAACCCACATCATGACTAGCAAATTTTCAGATTCAATTTGTTTCAATTGTTCTACTAAAAAATTAGAATAATGTTCAACTTGAAGAAGAAAGGATTCGCGGCATTTGAAGGCCTGTGTCTGCTTTGAAGAGTTATTTTTACAAACCTTTAACAGAGATTAAGTAGCTAGGAACATTACAACTTGATCTCTGCCCTTCCTAAAGTTGAGAGCCGATTCCGTCCTCAAATACCTTGATGTCCTGGGCACTACGATGTCACCTCTTGCTTGCGTTCTTATTTGAGAGTGTGTCCTAGAGGCGTAACAAAAGACTATTCTCATCTAGCCATCTCTGAAGACACTATGACAGCCGCTGAGCCGACTGTGGAGTTTGTAAGGCTGGGGAGCTAATATTACATGTATTGAGAGACCATTCAATGGGGAAAAGAAAGGCTCTTCAGTTGCTAAAAACTACATTCAAGCTAGATTCAACTATGCCACCACATATGCTTCACCTGACGATGAGAGAAACTTCACAAGAAACCATGCACCTGCCCTAAGACCAGCCCTCGCCAACAAGGGCACCATCAAGACTTCGCTTCATAATCTCTCTGCCCTAGACATGATGTGAGCATAATGGGGCGTGACTACGTTTCCTGTTCCGGTTGGCTAGGGACACAATACTAAGGAAGGGTACAATCAAGGAAACACAACGGTGCGAGAGTGTGCACATTCTTCTTTGTAATGTCATTAAATGGGGCAAATCTCTGTTAAAGGTTTGCAAAAAAAATGACAAAATATTTCACATTGAAAAGTTCGGCTTCCTAGAAAAGTATAGTACATTTTTGCCACAGGTGGACATGGCTGAAGGGATGATCAGTGACACTAGCGATCATATGCTTGTGCCGGCCGAGGTCAGATGTAAAAGAGCAACGTCGGAAAAGGAAATCTTGACCCACAAAATTGATCATTCTCTAAAAGAGAGGCTGTGTCCACTGAAGATCTCTAGATCCATCAGAATTATGCACACAATCAAAATGCAGAAACTCCACACTGTTTTATTATCAAAAGTAAGATATTATCATATTGGACAAAAACATGTATATAAAATTTATATGAAACTATGAATTTATATAAAACTATGTCTCTATCTACTTCCTTTTCTAGAGTATCAAAACTAACACTTTACAATAAATATTAATAAGCATTCATTAGTATTATATTCTAAGTCAATATAAGCGATAGAAAGAAATACTACTTTTAGAGTTTAAAGTACCTAAAGCCTGAAATACTCTAATCTACCTTATAGTATACAACGTCTCTGAGAAAGGGGAATGTCACTCCTTTTTAATCCAACCAGAAACTTTTTACTTTTCTGTGCAGTACCTTTACCTGTTAAACAGCTCTAGTTGCTTACAGATGTACAGTAGAAATCTGCTTCTCATCTCCCTAAAACGTCACTAAGTTTTTACATTCCCTCCTCTGTAAGATCTTTCCTTCCTACCTCCGAAATACTTCCACAGAATCAGTCCCTCTCAGGTGAATCTGGGACCTAAGGGATTCCTATATATTTGAAAGGAAAGCCTGACTAAAGCCAGGAGGGAGGAGCTCCTGAAAAATCCTGCCTGACCTGCACGCCCAAGGCACCCACCCCCTGTACCACAGGGTGGAACGGTCGGGCAGGCCAGTCCGTAAGAAGTCTGAGCTTTTCATCCCTGAGATCTTACAAAACCCCGGACTCAGTGGGCTGAGGGAAGGTGACTTTTGCCCTGTCCCAGAGGAAAATGCACAGGAATTCACAACCAGTCTATTCAAATGAGACATGTAGCTGCAGCCGGGTGGGTGAGATACGCATGTTGTACTGCCGAACCATCTCCCATGTGTAGGTTACCCAGAAGTCAAATTGTTTTAAGATTAGACAGCAAAGCAGCAGAACAAAAGCAATGAGTTCACTGCAAAAACTTTTAACAGCAGGAGGCGCCAGTGGCCAGTGAGTCTGTTTAACTAGGGCTTAAGGTTCGCTGGCTCAAGTGGCCTCCTCGGGACGCACAATGAAGAGCGTTTGGATGGATGACCCCTCTCCGGCTCAACTCGAACCTTCTCCAAAGGGTGCCATTCTTCTTTAGAGATTAGTTTTGATCTAATTTCACATGGTCTTGTTTCTGTTTTCATCCAGAATCTGTGGCTTTGATAAATTAGCTCTCTGAATATGGCTTTCCAGCTTTTGGTTATTAAATGATTTATATTTCACCTTTCTGGAGGTGGGTTTGAAGGAAGAATGGATGAGGGCAGAGGGCAGGCTGGGGAGGAGAAAGGCAAGTCAAAATGATTAAGATGTGATACGTATTTCTAGAAACACTCCAAGATGAATGTAATTGGTATTATGTACTACAAGACTACACCAAGTGAAACAGTAATTATGGGAGAAAATAAGAAAACAGGGGTAGTGGCGAATGCACACGTGCAGGCACACACACACACACACAGAGAGACACACCCTGAGCACTACTGATCTGTCTGAACTGCTGCCTCCCTCGGCACCCTTTCTCCCCACCTGCCCTAGTTGACTTTGCCGTTCCTCACCCTCTCCCTGTCTTTGGCTCGGCTGCCTCTTAAGCTCCAAATGCCAGGATAGAAACATGTTCCTGTGCTGCAGACCAGCCCCACCTCGATAGCGCTGCCCCAGGGCCACCTCGCCATGGGCGAGGGGCCCTATGAGCCCTGCTGCAAACAGCTCAGATGCAGCTAGACAGTGTCTCCCCAAATGGTCAAGATCTCTTTTAGAGGAAAACATTTATCAACATTTAAACAGAAAATCGGTTGAGGATTTTAAGCAGAGATATGAAGAGCTCCTACCATCACCAAGAGGTCTCTCGGGAGAGACGGCACACCCTTTACATTAAACCTCTTTTCACTGAGAGGATGGAGAAATCGATGTCTAAGTCATCAGCTGCTAGTGCAGAAACACAACTTCCAAAGTATCCGTTTTAATATAATTTTAAATCTTCAAAAAATGATTATTATTGTCCAAATACCCACTATTTGTAAAGTCTGGGATCACGAATACTCACCATATCCACACGCATATTTGTCTGGAGTATTAGATTTCTGCGGCCCCACTCTTCTTAATATACTTAAATCTCATTTCTAAAGTATGTCTATTGCATTACTAGAAGTGGTTATATATTCCGGTTTTCAATCAACTGGTTTCCTGGGTTGGATTGACTATAAATTTCTTGACATGTATTGATGATTCCTCATTTTCTTGCCCAGAGATCTTTTCTCCCACTCATTTATTTTCAATATCTCTACTTTCTTGTTTGTCAGAACCCTATGAGCTGCATGACAGAGCACTCCAAGCTTGTACGGAACACTGTAAACCAATTACCGGATTTTACGATGGAAACTACTCCCCTCCCACGTGATCATTTGGGTGGGATAATAAACTTAGTGAAAATACCCAGCTCTTACCACACAAAGACAGTAAATAGCCTCATTCGGTGCGGCTCAGCTCTTGCCTTTAAACTTTAGCTTGTCAGCATGGATCTGGTTCAAATGCAACAGGCATATGTGCCAGTTCCTTGCAATGAGTGTAATTAATGTATGTTGCAGACATATACTAATTTAAAACGGGAAATGGACTGCTAGTAGAGGGAGAGGCACGATGTTATGAAATAGCCTTCAAAAATGAAGTTTAAGAGAATTCTTCATCTTGCTTTGCAGCTGACAGAAAGAAAAACAGCCCTAATAAGATATGTTGGAAACGATATTATGACTAAAAGGACGATGGATAACTGAAATACAGGGAAGTCAGAGAAAAATCGCCCTGCACGCAGGTGTCAGATGCTCTGGCACACAGACACGAAACAGAAATGCCGAGCAGTTTGTTGTGGGACAAGAGGCACCCTTGAGAGGCCATGGCAGTGGGGCTGGGACTCAAACCTCCCCGCTAACGTTCCCTTTGAACCACTGATGCTTGGTCAGGCCACCCTTGCTTGCTGTCCCAAGACTCCAACCAGAATGAGCCCAAGCTTCCCCTTGGACTGGCCGCAGCCCTTGCAATATGCATAGAAATGTCATAGTTGCCTTATTTTTGTTTTGGTCAGATGTTCACATGTTGAAAACTTCACCCAAAGTTATGCACTTCCTTTTGGTGCATTTGCTTGTCATTGGTGTATTGTGCCTACTGAAACACCATGTGTAAAATTCCAAAGGAACCTGCAAGAATGAGAAGAAACAGATTTTTAAAAAAAAGAAGAAGACGACGTTTTATATACTCATAGGCATCTGCATGAAGGAAGCTCATTCGTTTTAATGGTACTTGTCAATATTGAAGTGTTTTAATGAAAAAAAATAAGGATTGTCAACTGTGTTAGCTCTTTTTCATTAGTTCAACGATGTGCTCGACATGCACAAATTGGGAGACAAAAAGTTTATTTTAGCTCGCAGCTCACGAAGGTGTCAGTCTATTCATGGACAGCCAGCAGTGGTGGACGTATGTGGCAGAGGAGGAGATGCAGGCAGCTTCTCATGGCTTTGCACACCGGAAGCCAGGTCCAGCAGAAAGGGAGAAAGCAGAATACACTCTTCCAGGTCCTGTCCCAATGATCAGCTTCTTCTGGGTCCAGCCTATGCTCCTCACTGTCCAGGTTTAAGCCCCTCGTGGACCACAAACCAGTAACCTAAAATGTACCACATGCCTGTCTTCAGGGCACAGTGGAATTCATCGCCCTAGACCAGGCTCCCATTTCCTAACAGCATATGACTCCATAGTTAATCCTTAGTATCCAAATACATGAGGCTTTTGGCGACACTCTAGATCCAAACATAACACCAACCATCATAACTAACGGAAGGCAGAGATAGAAAAATAACGAATGGTTGAAATGTGGTCTGCAGGCTTCCTGCTGTACTTACAGTTTGTCCCTTAGTTATTTGGGTCTGGAACTTGAAATATCCCAACAATATACATGACTATCCTCGCACAAAAAAGCACTAAGCACATTTAGCAGATCTGCACTCAGCATCTACTCTTAAAATACATGGATATTTTACAGCTCTCCCTAAACACAAATGCACACTTGTCTAGTTCACTAATACCAGAGCATGTTTCTTTTCCCTTATGAATATGGTCATCATCCTCAACTGCCAGTTAAAATTATTTGCAAAATGTGGTAAGGTATGCTATTATAAAAATACCATGCCCCTCTGTCTACATAATCCATTTCATAAAATAGCAGCTAGCCTGCAAGATTCTGCAACCACTGACCAGTTACCATGGTGTTGCAGAGTATCTTTGGATTGAGGCCAATAAAGTTAAATTTCTTAGAACACTTCAAGAACACCAGATTTCAGGTTGTAGACAAAATTCAAAAAGATAGCCAGGCATGGTGGTGCACACCTGTATTCCCAAGACTCCAGGAGGCTGAGGCAGGAAGACTGCAAGTTCAAGCCAGCATGGGCTACGTAGCATGACTCTATCTCAAAATAAAAAGATTTTTAAAAATGAAAGTGAGATCAAGGGATGTAGATCAGCTTGAGAGCTCTGAATTCAGCCATGACTGCCACAGAAAACACAAAACATTTTATTGTGCAATGAATATATGAAGAATCAAAAGACCACTTATAGGTGGCATTAAAATTATGAAGACAACATATGTAAAAAATAAAAAGTGAGAAAAAATATTTAAATGTTTTTAGGAGATGAGGAAGCAGAACTTGTTAATGTTAATAACAGGAGAAAAGGCTCATTTTAGATAATGAGTTTTTTTCCTATCATAAGTTTAAATTTCATACTGCATTGTTAACACTGGCAAATGCACTGAGGTACACTTGGTGCATTCCGTGTGTAGTGAGTGTTTGCATAAGTGATTCTGAAATAATGTTTGCTCTTTCAATGCCTTTATTTTGGCAATAAACAAATGTATGGATGCTAGTAAAAATCATGTTCGCAGTAGATTTAAAAAGCTTGAAAGAATACATTCGTTGAAATTTGCATTTGGTTTGGAAAATGTCTGTTTAACAATTGAACCTGGACCTATTTTAACTTTTAAGCTCTCACACTGAGAAAGTACCGAAGTATTACAGCAATTTGCTCTTAGGGACATTATGCTGGGCTTTGAAATTCAAAAAATAGAATATTTCTTCTCGGATTATTTTATGATCCGTGTGCATACAGTCTCTATGCAAGGAAAATTAAAGCTGCTGACAACCTACGGGCACATCACTGACTGTTCAAGATGTCGGAGATTGCATAAAAGCACGAAAAGCCCTGGGTAATTTTGCAGTTTCATCTCTACACACGATGGCGAGGATGTCCGTCTCTGTTCTTCACCCGTCCTTTTTCGGAAGCTGGCATTTTGTTCACGCCCTTTTAAACAGCTTTGCCTGATGTAGCTCTGCTTCTCCCTGTGCTGGTTGATCTGGTGGGGCTAGAAGGTGTTTACAGGGGTGTCATTTTATCTGTATTCACAGAGAATGCTAACAAATTAGAAGAGACCTCCAGAGAACATCACATCCCCTGTCCAGAGCATTACAATGGCTTCTGTATGCACGGCAAGTGTGAGCATTCAGTCAACATGCAGGAGCCATCATGCAGGTAATGGGCTCCCACTCCCGCTGGAAATGCATGGGGTGAAAAAAGTAGACACTACACTTTCAGGGCTTTTGGGGGGTTGGTTGGCATTCAGTATGAATGGGTGGCCGGCAGCAGAACTGTTCTCTACCCCCTGTGCACCCACACGTGCGCCCACACACTAGGACACCATCAGATGCGGATGGCTGGCACACTCCACTACGGTGTGATACATCACTGTGGTATATACTCTTCTACAGAACTTAAAATGATGCTTTGGGCATTGCAAGACGCTAAAGAAAACAGAGGTGGCTCATTACTTCCTGCTACTCTTCCCTGGGGATGTAGAACAGTGCTTGGCACTGCTCAGGAAACAAACTGGGTAAACATTGCTTGTGGGAGATCATCATGTGCAACGGTTTTCAGATCTTCTAATAATATCTCTGTTTTGCCGTGTGTCCAGTATTTTCTATGTGTCTACTCTCCGTGGAGGCTTGTACAGGGGAAGAGCAACTCCACCTCCAATTTCTGCTGAAGTATAATGGCTTGCCTGGACTTCATTTATAAATATCTCTTTGTTTGTTTCTTTGTTTGTTTCCTTTGTTTTTTTATAGCACTAGGGATTGAACCTAGGACCTTCACGTTGAGCTACATCTCCAGTCTTTTGTTTATTTGTTCTTTATTTTGAGTCAGGGTCTCATTAAGTTGCCTAAGCAAGTCTCCTGCTTCAGCCTCCCGGAGTTCTAGGATTACAGGTCTGCCCCAGTATGACAGGTTATCTGTGGGATATTCTTATCTAAAATATATAGTTCCTATTTCATACACAGTAAAGCCAAAATGAAAAACTAAAGACTTTTTTGTTTTGTTTTGTGTTTTGAGACAAGGTCTTGCTCTGTAGCCCAGGCTGGTCCTGAATTCTCTATGTAGCCCAGGCTGGCCTTGGACTCACGGCCATCCTCCTGCAAAAGCCTCCCAGGTGCTGGAATTACAGGAGTGTACCACCATGCCCTGCTTTTTTTTTTTAAGGAAGTATCCTTTATTTAAATTGACAATGTGGCATACACTGAAAGAGATTGTGTTTTCGATCCGTAACTGTGTAACAAAAGTGACCTTTCCCTGTGTGTCCTGGCTGTTGTCTCTCAGCCCCTATTTGTCGTCTGTCTCTCTCGGTCATCAACGACCGCTTTCCCTGTAGTGTTTCCCCGACCTCCATACATGAACACCTTCCTTTGAGCAAGGCGCAGTGCGGTGGATGCGGCTGGAAGCTCCTCCTGCAGCCCCCACCATCTCCAAAGAGTCACGGGGGTTGATTAACCCATTCCAGTACAGAGGAACAACTGTAAGATGTGCTTATGAGAAATTTAAATACTGAAATAATTCCACAAAATCAGTGACAAGCTGATCTCCTTTGGTTTTTTATGCATTTTTTTTTCTTTTTCTTTATTAAAATGAAGTACCATCATGTTTTCCAGGCTGGTCTCAAACTCAGGGACTCAAGTGATCCTCTTGCCTCGGGCTCTCAAATAGCTGGAATAGCAGGAATATGCCATTGAATCTCACTAAAATTGCTTTTTTAGCAAGATTGAACCCACAAAAATTAGCAGATAACTTCATGAAAAACCAGTTAAAGAAATAACTCTGTACCTCTGGTCATAATATTTTCAACAACTTTTTCTGACAGTAGCATAGGGGGAGTTTTGTTTTAAATAAATAAATAGCTTTTTTATTGGTACCCATGTCATCAAAAGTAATTTTTTTTCTTTTTGAAACAAAGTCTGGATTTGAAGTCCAGGCTTGTCCTGAACTCATTAGAGTAGCCCAAGTTGGTCTTGAATTCATGGCAATCCTCCTGCCTCAGCCTCCCTCAGGCTGGAGTTATAGGAATGTACTCCCTCACCCACCTCATTTTTATGTGGTGCTGGGGTTTCAAACCTAGGCCTTTTGCATGCCGGGTAAGTGCTCCAACTTTTGAGCTAAGTCCCCTTCTAGCCACAATAAGCGTTTTCTTAAGTAAACACCTAGCTTGTGTTGATTAACAAGTAAATTAGCTAAAACATAATGCTGCCCTGAAAATAGAAAAGAACAATTATTCCTGGGCATGCACTCTCCATCTGAATTGCCATCAAAACCAAATTATTAGCAATTTTCTCTTTAAAACTTATTTTTTTGGAGGGCGGGGGACAGATTCTCACTCTGTACCACAGGCTGGTCCTGAACTCACTACATGGTTCCAGCTAAAACTTCTCAGTACAAATACAGAACTAAGTCTCACCTATTCTGAACTACAAGCACAAAGAGGCCTTGCAGAAAACAGAGAGAAAAATCACATACACTAAGTAATATTTATTTAGATGGAAAGAGCCTCTAAGTTTCGCCACAGAGAGCAGCGCCCATTGGCCACCTAAGGAAAAGCAGCCGACAGCTTTCATCTCATCGGACTCTCTGTCCTTCCAGGTGCGACGCGGGTTACACGGGGCAGCGCTGTGAGAAGAGGGACTACAGCGTGCTGTATGTCGTGCCCGGCCCCGTCCGGTTTCAGTACGTTTTAATTGCTGCTGTGATTGGAACGATTCAGATTGCGGTCATCTGCGTGGTGGTCCTGTGCATCACAAGGTCAGTGGCTGGGCCCAGGACCAGGGCAGTAGAGAAATGAGGTGATTTGGTGAGACCTGTCTGCTCATGAGCCCCACGCGGGACTCTCCACCCATCCATCCTCCGCGAGTCCTGCTCTCTCAACGTAACAGCGTTCCAATAGCTAAATGGAAAAGCAGTGATTTTTGTGTTGGACTCTTACAAATCATATCTCCTATTTTGGTATTATGGTGATGATAATTTGTTTTCTAGGCAAAGATTTATTTCTAAGTGAGGCCAACTTTTGTTTAATATGCATTTATGTTTTAACTAGAGAAGGCCAGGCTTCATTCAGGCTGCTCACAGACTATCCACACGACCAGTGTACCCTCACCTACGTGGATCCAGGTAGATCTTCTGCTCGGCCTAGAAAAGTTTTAGAGTATAGCTCTCATTCATTGCACAGACATTTTCAAATGTTAGTGTCGGAAATGATCCATTCTGGCATCATGACATAAACAACAAATGATTTTTATTCAAGATTCCAAAATAGCTTTATTCACAAAATTTAAAAATAGTTGTAATGAGGGTGACTATGCTACAGTAAATAAGAACTTTTGATATACAGAAAAGGGCAGCAAATATCCCAAAAAACTCTTACATATCAAACTCCTATTCCATCTGAAGATAATTGCTTCCCAGAGAACCAAGTTGAGAGAAAACAGGGAGAGGTGCTCTCTGGTTTCAACAGGAAATCAAAGCATGATTGTTTGGTCATGTCTGACATTGTGCATGGAGGGAAGGAGTGAGGCCAGGGACTTCCATAATTTCATTTCTGTACAAACCTGTGGGAACCAAGAGTTAGGTTCTAAACCAAGTTCATGTTAGTATGCTCTGTATAATCACAAAAGTTATTGATATTTGTGTGATATTTATCTGATTTCACTCTCTTTTTTAAAAAGTTCAAAGAAGTGTGTGTACATAGCAATTTCCCAAGAGACTGTAATTCTTATGTACCCCATATACTGATAAAAATCATAATTACAATAAAAATTACAGGAAATAAAAAATGGAAATTCTCTAAGATTCGCAGCAGATCCATGAGGCACGTAGACTTTTGTCCATTTGTACAGCTCCACAGTAAAACAGAATGTTTCCCCAAAAATTATTTTCGAAAATAAAAGAAAAGGTATCGTACCTTTAGGAAATAAAGACCATAATACATCTCAGCACCTGTGTCACACTGTCTTCTTCGAGAACGAGTGTGGCATTTGCTCTTGAAAGAGACAAAATATAGTTCATAAATCCAGGCCCGGCCTAAAGGCTTACGAGACGATCATCACAGGCGCGCCAAGCTGCTGCAGGTCGAGTTGAGTTCCTCAGCCCCACTAGTGCTCGGAGGCCAAGTGAATCAGTGGATTATATGATAATAGATTCTGGGGAACAAAAAGATAACTCAAGAAACCAAGAAATACTTAGTGTAAGAAGGAAAGATAGAGGAGAATCTAAAATGCAGGAAATTGAGCAAGGCTCTAAGGGTCGTGAGCTTCCTAGTACCTAGGCAGTCCCAGTACAAGAGAAGCAAGATGTGTATTTGATGTGAATAATTTAACAAAATGATTGCTGCATCATGTGCTGAAAAAGGCAAGGTTTGAAATATTTCAGCATAAGTTTTCAACTCTGTTATTGATCACAGTTCCATTTCCATATAATTTAAAAGCAAATAGAATATACGGGACCATTACCTCACCGGGAATTGTGTGTGTACATGGTACATGGTGTGTTATAGTTGGACATACACACATGTGTGTACATACACACACATACACACCTGACGTTACAAAGAATGAACAACTCTCCTCATTTTCAAAGTGGAGCTGCTAGCGGTATGAAAAGTTAACAACACGCTGGGTTCACACAGCTGAGAAATCAGGGCATGAATTAGGCGCAGGCTCTCCTGTGTCTTGGTAACCACTGCTCACGTTGCCCGTGACTGGTCAGAATTTTATGTCTCCTTAGGCACAAAACATAGAGCTGCAGAAAAAGAAATCAAAATAAGCTACATTTTCACGTTGGCCTTTTTCACTTTCCATGCGAAAACTGACCAAAACCATCCGTGATGGCACGTGAACTAAATAGGAAACCTTGTAATGCAATGCACACACTTATCCTGGGACCATTGTTCAATGGTCGCCAGACTTCACCGGATTCACAGGAGAGAACAAAACACACCAGTTCCTAGAACAGATCCCATTTCAATCATTCCACACTCTTCTGCCTAGAAATCAGCCTTCTTCTACGTCCTCTTCCCCTCCCCTACTGACCCAACTTTGATGGCGACCCCGCAGGATGACTGGTCTGTTGGTACTTAGTCCAAAACATCCAGAGGCCGATGTGCTCAGGAGTTCATACCAAGCAGAGACCTGCTCACACTCTTCAGTTTTCTGTTACTGTTTTTCTCACGTGGTGCCTTCTCTACTTCTTTCCTTTCTCTCTTCCTCTTCCAACGTTATGACTTGTCTTTGTGGCTGTTGCTGCTGCTGTTGTTGTTCTTTCTTATTTTTGTCTTTTTTATTCAAACAACCGTCCTCTTAAACATATATGTCACAAAAACAAGGATACTCGTAGCCATGTTCCCAAATGACAGAGTTGCTCTGCTGAGAACTGGATTTTTCCATCACTTTGTGTCCACTTGTCACCTGCTGGGAACGTGATTTCCAGCTCCATGTTCTTGTGAAAAACACATGCCCCCCCCCCAAAAAAAATACCCACAAAGGCAAACACACACACACACACAAACGCACGCACGCACGCACGCACACACTTTATCTCCGATGTGTGTTTTGTGTACATATGTGTGTCTGTGTGAGCGCACATGGATTTTTCAATATCCCTCAGCTTGTTATAATAGGATTTTATTTGAACTTTACATTGCCCTTGCTTGCATGACAAAAGCTATGTTTTATTATAAGAAAAATATACTACATCTGTGATTTTCAGATAATGTACTTGAATGTTAGCTTTTTATAGAAGCTACATCTTTGGTACCAATTTCTGTCCCAAGCTTATGGTATAAGTGCACAGAAAATGATATTAGACTAAACCAAATAATATTTCTTTTCATTCCATATTGTATCTATTAGCAGTTGGCTTATGCTCCACTGTGATAGGATTTGAACTTCAAATGTTAACATACCATTCATCATTCAAACATCTAAAATACAAAATTACCAAGGACCTATAAAGTGAGATGAGAGAAGCCTATGGCTCGCTTGACTGCAGTGAGCTGCGTCATTCCTTGTACCTTAATGAGTAAGCAACAGAGGACCAGCTAAATGTATTTCTCTTCTTTCTCCATCCCCCTTTATTCTCAAAACTTAAAGACACTGGCTAGGAGAAGAAAAGGCTCATATCAATAATAACTTATCCCAGCTGCCACCAGTAATATATTCTCTCACATAAAATACCGTTATGGTGGGCTTCATTCCTAGCTTCCCTCTGGGGTCGCAGGACCAAACGTTAGGTGATCGCATTGGACTAAGCTCTGCAAACTTTCCAATCTTCCAGGAAATGCCCCAGAAGCAACAGAATTCACAGACAGAAGCAAAACACAGGGCACTACAGTTCGGACAACACAACGAGGGCGTCCACGAGGTTGATCTAAAGGGAGCATGTTTCCCAGAGGCCAGACTGCCGGGAGCTTGACTACACGACACTGTATCCTAGACAAAAGAGTAAGACAAGAGACCTACACATGTTGCCTTGCATTTGTGGTAATCTACACCAATGAAAACATGTACTACAGCTATATTTGATTATGTATGGATATATTTGAAATAGTATACATTGTCTTGATGTTTTTTCTGTAATGTAAATAAACTATTTATATCACACAATATAGTTTTTTCTTTCCCATGTATTTGTTATATATAATAAATACTCAGTGATGAGAAAAGAATCGGCGTTCTTAAATTCGCGGTATTTCCTAACTGTCAGTAGAATCCCGTGAGTAGCACCTGTGCAGGACACTGAGGTTTCACCTCCTCCTCCCTGGCCAGAGACAAGCGTTAGCCTGTGCGGGTCTCAGTGCCCAGATTGTGAGTGATCCCAAGATCAAGGGAAATGCCGGTTATTGGAGAAGAGAAAAAATAATTTACTTTGTACAGAGCGAGGATAAAATATTTCAGATCTTTGAATCATCTCTATTTGATCTACTCTCTTCCTGGCCTTCCATTTTTATCCCCAGAGGAGAAAAATCACTGGGATATAAATTAAATCAAAGAAGAAGGGGGAGGAAAGTGTTTTATAACTCATAAAAGACAAGGAGAAAAAGATATTGGTTTTTAGTTAGGAAGCAGCCTAGGAGCTTCCCATTAAACACCTGTAGCCAAAGAGGTCAGAGCAAGTTGACCTATTGGTTGTTCACAGAGAGGTGGGATGCGTTTCTTTTAGCTGAGTTGGACTCAGCAGTGGGGGCATCTGATGTCTGCTAACACCAGGACCGTGACTGCACAGAGGCACCTTGCTATAGTTACCACTTATTTATGTGTTTTTTTGAAAAGAAGTGAGACTCACAAGGACACACTCCACAAATAGCTTTACAGCTAAGAAAGTACCATTACTCCACTGGAACCGAGAGAGTGGCAATATTTTATGACAAGGGAGGAGTATGTTTTGAGCATATTTATATAGTAACATAAGAAAAAATAAATCCCATAGCATCTTTGAAGGGGCTTAGTGGTAAGTTGGGTACAAGGATTCAAATAGCTATGACCGCCTTGTTTGGGGGAAAATAATGAAAAATAAGTTGTGAAAATGCCGAAAGAACAAAATGAAAATCATATCAAAAAACACCTCATTACCATTGTCTCTGCATAGCTCTCTCTGGCCCATATGGTAAATTTCAATAAAGCTCTGTTAGCCTCCTTCACGTGACCTCTGAGTGGACTGAAAGAAATAACACTTCTGTGTCCAAAAAAAGGACACAACATGAAATCATCGCCATTCTCAGTAGAAAATAGAAAATAATATGAAAGTAAGTGTTCTGGTGTAATATTTAAGATGTATATTAAAATATAAATTAATATGGCAATCCAGGACTTTGAAAAGTCTGGTTTTCTGGGCTAGCCATCAATTTGGAAGGTGTGGACCCATTGCTATACCCATCACTCCACTGTCTCTGTAAGTCACACCTATGATACTTGGATAAGATAAATTCCTTTTTAAGCTCCCACATGGAAGTATGAGTTGATTAACATGTGCAGAGATATAAGAAGCTCTGCTCTCTTTTGTAAAATAGCAGTTGAAGCAAACAAATCTTTCTCCCTCATAAAGAAAGAGAAAAAATGTAATATGGGCAAATGTGTAGAATTTGAGAGTAATACCAATCCTACTGACTTTTCCTTGTGAGCATACAAAAAGACATGCTTTGTTACTTATTGGTACATCTCTATGTATTAAATTTTATCAAAGATCATGAGCCTACTTGTTGGAAAAGTCTTTCATGCACTCTTGCCACTCTATGCTCACATCTCTCAGGAAGAGATTCCTCTTAAAAGCTGCATTATAAATATTAAGTAAAAATACCCCATGTGCCAGGCATCACTTAAAGTCCTGGGCAAGCAGAAAGAAAACATGATCTCTAGTCTAGAAGAACTCTTAATGTGGTGTGCCAGAAAATCACCCTGCCTTAACTTGTATATTTCTTATCATGTAGAATTTCACTCAGGACAATTCTAACTTTTCAAACAATTATTTCTCATATTGAGTGGAAATTCACTTCTCCAAGCTTATTTCCACAGCTTTGGGGTTTTTTTTTTCCTCTCTTAAGTAAAGGAATGATTGCTTATGTATTTAAAATATAAAGACAGAAATCATGTTTTCCAACTCACCCCACCACCCTCTACACGTGTTTACTTTTTCAATTAAAATATCCTTAATGTCTTCAACAATTCTTCATGTGATATGATCTCCAGAGCCTCCTCACACCTGCTTGAATCTTCCTTGAGGGTATCTAGACTTTATCTTATCAATAGACCTAAGCAGAGTGCTCAGATGACACAGTCTCCTCCAGTTCTGTGGCCTGACAACAGCTGTGTGGCAGAAATTTAACTGAGAGCCATGTTCCCTAAATTCAAATCCTACTTTGGCTGCAAAGTCGCAGGGGAACTATAAATAAGTCATTGCACCTCTCAGAGCTTAGCTTCCTCGTCTATATAATTCCTTTATCACTGTAATTTTAAGATTCTCCAAATTTAGAAACAAGAAGCACTATGCTTTTATTACTACTAACCAAGGCCACAGTCGCTATTTTTGTTTCTTGTCCTAAATATAAATTCAAAACTCTTTTGAAACAAAAGCTTCATTCATTCATCAACTCATTTATTCACCGTATATTGATTATACATTACAGATTTACTGAGGGTCACTAATGACGAGCACTCTGCCAGGCTCTGAGATGACAGAGCTAACTAAGTGTGCCCGTCTGAAAGGAACTCGCCATCAGAGCGTCCTCGCTTTTTCTGCATCAAAAATCTCAGTCTGAAGAGAAAGACTGAAGGGTCAGTAGGGAATCATAAAGAAAGTCGCAAAGGCAGGATAGGGCTCAGTTCTGCTTTGGGGACCCTTCAGGCTGCTGACGTGTAAGAAGACGTCTTTACTGTGTCCACACTCTCACATCCTGTTTCTAAGTGTTACCTGTTCCCCATACTCTCTCCAGCCCCTGCTTTTCCCAACACCCAGGGGCAATGGAAGCTTATGAGTAAGGCCCCCACCACTTTCTTATCTGTTGGCTAATTTTAGTATAGAACTCTCCAAGTGGTCCCTGAATTGTCCATAAATGTCTATGTTATTGTTAGCCTAGAAGCAATCAGATACCAGAAAGCTGATGGCTTACCAAATTTTCCCACTTATTTAGCAAGCATTTATTGGGTACCGACTCCACCTCAGACTCAATTTGTGCTTGTGTGTGGTGGAGCAGGGAAGTAGGCTGATAGGATAACAGAGGAGGGAAAAGTGGGCGAGGGGGAAAGGCCTATCAACCAATGAGCAAAAGCACAGAGTTCCCAGCACCCAGAGAATTCATCACTGAATGAGGTGATTCAGGGTGATCTATGGAGGTTGAGTACCTCCAAATCGAATGTAATATTTAAAACTTGGCTTTTGAAATAAGGCGGGTGAGGGTCCCAGCCTAAGTCTCGCTTTACTAACCACTCGACCTTGGACAATTTGCTTAACTTCATGTTTCTTATTGGTTCTTCGTTTGTTTGCTGTGGTGCTAGGAATTAAACCGAGCTTCATGTCCAGTCCTTTTATTTTTTATTTTTCTTTATTTTGAGACAAAGTCTAAGTATCCCAGACTCGGTTAAAATTTACAATCCTCCCACCTCAGCTTCCCAGGCTGCTAGGACTACACGTGTGCACCACTAGGTCTGGGAATGTCTCATATGTGAGATGGAGGAGAACAGACTTTCCAACACACTTGCTATTTTTGTTCCTTATCCTAAACATAAATGTACGTTTCCTACTAGTCATATGACTAGTATAAAAAAGTAAACACAACAGTCAGTGTCGGGCTCAAAATGGAGACATGTACCAAGAAAATGGTTGGTTTTTTAATGGTAATATGACACATACTAAATATAAAAATAAACAGAAACCAACAGTTCATCAGCCAAATAATGTGTACTAGAATCATATGACCAGGACAAGGCAGAGCCCACCAGTTGTGCTCAGTCGAAGTGGGTTCTGCTTTGTTTTTCAAGACAAGAAACCTACAGTTAATTGTGGGAAAATAAGAAAGTAGAGTTTAAAAAAAAAAAAAACTACTCAGGTACTCTAGTTTTAGTTTGGATTTTTTTTTTTTTGTCTTTTTTTTTTCTCCTTCCCACAGATGCATCCACTGGTATTGTGTCTGAACAAGCTTGATGAGCCTTCTTTTATTTTAAAATAGGTCTATCCTGATGAGGTACATGCCATTGAACTTCTAGGGTGCCCCAAGCACAGAATGAGGGAGTCAGTACTGCAGCGACTTTGCGGGACCAAGCTCCGTACTCCCTTGAGGGGAGGCCAGCTCAGGTGCTAAACGCTGGCAGAGATGATCTCCAAGTCCCATTGACTCTCTGCTAGCACTGTCCTTCAGAAGACATCTTCCTTTGTCAAGGTCACCATGGCCCCTGCCCAACTACTATTCTTCAGTTAAGGCAGATGTTTCTGTTCTAAACATCAGATACAATAATGAAAGATTTTTCATTGAATTAATTGATACATTCCTATAAGCATCCTCCAGAAGCACATTTAAGGCAAATAAAGGTGGGGTGGAAGGTTATATAAAATGGTGGCATTTATTTTTAATCCACGTGTCATTACACACATGAGCACAGTACTTAGCAATCAGCGTCAAGAAGGTGTGGGTCACATTCGTCTCCTTGCAGCCTCAACATAGACAAAAATGTACTTCACTGGTTTATCTGCTCTGGGAACCAGAGTTTGGCTGATACCCATTTTCTACAATGCTAAATGAGTTAATAGGTTTAACAGTTTAATTATTATCGTTTCTCTTCGCTTGGGTAAGAAGTGAAGGAAATAATATTTTCTGCTGTTTCCAAGCCAAGTCAGACTCGATGAGTCCCAAGGCAGGTATTCTAGGACAAGGAACAAGGCAAGAGTCGCCGTGGGTGGTGCTGTGGGCTTCCTGCCCCGTCACGGGAGGACGACCCACAGTGACCACCCAAGGCAGCAGCTCTCGGGACCCACACAGTCCAATCCACACTTTGGGGGGTGTGGTGAGACGGCTCCGGGCCCTTTCGCTCTGTGAAGATCTCCTCTCGCTGGACCTCCTTCCTGTCTCAAAGCTCTCCTGACCCCGCTCTGTGCGTAGCCACCTGAAGCCTCCACCTGTTGTACAGTTCTGCCCTGCCACAGCCCAGCTTAACTTCTCCACCGTAAACTTGGACCTGGAAGACAAGGACCTTCTTACGAGCCCAGTATTTGCCGAAAACTAGGCACAGAATAGTGTTCCAACGTCTCAAATTATTAATAAGTGATACTCGATTAACCAGTAAAATTAGAAAATACAGACAAGTCAAAAGTATAGCTTCATCATTCCAAGATCAAGAAAAAAATTCTACGTAAGTCATTCCACGTAATGATTACAAATCTGCATTCCAATTGGAACACAATATAAAATTAAACAAAAATAACCGAGATAGTATACTACTTAAAGAAAGGAGTGCGCAAACGCTGCCCTCCATGACTTACGCTGAAGCTGGCCAGTAGCAGAGCACAGTGGATCGGTCTGGATGAACCAGCATGGTAAAGACAGGCTATTTTAAGGAGTCTTTCGTTCGTTCATTTCTTTCCTTTCTTTCATTCGCTTATTTATTTGCAGTACTAGGGATTGAGTCCACGATCTTCGCACTGAGTTTCAACCCTAGCGCTTTCTTGTTCTTGTCGCTAAGTCACTAACTCACCTAGGCTGGGCTCCAATTGGCAGTCCTGCCTCGCCTCTCGGTGTCCTGGGACGGCGGGCCGAGTGCACCGAAAAGGAGCAACGGCAAAGCGAGACAACCACTGCGGCCACCAGGAAGCACACTCCCTCCCTGCTGTGAGGGGGGGATTCTTACACGCTAGGTGGCTCTTCACAACCGTGCCCTCTAGACCCACTGTGTGCCGTGTAAGACCCTGGGAGTGGCAAGTGGTCAGCTGGGGAGGGCAGACGGAAACGTGGGAAAGGGAACGCTGGCGCAGGAAGCCAAGGCCCTCCGGAGAGAGAGGGCGAGCAAAGGCTGCTGGGGCAGGGGAGGGCGACGGCGGGAAGAGAATGAAGACTCCTCGCTGTATCCAGAGGCCTGGTGAGAAGACAGGAGCCTCAAGCCCTTGGAAGGGCTTCAGAAGGGCAGCAGAAGGCAGAGCCCCGGGGAGGAAGGCTGCCCTGCCCCAGCACGGTGCCCTGGCCGGGAAGGGCTTCTGGGAACCCGCAGGGCGCGGCTCCGGCACAACTCCAAAACGGATTCTCCTCCAAGTGACAGGGAGATTATTTTTTTCTTAATTCTTTCATGTGCGTATTTTCTTCTCCCCAAAATCTTGACCTGGAGATAGGGAGATTAGATTCTCTATGTTCTGCGGGGCCACCAGGTCCCTCCGCACTGGATCTGCCCAGCAGATGAAGAACCCAGGGCCAGCGCGCCCTCCTCCCCCGACTTGGCAAGTCACCAGCGCGGGCTGCGGGGAGTCCGATCCGGCTGCGCCAGGAAAGCCTCAGGATCTAAGGCAGCCCTGAGTCACGTTCCCAAAGGCAAGCTTGAGATGGAAGCCGGCTGGGCTCTGCTTCCAGAGACCGGCCCGTCTGCTGTCTGCCTCGGGATGTGTGGGTCAGAACCGCCACGTGGAGCGGACCCCAGGAGAGTGTTGTTTGGGTTTGAGAAAGAGAGAGGAAGGGGAAAAAGCACTGTTGGGGTGGAGGTTAAGGAAGAACCAGGAAGGGGAAGACCCACTGTGAAACCTCTCCGCCCTCCCGCGAGGCAGGGGGCTCTGAGCGCCACCAGGCAGCCTGGAGCCGCGGCTGGTTGGTAACCAAGCTCCCAGACCAGAAAGCCAGGCCTGCAAACCGCCAGGGACGCCGCGGACTCGCCTCCCACCCGCACCCGCGTCCCCACCCCATGCGACATTTCACTTTTAAACAAGACCCACATGAATGTGCGCTTGCTCCCAGTTGCAGCAATGCCTCATTTCCATAAAATTAACTCTCCTGCCCAATTACAGGCCTGCGGGATGGGGTGCAAGGCTCTCACTTTGCAAGCGGCGAATGCTTGGACCCTCAGCTCCCCTAGGAAACACGTGACCATGAGCCGCGGGGGCCTGGGGTCTTGCCTGAAGTGCTCTTCCCCGCTGCGGCTAGGGATAAACTGAGTCAGGGGAGTCTTCATTTACTTGCAGCAAAGGACTCCGGAGCTGCTGAGATGGGAGCCCTTTCACCGGGGTGCTCGGAGCAAGTGTCTGGGGAAGGGGTCCCCAACCTGTGGTCCGCAGTGGATATGCCCTTGAATTTTTAAAATGTCATAATAAAAATTGTAAAAAACAAGCTTTCGTATTTGTATATGTATGTTAACTTACATATTATGTATTTTATATGTGGCCCAAGACCTTTCCTCTTCACTCAAAACAAGGGCATGGAAATGGCTAGGCCACAAGTGGGCGGAGCCCAGAGGGCTTCTGCTCCTCATGGATTTCGGCCTTCTGCGTAAGGGATCTGAAGGTCAAGAGAATGAGACTGCAGTTGGCTAGACGCTAGGAATACGCCTGCTGAAAAAGCGATGATCTGGAGCCGCGTTGGCATCAAAATGGTGAGAAGCTGCCTTTCCGCCCCGGCCTACACCCCACACGCGCGCTTAGTCCACCTGTTGGCCACGAACAGTAATACAACTTTCTCTGAATAGAGTTTAAGATTACACATTACGAAAGAATGAAAGCTGAAAGAAGTTGGGTTCGGTTTGGTTTCCCCTCCACCTCTGCCAGGCCTGGTGCCAGAGCTGGCGCTGGGAAAACTCATTGCGCTGGTACAATAAGGAAATCACAGGGGACGGGGACGGAGGCAGAGGCTTCGAGGTGGCTGGTTGGGGGGCAGGGGGGCAGGAGCTGCTTCCCAGGAAGGCTGCATAAAATACCTGGAGGAGGCCCGGGGCTCACTGCGCTCCCCGACAGACCATAACGATTTTATTTCTCCACAGCTTCAGCCCACTGTTAACCCGGTGCACAGAAGTGCTGGGTCCTGAAAGGAAAGAGAAGGCTTTGAAGGGGAGAAAGAGAAAAGGTGACCTGTGAGCTCCCAGGAAACGCACAGGGAGCAAGATGTACTCAGAACACATTGCATTCTAAGCAAACAACCGGGCGTTGAAATTATCTTCAGAAAATTGAAAAACATAGAATCGTGTCTCTAACGCGGGGCCTGGTGCTTGTCTCCTTTCGCACTACTTCTAAAAATGATTTTTAATAAGCTAGCTATCTGTAGCATACCAAGCGCTTCAAGCACGGTTTTTGTTTCTTTTGTTCCCTTGGAGCTTTCGTTTTTCCCTGTAGAATAGTTTTGCAGTGCATGTCGTAGTCATCTTGGGAAATCGGTCGGCGTATGACACAGATATGCTAATCGTTTTTACTTCTGTTTCTCCTCCTGGCCCTCCCACGGCTCCTTCCCCACCCTGGACATCTTCCTCTCTCTGCGAAGCCTGCCTTCCGGTTTCCTGTCATCTATCTTTCGTTTTGGTCTTTAAGTTATTTGTATGTCAGGTTTTTCACATATGAGAAATCATGTGCTATTTAGCTTTCTGCGTCATTTCTTTGACTTGGCAGTGCAGTCTCAACGTGTGTCTGTTTTCTGCTAATGGACCAAGTTTGTCTTTCTTTATGGCAAAGCGGTACTCCATTGTATGTACGTACCACATTCTCCTTATCTGCTCATCTGCCCATGGGCCTACTGGCTGCCCTTTGTAAGAAGATCATGTAACCAAAGGCCAATAAATAAGAATTCCAATTAATATGTGGAAGTGTGCTAAGTGATAAAAAATTATTTTTATACATCTTGCCAATTTTTCTGCAATAAGACATCAAATGAAAAGACCTATTTGAGTTTCTGGATTGAGGAAGACTTTGGGGAGAAAGGTTTTCAAAGGTCTTTTTGGGGAGTCCAGACACGATCACTTGACCACTTGATGAGGACCTCTCCAGTTGCCATGGCTTATTCCCTCCCACTCGCCACCGCACCTTCTCTGTGAAAGCTGAAGGGAAATTGCAGAGATTAGATTGTGCTCACTTGTTTTTGCTTCCTTTAAACCCAGGCTTTGTGTTCTCCTAAGTCACCAGACAGCTGGCACAAGCCACTTCCTCTGTGCCCAGAGGTGTAAGACACGCTATTTAAACTCTAGATGCCAATCTGGAATTACCCATCCCTGGACCCTTGGTAGAATTGTTGTTTTACACTATCAAAAAGCCTTAAAAGCTATGAGTTAAACAGTGGCTACATGCAAAGAAATACGATGTTGGGCTTAATCTCGAATATATAAAATCAAAGCCCTTTCCATACCCAGCAACACTCATTATTTGATCTGTGAGTAAAGGAATGAAACTGTATTTAAAGTATCGACTGTCTTTCCGGTTATATTTGAGACTTTTAAGCATTGCCATTATGGTCTACTGATGGTGATAATGCATGATATGCAAAAAATTACAATTTATGATAGAAAAAAAGGCAACCACAAGTATTGACTCTCAGTCAACATTACAGGACAGATATGAGGTCATATAATGAATAGTAGTTTATTTGTTTTTACAAAGAGCCTCTGAAATAAGTTAAAATTGTACCAATTTTATCTCGAAGAAACATAAAATAATCGGCCAACATCACGACTTTAGGAAAAGCACTGCCAAGATTTAAACCCAGACCAACCCAAAATACTTAGTATTCCACAGTAGGATGTTTTGTCCTTATCCTGTATTTTATTTTTCACGGTTACCTGTTAGCTGGGCCCATGATGGTTTCAGTGATAAGTCCTCTGCTGCACTGAGTTCAGAAAATTCCACTATGCAAACTATCCTGGCTGACAATTGAAGAACTTTACCAGGAAGCCTGTTTTGGCATAGACAGGACGCTGCCTACCTGAGCTCCTCCTCCTTTCTCCCATCGTCCTTATTCTCCCAGTTGCAGTGAACTCAGCTACCACACGGCTCCTTCTGTCTAAAGCGTAGGTGCTGAGGGATAGAGGCGAACACAATCATTTTAGAGTGTCTTAAGTGACGTAATAGCAAATGCTATATTTTTATAGATCTGTTTGTTTCTCTCTTCTCTATCTTCGCCCTAAAGAATGCTGAGCTTTCGGAGATCAGGAAGCCCTCTTGTTGTGTGACCCCTGTGCTGGGTGAGTTTCATTTTGCTTCGCTTTGCTTTGCAGTGCTGGAAATGAACCCAGGGCCTCGGGCACACTAGGAAAGCACCCTACCCCTAAGTTACACTCCCAGCCCCTCCCTGCATGCGGAACACTTCTTGGCCCTTTATGGATCCCCCAATAATACTAGATTAATGAATGAATGAATGACGACACTGAAGTGACTTCTGAGCTACTGCCAAGCTTCTCGGAGCAATCGCTGTATGCAAGTCAGGAAGATTGAGATGCTGTTATGGTACTAACCAGCATAAGTTTAATAAGATAGATATGTTCTGTTTGTTAGTTGCTTATTAGCCTCTAGAAAGAGCCCCAGAGCATAGGCGGACCCCACAGAGGCTGTCAAACAGCACTTAGGGGCTTTTTCCTTTTCTTGTTCTTTGTTCAAATCTTGCATAAGGCTAGCTTCCAGGCAGTACCCTGGTGGGCCTGAGGGTGGTGCGGAGCTGGCGTGCTATAAATTATAATGATTACACCATGTCAGCACCCCCCACTGAGATCTTTAACTCATTGCTACAGGAGAGTGTTCAAGGACATTCACTTTCACAAAGGTTTAGGATCTTCTAATGTTTTCTGCAACTCGCCAAGCTTTTCAACTTACGTGAGTCTGACACTTGTTGGGGGCATTTTATCTTGCAATCAGTTTAATTAGGAGCTGTCGGATTAAAAATGATTAGTTGCTGCTGAAAGGCACTTGAACTCCAAGATCCATTTATAAAAACTGTTCTCTTTGCCTTATCTCTCACTCTGTCTTTCCAGTATCTGTTACAGAGCAACATCAACCACCTTGATTGTCAAAAAGGGGGGGGGGGGCATCACAAAGCTCATTTAGGAAGAGGAGTGATTGCTAAGTAAGGCCTTCCTGGTGTCTGCGGGTGTCACATGCACACCCGTTGAGTACTCAAGATGGAAATATGCCCTTGTTTCTCTCTCTCTCTCTTTCTCTCTCTCTCTCTCTCTCTCTCTCTCTCTCTCTCTCTCTCTCTCTCTCATTATCATCACTGATTTCTGACCTTTTCTCAAAGAAAGAAAACTTTTTAAGTGGCTCTGCATGTCAGAGATCAGAATGACCCAAAGGTGAATGGAGATGTAGGATAAAACTGAAACGTAAGTAAATCTAGGCAGGAATAAAAGAACCAGGGGTGCCCAGTCCTATCTCATTTGTTCAAGACATGAGCCCTGATTCTATCATTAGCCATTTATGTGAAGGGACACGGTAAAAAGAAAAAATGTTAGCTCCCCAAGATCAGAACTTCCAAAGCTACTGAGCCGGAGACTGCAAAATGAACCCTCTTCCCATGAGGTCAGCTGTAAGTGAAAGAGACATATTTAGAATAAATCACCACCAGCAAAGGCAGGCAGGAAGCCCTCTGTGGCAAGGGAAGTGGGCAGCTTTGGGTTTTTCCTGCCAAGTTTTCAGTGCTTCCTGGAAGAGTTGAGAGGAGATTTGAAGGAAAGTCATCAAAAAGTATCCACATTGCAAACCCTGCCTGCTTTAAATTAAAAACAAAAAAAAGTCTTGGTTAATGGTTAATAAAAATGATTAGTGAATAGATGACTAAATCTGTCGGGTCAAACGATGACAGAGAAAGAAATCTTGAGGACACTACAGGTGATTAATCTGTTTTTAATTTCATGTATTACTAATATATGTTTGCACATATATTATTAGAATTTGACTGTTCATTTCTCCTTGGTACAGGAAAATAAACTGGAAGTTTCAGCAACACCTCATTTTGTTTTGTCTATTATCTCAGTTGGGTCCATTCCAATCTGTCCTGGATCCAGTAAAGCATTCCAGAAAAAGATTTGGGGGACAGAGCTATATTAGGGATAATAAATTCAGTGCAAGGACAGTCTTGGCTGACTGTAAAGGGATTTACCAACAGGATGTCTGCGTCGAGTGTAGGAGAACCCAGGCAGCGTCCTTGTTAGGTACTTTCTATTTCTGAGTAGAGATTTGCTAGAAAGACCAAGTACAAGAATGGCTCTAAGCTGAGCTCTTGTAAATAGCCCTCATTAGTCACTGGCACCCTTTTTTTTTTTTGGTGTTGAAAATATCATTATGCTTTTCCAGTTGAGTGAAAAGTCACAGAACAATTTCTACTGGGTGGTGAAAATCTACAGTTTGATGTTCCTTCGTGTTTTCCATCAGTATCATTTTGTTTTGTTTAGTTTGTGAAGCTGAGGGCTCATCAGAGGGCCTGCACATGCTGGGCCTGCACCCCACCACTGAATTACGCCCCCAGCCCTGCACCATTCTTGAGGTTGGGCTGGAGACGATCTGGTGCAAGGGATGGCGATGACCAATGCCATCAAATACTGGGTTTGGCAAAATGATAGTTTGCTGCTTTTGGAAAACCTTTCCTGAGCATTGGAATGGCCTTGGCTGTTACAGCTAAGGACTCTACCACACTGACATCTGAACAACAGAACATCCTGACAGTGGAAAAGCCTGATTTGCTGTGCCTTGTGTCACACTTCAAAATCAGTGGCACACTCTAATTACTCTTTAAGGTACAATGTAATTCAGGGAACAAGAGATCCAATCACTTGGATAATAGTAGCAAAACTTGCCTGGTACTGAAGTGATGGACCCTAGCATATTGTCTATTGTGTGGGTCAGTATTCACGTTTCCCTGGAGAACTGTGCACATGTGAATGACCCTCGACACTCAGGCATTAGGCAATCACACTCGAAATTTCACTCTGAGGCTAAGTCCTTAACAGTGCAAACCTTTGGATCACAAAACTGCCTGCTGCTCAGTGTCTCATTCGAGGTCCTATGATCACCGGGATAGGACTTGCTGACCATCGTCAGGTACATTTGAAAGGTAAGAAAAGAAATGAAGACCTCTTCCTAAGGAATTTCTTTACAAAAACTATTTATACTGTGTTCACAGTCTTCTCTGGAGATTCAGCACGTTTCCTCTGCCTTTTGAATGTCTTGATTTTGTGAGATGTTCGTAGGTTGTAGCCTAACTCAAAAAGGCATTCTTCCTCTTCCTTCATCTAAGTCTAACATGGTACCCGTGAAGCTCAGTCACATCAGAACCCCGGCAGTGTTCCAAGACGGTGGCTGACAGGATCACGATTGTCTGGGTAGCATATGCATTTTTGAGCAATCAGGCCTCACAGCTGTGACAATGTCTGGTCAGTTTAAATGCCTTTTGAAGGGAACGCCCAAAAGTGAAACACTCCCCCAATGGAAGAGCCATGCGATGCTTTAAAAAAATTAAAACAACAAACGAAATTCAGCTTTAGCATATTCAATAGGAAAGAATACAAAACTTCAAGGAGGTTATGTCAGATTTTAACTTTAGTCATTATTAATTTAATTTCCAGTCATTATGATAATGCCCAGAATTTGGAACACATTTGGTGTTTATGTAGATGGAATTGCTTCTCAAAATTATGATTTTGAATTAATATGCTATTAAAAATGTCACCAGAAAGTGCTTTTATTATTCTGCCAGTGAAATAGCTGTTCCCAATTCCTTTTACAAATGAAATTCAGCATTTTTAAATCTTCCTTGATTTTGAAAACTAATGTTTCCGTTTAAGAATTCCCCTTATGCTACATTAGAGCCGTGTTCTTTGACAGCATAAAAAATATGCAAATACAGCCTTTTTAATGGTGATTTTTCATTTTGTTACTGTCATTTAACTAAAAAACAACTGATGATGTTTCAACTTACCACTTACAACAGCGAAGTTACTGAATTGATATTTATGTGCAGAGCAGATGACATAGAAACAAATATGTTTGAAATGCCATCTGCATCATGTTGATTTCTTCCTTAAAGGCGCAACAAAGTTGTTGAATTTCAACCTGAGATGGAAACAGACCGGGGGAGGCAAAGATGGCACATTACCACCTAAGAAAATGGAGTGAAAAGGTTTGGAAGCATTTGGCTGAGGGAGGGGGAATTGTGGAGTAGGAAATGCGTAGCTTCCTAGGATTCTTTCCATGTTGGTACCAGGAGTTCTTTCCCAGCTTCTTGGACCTCCACCCCTAGACGGCCCACTCGGCTACCTACGCTGTTCCCCGCTTCTCTTTGCAGTTGCTTCCCCGTGTTACACAGCCCGGCCGTCGGTGGCTGGTTGCCAACCTGACGCTCAGAAAAGCCCAGAATACTCTGCACTGAATGGTGTAGGAGTGGCACCTCTCAGGGCTATTGGAACTGAGCAAGTCGGGCATCTGGGTGGGAGGAAAATTGGATGGTGGAACCCTGCTGAAACTACCTGCCTACCAAGGCTGCCCATCATGGGTGGAGCTGACAGCTAAGGTCAGGACTGGCTAGAAGACGGGAGGTGAAAAGCTTGCTGCCATTCCAGACTGATTGGAATGGAGTGGTTGGAGGGCTGTTCTGAGCGGGATCTGTCTTTTGGCTTGGCTGGAGTAAATGAGGCTAGGCAATCCAATAACTTTCATTCAGCCCTGATCCTTTCGTGCTGTGATACCCCGGGTCAGTCTTTTTCTTTGAAGTCTCAGGATCACATACTTTCTTATCCGGTTTGTCAACATTCGTAGACCCCATTTGTAGGCAGCCATCATTAACATTAGCTGAGCACTCACTGTTTGACGTTACAGGTGTCGAGTGCTTTCTGTGCTGTGCTGAGTCATATCCACTCACCCTCAGAGGCACTATTCCTGATCCCTGTCCCTTTCTGCCCCCTTTGAGGCTGACCACTCTGACTGTACCTTCAGGAAGAGATGCTTTCTGGACTCTGGATGACTTTGACTCATATGCAATTCACTTCAAGTAGATTCATGGAAGGGGGAAAAATGACGTAGGGGTAGTATTTCTTACCTACTCTGTCATGACAGAGTGGCTATATCCTTCTATCAAGAATCCTCATTGGATTCTCACCTATTCCCCCAGAAACTGAGGGGTGGTAACTGTTCTGTGCCACTAGCCCTGGCCCTTGCCCTTATCTCTGCCCACACCTTTGTAAATATCATCTTCATTAAACTCTCTTCTGTCATCCTGCCTTGGACGTACCACTTACCCCATGAGACTGGTACCCTCTAGTAGACAAGGACTCAAGAGAATTTAAAATTGAGATAGACCTTTGTCCAGATCATGCGTCTAATAAACACAATGGCCAAAGTATAAACATGTTTTTCTCACTCTGAACTACTATTTAGTGTTTTCAGGATGATCAATTCTAACTTCATAATGCATATTTTATTAGTCCGTCTCTTGCCCTTTGCCATTGTAAAATTCAACCTCTTTCTTAGACTATTGCAATTCCATCATATTAGGAAAGATTTGCATAGCATTTTTTAAACAGAAAACAATTCAAGTTTCACATAACACAAAAAGAAAAAGAATCAAAGGTTAGGGTAGGCATCCTCAAATAGCCCCATGATGTCTCCCTCCTGATATTCATGCTCCATATGACCTCAACCCCTTGAGTACTGGGCACACGTGTTAACTTCTAATGAATAAAATATGTCAGATTTATTTGAATATCACTTCCAAGGTTATTAAGAAACTATGGCTTCCATCTTGGACACTTACTGTCTCTCCTATGCAGTATTTCATCAATCTTTCTAAGGAAAGTGCATGTTCACACACACACACACACACACACACACGCATGCACATGTACACACAAACATTGGCCAGGCCCGCAAATGTTCCACCTTCCCTTGAGTCCTCCTCTTCAGTTTCTCTGACTCTTGTGCCAGCTGTGTGTTTAAGTCAGCATCCTATACAGACTGTTCAAGTGGCTCTTGCAATTTTGATAAGATTGAATACCACGAATTTCAAAAATTCAAAGGAAGGTTGAACAAGAAGGCCAAGATACTCAAGCATCGAGACAGCTAGCAGCGAGAGTCAACTGAAGTATGTTTTCTCCTCCATAAACTTCTCCCAAGTCCACAGCCTTCCTCCCTAAGATCTCCTAGTTCGAAAGTCCATTTCTTGAGTGATAATCTTATTGACTTGGTGTGGGTCAGCTGCCATCCCCTTGAGCAATCAGAGAGGGTTTTGAAGCTATTCTATTCTGAAGAACACAAGCCGTTTCTAAAGAAAACAGGAAGGCAAGACCCAGCAGGCTGCTGGGGTTTCTAGGAAGGACTCTGTGCTGCCACTCGTTGTCCTTTGGTTTGTCTTACCTACTAGGATCAAAACTCACTACCAAGTACTCAAAGTTCATCTCCACATGGGAAAATATTTCAAATCACAGGCACAGCAATGGCTTTCTAAGTAGAACTCCCAGTGACACGGGAATGATAGCAAGTCAATAAATGGGCTCCTTCAAATGTAAGAAGAAACAGAGGAATGACTAAATGGAGTTGAAAGATAGCCTACAGAATGGGAGAGACTCTGCCAGCTAATCTTCCAAGAATATTAATGTTCTCAAAATATAAATTTAAAAACTTAACATCAAGAGAATAAATATCACAATCAGTAAGTGGTTAAATGACTTGAACAAACAGATACTTCTCAAGAGAAAAAATGGCCAATAAAATATTGTAAAATGCTCAATATCTTCATTGATTGTGAAATTGCAAATCAAAACCACACTGAGATCCCACCCAACTTCCTTCAGAAAGGCTATCCTCAAGAATATAAAAATGATAAATGTGGGCTGGAGGAATAGCACAGCCATTAGAGCACTTGCCTAGCAAGCACAAGGCCCTGAGTTTGATTCCTCAGCACCACGTAAACCAGGCATAGTGCCCTGTACCTGTAATCCCAACATACAGAAGCCTGAGGCAAAAAGATTGCTGTGAGTGTGAGGCCAGTCTGGGCTACATAGCAAAGAGTTCAGGACTAGCTTGAATACAACACAGCGAGACCCCGGCTCAAAAGCAGAAACAGACAAGCAAACAAAACTCAGTAAATGATGGTGAGGTTGCCAGGAAAAGGAAACTCTCCACACTGGTGGTGGAAAAAAAAATAGACCCTATTTGACCCAGCTATGCTTCTTTGTGGTATATGCTCTGAAGAGTTGCTGTTAGCGTGCCAGAGACCTGTCCATATACCCACGTTTGCCGCTGTACTGTTCTGATTAGCAAAACTACAGCAACAGCCTTAGTACTCATCAAGAGGGGCATGGAGAAAGAAAGTGTGGCCTATAGACACAGTGAAGTATTATTAAGCCATAGATAAGAACAATATTGTGTCATTTGTAGGAAAATATTAAGTGAACTAGATCAGACTTAGAGAATTAAAAATCACGTTTCTTCTATATGTGGAATTAAGAGAGAAAAGGGAGGTGGAGAGAGAGAGAGAGAGAGAGAGAGAGAGAGAGAGGTCATGTACAGGAAATTAAGTAGAAAAAATAAGAAAGTAGAAATAATCAAGTGTATTCCATGAGTATACGAAGCCCATTGTTCTGTAGAGCCAATATGCATGATTTTTAAGAAATCACTTTAAGTTTAAATAATTTACTAACACTGGTCACAGTCTACACCTAATATGCACAATCCCTTGAAACACCGTGAAGTTACATTTGTACATGATTGACGATAGCTATAGATTTGGTCTTTTATTATGATGATTGCTTAGGGATTTCAAAATGAGCTAAGCTCAAACTGTATTCCACAGCTGTCTTGCTCATCCTCAGGAACCATGTCACTGTCGGCCAGGGAACATCACAAGAAAGGCTTTAATTTTTCCTGCAAGTGGAGACTCACCTTTTTTGCTATGAGTACTATCTGTACTCATTGAGGCGGGATGGTCTAATAAGAAGTCATAGTACAACATTATTCTAGTAATGTCCTTGCCAATTAAGGGAAGAATAGATGGAGTGTTACAGTAGAAGCCCAACCACATGCCCCTGCAGGCACCAAATGGCTTTTGTTTAACACGAGTCACTAGGTGCACAGACAGGAGCATGCACCTGCTTAAGCATGTACACTCGTGAACTTGTGCTTCTAGAATGCACACTGTGGACCATTGCTTCACGCTTAATAAATAGCTCATGAGTATTTTAAACTATAAAAAATAAAGAGAACTGGCACCTGGAGGACTAGGTCTCAATTCCTTGTGCTCATGAGAGCCACCTGAGAAACTTATTTTATAAAATTTCTCCAATCCGGTTGCATAAATTCAGACTTAGTTGGCGCAGAATAAACCTGGGAAATTACACATTTGATTTAAAAAAGAACCCAGGTCATTCTAATAAAGAGCATCTGCCTGTCCGCACCTTGAAGAAAAAAAAAATCTTAAAAAAAACAATGAAGTAAACTCAGAACATATGTCAGTCAGTTCTCGATTAAACAAACACAAAAATCTCCCAAATTCTTGGGAGCCCCATCACATGGTTAAGCCATATCATGTGGCCCAAAAGGAGCAAGTTCTGACCCAGACGTTTGTGCTGAGTAAAAACTGTGTGTCAACTAAAAGATCACGCAGAGAAAAGGAAACTCCAGGAGGAAGGGGGAAGCCCACAGTGCCTGAAATCGGGTCCGAGCATCGTTGTGGGGAGGCGTGGGGCGCACACAGGCAACATCAGAAAGCTGTTCTGAGCGTTAGTTAAGTAAAGGAGGAAATATTTTGCTTGAGGAAGCAGTTACTGCGTAAAATGTTTGGAATGTCAGACCATCAAGCACCTCTCATTGATACCAACTCTGCAGACTTAGTTGCTTTGAGAAGGATCTGGTCAAGCAGCGGCTCTGAAAATCTTCAGTGTGGCTGCCTTCCTGGGCGTCAGGCACAAGTTAGCCTTCCTTACGTTCCCAGCAGAGGCGCTTACGAGACACTGCGATCATCACGCATTGCTTCCTTTCTTGATCCTTCCACAGCCACAAATACTCGGTGCTTACATTTAAAAAAAAATTTTGAAAGCCCGTAGTTAGCGCAAGTAGCCTGTGTGTTACACCCAAGTACATCCTCAGGCTTAGGGACGTACTGTGGCTCTGTGGCGTCATGAGTAGAGTGGCAGAGAATACTAAGATGACGCTGGTTATACTGAATGACAGACGCAGATTGAAGGGACCAGGTTTTCTAGCCAATGGTAACAGGAAATGGAGGGGTCAAGGTGCAGTTCTGAAGACAAGAAAGGGATGTGGTGAGGAGCGGGGCCAGGGGCCAGGGCGCCACAGGCTGTGGGGAGAAGTGTAAATTCTTCCATCAGGGACAAACACACACACACACACACACACAAAATGAATAAGTAGTCAGATAATTACAAAGTCAAGTTGCTTGAGAGCTGAGAGAAAGAGACAGACAGAAAGACAGACAGAAACAGAGAAATAATAAGACAAAATGAAAATCACCAACACTGACCAGTTGCTAGAGTTCAGGAATCTGGACAAGAGCATCTGTGGTCATCCTGGCAACCTGGCCAATGCTTCCTGGAGACTAGACTCTGGTCACTAACGCCATAACCGCCCAGAGCATTCATGGAAAAGGCAGATTCATCCCACGGCAGAGTGAACCTTCTGGGCCCGAGGCTCGCCTCCCGCGTTCCCCGGTCACCCAAGCAGGCTGGAGCCGCACGGAGTGAGTGGCTCTTCCGATAGATCCAATCAGCTCACTGCATACGTCTTCCTGCCTCGCCCAGTGCAGTTAGATCCTAGCGTCTTTATCTCAGGTCTGCCATCTATTTTCCTGGAAAAGTCTTACCGGATCTAGCAGAGCTACGGTTCTCACGGGACTATAGACTGTTCACTAAATGACTTTTATGGACCCAAAGTTACAAGCCAAGACATAGTAGGCCAGCAGTGGCACAGGGTCTAGGAAGAAACCACATGAGACGATTTCAAACATTATCATTTTTGAACCAAAGCAGTAAGATATTACCATATCGGCCTCTTGGATTAACGAGGCAACGTTTCCCTATTGAGTTGTAAGCTATTCCATTAGAAGAACTGTGAAAGTAAGACGAGACAGAATGGTCACCAAGCCACCCAAAGCGAGTACGAGCCATTAGAATGGGGGAGGAGTCGAATCCAGTTCTGCCGTCATCGGTAGAAGGTTGAGAATGTTGCTCTATCAATCGAATTAGATTAAAAACACTCGACGGAACATCCCAATCTTACTTTCTATAATTTGAATAGAAAATGACACCTGCAGCGAGACAGATAGCAAAATAATATTCAGCGTCTGTACACAGCTCATCTGCTCGAGAAAACCAACAAACAGACACACTCATGTGCAAAATATGATGTGGAAGGAGGATGAGAATTAGGACGTATAGTTTTCCCACAAGTCACTGTGTACAGTGATGATAAAATCCCACATCTGGTGTGCTGAGTTCTTAACTCACACGCACACAGCCCAGAGCAGGATTGGCAGCCAAGCCCCACGCTACCGGAGACGCCAAGGACTGTTACTGGAAAGCCTCCTAGTCCAGACTTCCTTCTCTTTTCTCCCTGCCCCCACATGTGGGGCATATGAGTTTTGCCCTGGAATAAACAAAATAAATAAAATCGTACTTTCACCAATGAACACATTTACTCCCTTGGAACTGTGAAGGACAGTGAGCACCTCCACGCTGAAGTAACCTTGTGAGTCTTACGATTCCGTCATTCTTTAAGAGGTTCCTATTAAGTCTTAAATGCTTCAGAGATTAAAAGGGAATATTAATGTTATTAGAGACTTGAGATAAAATGCCATGCCTTGCAGGGTATCTTTGCACTTAATGAAAACATTTTCATCACACTCTGAGTCTATTATGCCAGATCTTCATTTCATAAGTTGTAAGATAATCTTATTTTAATTAGACGAGATACAGCAAGTATATTAGAGTAATACAGTTAAATATATTCATCAACTTCCTTGTCAGTGAAAATGCCTCCTTCAGAGTTTGATACTCTTATGTGTGATCGCAGGTGTAAGTAAAATTATATGTGTAAAGTCTAATGACTTCTAGGGCCTTAAATGATTGAACAGCTGTTTTCTAAGGAAGACCCTACCTGACTCTGTGTAAGGCTGGCACTAGCCAATGCGGTAGCTATTGTCAAATGGGGTACCTGAGCACTTGAGATGTGGCTAGTCTGCATTCAAACATGCTAAAATGGTAAAGCCATATGCTGACTTCAAAGACTTAATACAAACATACAAAATACCTCATGTTTTAAATATGTCAACCAGGAAATGCTTAAGTTTGGTATGTAACACACATGACATTTCTATAGGATATGGCCTGCTCTACAGCATCTACGCAATACGTAAGATAAATTTTGTCCGTGATGTATTTTCCATGTTGTAAGCAGCTAACATGAATGTCAAGGGGATCAACCGTCGCCGGCGCCTCCTGACTTCTAGATTGTCTGCTCTTCATTGTTTCCCTCAGTTAAATGAAAGACTGTAAGAGTCAGCCATGACTGCTGCCCACAGGGTGAGAGGGGAAGGGGAGAAGGAGGGAGGGGTGTTGGGGGAAGGCGGTGGCTGATGAAGGAAGGTGGACAGTAACTCCCCAAATGAGGCTTGGATCCTGTGATTCTCAGGAGTGGGTTGGGGGGAAAGCCAGAAATTTCTTGTTAGAGCACCAATCTTCAGAAGCAGTTGCCACTGGGGAGGAACAAGAAAAGGTTCAAATTCTATCTTCGCCATTCCTGAACAAGAAAAGCAGAAAGATGGGTGTGTGAGCGAGAAAAGTTTTCTAAGATAAACATGTGCCCCTGGAGACTGCATTAAAACACCTTGTAAGCCCTGGAGAATGTGCACATCGATCAAAACAAAGAGCACTTAAACAAAAGACACACGCGCCAATGCGTAACATAAAGGACCATATGAATATTTATAAATGTAAAACTTGCTACCCTCAAAGAAAAGGAACCCGGAGCAGGTCAGAGGCAAACTCAGAATCAATGGTTCAGGAAGAAATCAATGGCCTTCTCCACAAGGGCCCCCAAAGCAAAAATGCAAGCCCTTTAAGTGCAAGGATCTCTGGGAGTCAGCTGGAAAATGCCGAGGTCATTCAGGCATGAAAAGGGGATGGCAGAGACAATCGATGAATTACTTGCTTCTATCTTCACTGAAGAAGACTTTACAAAGAGCCTCACCTCTATCTCACTTTAAAGGAGACAGTCGAAAGTATGAGACTAAACAAAGAAACAGGATTGTTCTATAATTAACTGATAGCCTAAATGTAAATAAAAGTTCCAGGACCAGATGGCGTCCAGCCAAGACTGCTGAAGGATCTCAAGGGTGAAATAGGAAGCTGCCGGCTGGGATGTCTAACCTGTGGTTACTCACCAGCACTGTGGAGAAGAGTGACAGGGTGCCAGTGTGACTCACACGCTAAGAAGGACACCAGAAGAGATTCTAGACACAAACTTATCTCGGTCCAATTATTTTTAGAATGAAAGCCTACTTTTTTAAATTCAAATTCATTTTAATCTCCACATAAGAAAATAAAAATTGTGCATGTTTCTGGGGCTGTATCTGATTTTTTGATACATGTATACACCGTGTAGCATTGAAATCACAGCAGGCACATCTATCTCCTTGAGCCTTTATCACTCCTTCATGGAGGAAGCATTCAAAATCCTTTCTTCTACCTTTAGCGGTACAGATGAAGTCATCGTCCCTACGTTCGCCCCACTGTGCAATGTTACGCTAGGCCTTCTTACTCAAATAGAACTATAGCTTAGTGCCCACTGCCTAAGCTTTCTCCATCTTTCCAGCCTCCCTGCTGTCAGAGCCTGAGGTGCCCACCATTGTGCTCTCAGCTTCTATGGATCAATGGTTTAGTTTCAGCATGAGCGAGGTCATACAGCATTTGCTCTGCACATGAAGTATTTTACTTAATGAAACCTCATCCCATCCATGTTCTTGCAAATGGCAAGGTGATTCACCAGATTCAACTGGGACTCATTCCAGGAATAAAAAAGTGTCATAACACAAACAAATCAATAGAACTATATGAAGGACAAAGTCATGTATGAGTCTAGGCATGGCACAATGTGGTCCACACTGGTAGTTCTAGCACTCAGAAGCCAGAGACAGGGAAATTGCAAATTTGAGGCCAGAGTGGGCTACATAGTGAGACGAGCTGAAAACAAAAGAAAGAGAAATGATGTAGGTAGATGTGGGAAGCATCTGTAGATGTAAAAAAGGCCTTTGGTAAGCTTTGACATCACTTCATGATACAGAAATTGAACACATTAGGTATAAAAGGATCCCACCTTGATACATATATATTTTTTGAGACAGGGTCTCTTTCTATAGTTGCAGCTGGTCCTGAACTCACTGTGTAGCCTAGACTGGCCTAGAACAAATGACAATCTTCCTGCCTCAGTCTCCTTAGTTCTAGGATTACAAACATATGTTGCCACTCCTAGCTAGTATATGATGTTAGGGGATCAACCTCAGGGCCTCATGCTTTCTAGGCACGAGCTCTAATCACTGAGCTGTGCCCCCAGTCCCAGACCTTTATATCTTAATAGGCCACATATAAAATCAGCCAATACTAACATAATTACTAATAGGAAAATGCTGGGAGTTTTCTAAGATTTAGAGGAACACAAGGATGCCCACTTTTGCTACTTTTATTAAACATTGTACTGATGGTCTTAGCCAAAGCAATCAAGCAAGAAGTAGAAATAAAAGGCATGAAAATCGGGAAAAATCAATCTGTTATTATTTGCAGATGACACTATATTCAATACATAAAATCACAAAAACTCCACCAAAAATACTTTCAGAACTAATATATGAATTTGGCAAATTTCAAGATGAGAAATGAATACATGAAAATCAGTAGCATGACCATATGCCATAATAAACTATCTGAAGAAATCAAGGCTATATTAACAACAGCTACAAAGGAAAACTAAGAATAAATTTAATGATAGATGTCAAAGACTTCTATAATGAAAACTATAAAATATTGATGAAAGAAAGGAAAAAAACACACAAAAAAAGAAAGACACGCATGTTCATAGATGGCAAGAGTCAGTGTTGAGGAAAATGTCTAAATCCTAAATCCTGAAATTTGTATGGACAAAAACACACACACAGAGATGCACACACACACACACACACACACACACACACGCACATACACACACACACACACACACACACACACACGTGGCCAGAGCCATTTTGAATGAAAGTGAAAAGCAGGAAGCATCACATTGCCTACCTTCCAAATATACCACAAAGCTATAATAATCAAAACAGCATCTTACTGACATAAAGAGACACACTGACCATTGTGACAGTATAGAGACACTACAAGTAAATCCGCTCAGTCAGAGCTCACTGATTTTCAACAAAGATACTAAATACAAATAGCGGGAAAAGGACAGACAACAATAAATTGGATATCACCTGCTCTCTGTCTCTCACCAGCTACAGGTCTTTTGCATTAGACTCCAAAAACGCAGGAAACAAAAACCAAATAGAAGCAAACGTGATTTACATCAAACTAAACATTTCCTACAAAGAAAGGACAACATAGTGAAAAGACAGCCTACAGAACAGGAGAATGTACTTGCAAACTGCACAGCCAACTAGGGGTCAATATCCAGAATGCGCAACCTGATACAAAAACATGGGCAAGAATTCCAAGTAATCATTTCTCAAGAAAGCATACAAGTGTCCGACAGGTATACGATATTCAGTGATCCGCAAGTTTTAGACCCACTTGCACTGAGTAGCACGTGACCCCTTGTAAGAATGGTCACTGTCAGAAGGGCTGCGAGGCTGAGAAGTCACAGATCCCCTTCAGTGTGGGTGGAAATGTGAATTAGTACCTCTCGGATGCAGAAGGGTATGGAGATTTCTGAAAATAAAAAAGGAAACTATTATGTGATCCGGCAAGTCTACTTCTGGATATGTCCAAAGAAAATGACTTTAGTGTGTCGAAGAGACATCTCCGTCCTTGTGCCCATTGTCACCCTTTATGTAATAGCCAAGAAATGGAACCAAATGTGGTGTCCCTCCAGAGAACGAACGCGTAAAGCAATTGAGTGCGTTCACGACCCACCCAGCCTGGTTTCTAATCTCGATGAGATAGTGGCATCTGCGCAAGGGTTCAAGATGGAGTAGCAATGGGGAGTCACAGCCCAAATGAGACGTTCTCTTGGCCAGTAATCCATGAGGGCCACTTTTAGGTGATTTGGGAAACTTGAATCAGTTACTAAAAAAGTCTTGAAACTTAATAAACATTTTATAAGTCTGTATCTGTTCTCCTAAATCCTAAAATTGATATGGAACACACACACACACAGAGACACACACACACACACGCACACACACACACACACACACACACACACACACATACACACACACAAATAGCCAAAGCCATTGTAATAAAAGTGAAAAGCGGGAAACATCACACTACCTACCTTCCAAATATACCACAAAAATATAAAACATTAGGTGATATGCAGGGTTTGGTTAAAATACTCCAGATCATAGGAGTTATAAAAGTTGTACATGTAACCAACAAAAGCAAGCAGGTGTTGTTAAGATAGGTATACAGCAATTTGTTATCTTTTTCTTCCTATTTTTATGCTTGAAAATCTCCATAGTAAAGGGAAAGGTTAATCAAAGATGGAATGTAGAAATATAAAAATACATAGACGGTGGGAAACTAAAGAGTCCTGCTTACTTAAACTTTTGCAAATATTATGGCAAAATTTTATGGTCATATTTTACACACACACACACACACACACACACACACACACACGGAGTTTTGTGCTTATTTGGTTTTGTGAGGAGGGAACAGCCCTAGAAATAGGGCAAAGAGAAGAAACGAATGAGAGTTTCTCTGGACGACATGCTAATAGTGATGTCTTTGATGAGCCAGTTTTATATAGGGTCCTTAATAATAAAAAAATGAAAAGATCACTAGGAGATAGGAACACATTTCTATACTGAAATGTCCAAGTTTACTGCTAACAAAAGCGTGCTCTCAAACCCTCTCCACTTCTGTTTAAATAGAAATAAAAAGATAAAAATGATGTGTAATTTTTAATGTATATGAGTATTAGAGTATTAACTTTAGGAAATAGTAATATGGAAAGACACATCTACATAAGAAATGAAATCCTATGATAGTAAAATTCTAGAAAATTATTTTTAAATGACTGTGAACCATCCCCCCACCAAACAAAAGGTTTATTTTACTTTTGTAACTAAACAGACACACAATGCTAGCTGTCCCTGGCAAAGGGCTCTAAAAATAAAATTTTCAAAAACCAGATATGTCTGGAGTATCAGTGTCAGGTTTTTCTGGACCACATCTCAGTGACACTACAACCAAAGTAAATGAAATCTAGACAACATCCAGAAACATTAGGGAAGTTAAGCAGATGACGAAAGTAGACTCAGCCCATTAAATATATTCCAGTTTCGAAACACAAGGCCTGAGTGATGATCAATGTTTATTGAATAAAAAACATGTAAAATGACTAACTATGGCTTTATTCACCAATTCCTGGAATTAAGAGCTATTCTTTGAAATTATACAGCTCTAGTTCTCAAACAAATGAAATTAGTAAGACACTAAACAGTGGTAGTGAACATTAAGAAGACACGGACCCTAAAGAAAGCGTTGAAACTAAAAATATAAAGAGATGGAAGAAAATGAAAATTTAACAGGCCACCAGCCATTACTGATGATGGACATTTAGAAAAGACATTGCTTTTAATGATACTGGGGATTGAATCTAGGCTCTTCACACTAAGCTATAGCTCCAGTCTTTTTTCATCGTTTCTCTCTCTCTCTCTCTCTCTCTCTCTCTCTCTCTCTCTCTCTCTCTCTCTCTCTCTCTCTCTCTCTCTCTCTCTCTCTCTCTCTCTCTCTCTCTCTCTCTCTCTCTCTCTCGACTAAATAAGTCACCAAATTGCCCAAGCTGAGCTCAAACTTGTGATCCTCCTGTCTCAGGATCCTACAGTAGCTAGGACTACAATTTTGTTATTGTAAAGAAGAGATTGAAAAGATCAAAAAACAAAAAAAAAGTGAAGGAAGTGTAATCCTTCTTGGCCCCTCTCTGTTTAGTGGTAGACCAGATGGAGAACCACTCGAGCATTCTATCATTGTTGCATGGGCTATGCTTTGTAATTTGTCCTTAACTGTATGATTATCACTCAGTTATACAGTTCAGTTTCACAAACCACAACTTCACTAATTATAAAAAGTACAATAGAATACAACTTACATACAGAAGTATCCATTAAAGGTTCAAAAATTCATGTTGTGATTTGTTACGTTGCTTTCATACAGAATGTTTCACTTGCCGATGGTTAGACAATTGGTGCTGGCAAGTTATTTTTGGTTTTATAAACACCGCTTAATCAAATTCTTCCATAATTCTAAAAAGTACACTCTATTCTCATGAGAGATTAGGTGCGTTATCCACGGCACAGCCTTGTAAAGGCCAAAAGTCTGATTGTGTAAGAGATGTAACTCATTTCATCAAACAACCCAAAGCCATTATCCCGCATGCAGTGAAACCAATGGTAAATTAGAGATCGTATAACTGCAGAATGTTGTTATTTCACATTGCACTGAAATCATCACATTGCTTCCAAATTCTGTTATAATCTTTTCTTAAAAAAAAAAAAACTGTCACCCCATTCAAAGCAAAATGGTTTTTTGTTAGTTCCCCCGGGGGTAGGGACAGCGTCAGTTCTTAGCCTCTTTAAATTCTGCTTTTCTCTAAGTCCATCTTATTTCAGACACTGGAAATTTTTATTTGTGAACTTACAAATTACAAAGCCAAAGCTGAGGCTAAAGGAAACGTCGCTGTTCCCTGCAGCAGAGGGCGGCGATGACTCTACTTCTTGCCCAAACAACAAGTGAAGGCAGCGTGGGCCCAGGGACAGCCACACAAGACCAGCGGCTCCTCACTGCACTTCTTTTCCACCGCATGGATCTTAGAGAAAAAAGAGGCAAAACTCAGATAGGAAAGGAGTGAACCCCTGAAAAATGGATGGACATAAACACTCACTAATTCCCCAAACCCCATGGTTCCAATGTGTCACAGAATTTATCATTCATGTATTTACAAAAAGAGGCTAGATTTTATGTCATGTGAATTTTTATTAAAATAAAGAAAACTCATTACGCAGAATTTTAAAAAAGTGCAAATTCTTCACAATTACCACCTATAGGAATTTTAGTCTAAAAATAACATTTATCTACATGGTTTTCTGAGAAGAAACCTATTCCGTTAAACCAGCTAAGTAGCAAGAGTTAAAAGTAGTGGTAACTTTGGTCAGTGGTATTATTCGTGATTTTATTTCAACCTCCTTAATATAAATTAATTAATTTATCATCAGGAAAATGACAACAAATGTTTTTTTTAAGCATCACAAATTCCCCATAACACAACCTGAAATGAATGTTTAGAATCAACAGTATCTCACTGGCAAGAAAATTTGGGGGTCTGACTTCCCATTTTCTCTAAAACAGAAAATGTGCTTGATTTCCACTCATGAAAGTTGTGAATCCAAATTTTGTATAAGAGAAATAAACTTAAAAAGATCCATAGCACTCCATTTTAATTTTTGATGAAGTCACATCATCACGATCCACCATCATTTATTATCCAAGTGACCCAGACTAGAACACTAGCTGTCACAGCACACAGAGAACCCCAGTATTTCCATACCCACATGTCCCTGATGGGTTTTGAATCACAAGAGGTGAAAGGCACAGAATCTCAAAGGAGAAATTTTAGAATTCTTAATGATCAAATACATGTGCACATGTGTGTGTGTGTGTGTTTTGTGTGTATGTATGTTTAGCCAAGTCAACTAAGTCGCCATTTCATTTTACCTTATTCACTTAAGGAATCTCAATCATTCGTTCCCCAAATAGCAAGGTACGGACTCAGCAAAAGGACCCAAGAATTATATCACACATTGTTTATGGCTGAGTGAGCTTGCGGAGAGCTCCGGCATGCTGAGCACACAACTATTTGTCATGAAGCCATCAATCAAATTCAGTTGATAATAGAAATCCCTAAATAAATGAATTGCAGAAATCAATGAGTCTGCTATTCTTCTGGAGTTTAAAATCGCTGGAAAAATTTACCATAGATTTAGGAGGCAATTAAATCATGCAACATCAATATTCGCTTATTCATTTCTCGACTTCTTCAGGCCTCACTGCTCGTTTTATCAGAGACCCAAAGAGATTCTAAAAGGCAGACTCCACTGGGGTCACTCGAGAGTGAAGGGGAAAGAAGGGGTGTGAGGATCACAGCCACGCCTAGGTGCCCAGCCTATGGGTCCCTCATCACAAAATCAAGAGTCGCTCCAGGAGCCTGTCCAGCCGTACCTCCCTGTGCAGGCCCACGTGGTCCTTGGCGGCTAGCACAGTTAGGAAACCAGGTGGGCAGAAGAAGCAAACCCCCACGGCTAATTCAGCCACTCAGAGTCTCTCATGTCACTAAGAGTCAATGACGACTATTTTGAGTCTCAGACTTCTTCCTTCATTCCATTTCAAATCATTCTTACCAGTGACTCAAAGCCACAGATAATTACAAAGTCAATACTGTGCACTGACGCGAGGGGCTCCTTCGACATATTAATAGGCACAAGGCCTAGATCAGAAATGGAGCCCAGAGCTCTGCTACACCAAGTTCAGATACCTATATAGCAAAGATGGGAAATTTCTTTTTAATTAGCACCTGTTTGCAGTGCACAATGCTGCCGTTCATTTCAATGAATACATTTATCTTGATCACTTTTCCCATTTTCCTCTCAAACCTCCTCTCTTGCCCTCTACTCAGTTTCCTTTCTCCATTTCCAAAAAGTCTACCTACATATCTCTTGTGTGTGTGTGTGTGTGTGTGTGTGTGTGTGTGTGTGTGTGTGTGTGTGTCCTTTACATGACTTGCATTTTGGGTTTCTCAGTAAGTACTGCAGTATTTAACCTTCTGGGTCTTCTTTAATTTATATTATCTGAAGCAGTATTCCCCTACTAAAGATTCATATTCGCTCTCCTTTATGGTCAAGTAACAGTCCGTTGTGTGTCTACACATTTTCTTTAGCCATTCATCTGGCAATACCCATCTAGGCTGTTGTGAATTGGCTTTGGCTGGTTCCTGATTGCCCAATCTAGGCATGGTTCCTAAACCTAATCCAGGCATGGATCCTAATTGCCTCAAGTTGACATTATCTCTCCAATGGTGACACTCTGCGATTTCAGTCCTTCAGGCTTACTGAGACATGCCCGCCCGCCCGGCATGTGGTCTCCTCCTAGAGAACGTTTATAAACATGGGTATGCCTGTAAGCATATCACTGTAATTTGATGACTTTAACTCCTTCAGGAAGATCTCCAGAAGAGGTATAGCTGGGTCAAATGAATGGTCTATTTTCAACTTTTTGAGGAGTTTCTCTACCGATTTCCAGAGCGGTTGTACTAGTTTATAGTCCGTCCCATCAGCAATGCAGAGGCTTCCTTTCTCCTCACAGCCTCGCCTGCATTTGTTGTTTTCTGAGCTCTTGGAGATAATCATTCTGTCTAGATCAAAACAGACTTTCTGTTTCATTTTGATTTGCGTTTTCCTAATGAACGCAGATGCTGAACACTTTTCATGTACTGACTGGTCATTTGCACGTCTTTGGAGGAATGTCGATTTTTGTCCCTTGCCCATTTTCTTTTGTTTCAGGCAGTCTCATGTTTGGTTCTTCATGTCTTCTACATACCTGTTTAGTTGGCAAAACAAAACCTTTTCCTTCCTCCTGGTTGTCCCTTCCCTTACTGCCTTTGTTGCGCAGAAGTTTATTTTGATTCTTGGTGCCATTCTTGTGTATCTGAGGTTCCCTTCAGAAAGCCCTTGCTTATGTTTTCTAGAGTTTCGCCTTTTTTATTTTCCAGCAGATTTGGGGTTTTTTCTGGATTTCTGTATTTATCTTTTCTAGGAGATTCAGTGTTTCCATTTTTATATTTAGGTCTTTAATGCATTTTGACTTGATTTTAATACAAGATGAAAGATGTGAGTGTAGATTCATTTTTCTGTATGGGGATTACCAATTTCCTCAGCATTATTTGTTAAATTTTAATTTCTTTTATTGCTAAAAATACTGTTGCATCACACTATTAAGGCAGCATTCAAAGACTGTCTACTATTTTCCTGAAATTATTAGCATTAAAACTCAAGGATGAACAAACTGCAGGCTGATGGCAAAAGTAAGACACATCTGATATTATTATCCCCCGGTGTATGAAATGGGACACTAGATATGATAAAAGCCTCACAAAGGGATTATTGACTTTTTAAGGGATGGGATCCCAAAACAGCCTCATAGGAAGTAACAACGGAGTGCTGATGGCTGAGATGCCTTTGAGGAATACACGCAACTCTGCAGTAATTCATGCAAAGGTCATAAATACATGTAGAGACAGAGAGTGGAGAACAGCCTCCATGTTGTGAACTGTAAACAATTTGCTGTAGGTGGGGGGTGAAGTGGGCATTCTTCAAATACACAAGACATGGTCAAAAATATGGTGAATTTTAAATTAAACAAAAGGACTACAGCAAAGAACACATATCGCCATCGGTTCTCCTTCGAAATTCTCTCTCTCACTTTGGACAGGCACATCCCGTCGTTCTTGTCATCTCCTGAAGCACTGCTGGAAGTCCTCGTTGAGTGAGTGTCTTACTGGTCGACTCAACACGATGAGTCAGTGCCCAACACTGACCTTTCAGCAGAAAGGTCTCTTTGAATTTGGGGAAGAGCCAGAAGCCACGTGGTTCCAGATCTGGTGAGTAGCAGAAGAGGACACATTTCTGCATTCTGAAGAGTTCACTTTTCTGTTGCTGGGTGGCCCTCAGCAGCAGTCACTGTTTTCTTGTTTGTTTGTTTTGTTTTGTTTTAATATATATTTTTTACCACACTTCATCAAGACACACAAGAGGACTTCAGAATGGCTTCCAAATGTGCCAAGAACAGTGGGGTGAGAGTGGCCAGGAGAAGGGGAGTATCTCAGAGGGATTAATGGTGATGAGCCTTTTATTATGATGGTTCCTTAAATTTAATCATGCACTGTATGTTTTGATCACACCTTGTCTGGGCTCTCAATCCATGGCTGACTGGGAACGATTCACAGAGATGAGCTTGTTGGAGCTCTGAGTTGTACAATTTGGACACAACTGAAGGTCTACAGAAGGTCCACGCTCACCCTGTGCTGTCGCTCCCGGTTGTTAGCGCCTCTATTGCACAATTGATTTCCAGCTCTCCATCACAAGCTCCGCTCACCTTGCTCGCAAATACCTACAATGAAAAACGGATGCAGAAGGAGTCAATGCATTTGTTTGAAATGCAATTGTTCACAGAGCTTTACGCTGAAAATGCAAATTAAGACTCTTCCTGCTTTATCCCTCTGTTTCATCATCTTCCACTCTCTACTCGAAGGTAAACTTTTTAGTCTGTACCAAAAAAAAATAGTTTTGCCTTATTGAATTCCCTTTGATTATAGAGACTCTGTTCCTCGGTGACTGGAAGACAGGCTTGCCTACACAGGGCTGATGAGCAGAGCGATCAATCAGTCAGCCCATCTGATTGCTGCATCGAAGGCCATGCGGGAGCATATGCTAGGTGAAGCCAGCCAATCGGAGCAATGGAAAATATTGTACACCGTCTGCAATTTGAATGGCCTAAGAGACTAGGGCATACGAGGAATCATCAACTGTAATCTCCTCATAAATCCTCACTAGAAATAAAAATAATGGCGAGGTGATATGAATTATAAAGTGTTGGCTGCAAGACGTCAGAAATTTTTTGCCTAAACAATACAGAACAGACATTGTCTCACCGCAGAAGCTCTGGGCTTCTGCGTTAGTTGATTCTGTGGATCAACGCTGGCACCCTTCTGGTCTCCCATCTTCAGCCTTTCACTGCAATTTGCCTTCTTGGTGGTAATAACTTGTTGCAGTAGCTTCAAACATTGCACGATCACACAATATCAAAATGCCAGGCAAAGAAATTAGGGAATATCTTTTTATCATGTTTTCCTCCTGTCTCTTTGGCCAAAACTGTTTAATGTGCCCTGTTCAAACGCAACGGGAAGCTCAAAGGCCTAGAGTTATTGTGATTGGCTGAACCACAGGCTAATCAGATACAACTTTCTAGAGGGTTGGGAGGGTCTCAGTTTGGTTCCAGAACACAAACAAAATGGGGTTCTGAAGCAAGGAACCAGGGGCTGAGGAAATACAAGTCAGATTTGTTGTTCAATAGGCAGCCACCAGCACCCACCATACCCAATTACTCATTTAACTTCATTTCATTGCGCTCACTAAACTTCCAAAGAGTGAGAAAAATAGCAGCTCAGATATCTACACAAGGAGGCACTGGGCTCAAGGAATGGCACAACGGTCAAAGTGCTTGCCTAGCAAACACAAGGCCCTGAGTTTGATTCCTCCTCACCACATAAGCTGGTGTAGTGGTGCACACCTGTAATCCCAGCACTTAGGAAGCTGAGGTAGGAGGATTGTTATGAGCTCAAGGTCAGCCTGGGTTACATAGTGACCAGTCAGGACTATACAATGAGATTCTATCTCAAAGAAATTAAAAGGCACAGTTGTTTTCTTTTTCTAAAGACGAAATGGACTGGTAATACTCTTGCAAAAAAATAAACTGGTAATACTCTTACCATACACAGGAGGAAGAAAATCTAAAATAAAATCATGGAAATTTTAAGCACCAGGATATCTGGGTGAATAAATATTATGTCCTCACTGTAGGGGATTGTCTTCCCAAAACAAATACTAGAAGTTCAGTGTGGCATCAGGTGCAGTAAGTCAAAGTTCCTCCATGTATTTTTTCTGTTGACAGGAAAGATCCAGAAATGATTACACTTAATATCAGAAACAACAGAGTTAAATAAAAACAACTTCAGACTCAACTGCAGCCACAGGCCTTATAACTGTATTTGTCACGTCTGCAGTTTGCTTCAGCTAGAAATATGCAGGTTTTCACCAAGTCTTTGAGGATGACACTAATTAATTTGTTAATATATTCAAAAGTTATTTTGGTGGCCAGAAAGATTTAGCTCTCACCACAAGCTAATGCAGGTCTAAGAAACCTTTCAGGAGTTTGGTGTCTATCACGCATTTAACGTGAGTGCCACGTTGCAAAATGTAGAAGTTTATTAACACAAAGTATTTCAAACTACACATTTTTAAAATTAATCTCAAACTAAATTGAAGATTACAGCTATTAAGCATTCCCTTTAAGAGTTGAATATTGGGCCTAACAACCACCACTGGTTGCCTAGCAACCATGGTACCTGCGCTTGCAGTAAGTTTATCCTAAACACCAATGCAAAATCTGCGATGAATGTACAACCCTTTCCAGGGAGAAGAGAATGCGCTCTTCCGTTATTAATGACTCTGAATTTTGCTATTTGAGAAAGTTGACTTTCAATGTGCGTGTTGGGAAGGTGGTGAGCTGGTCATTAAGCTGCTACCTTACTTCGGACCGGCAGGTCCTAAGAACGATGCCCAGTTATTAAAGCAACAATGCCAATCACGGGTCACCACGCTGCAAGTGAAATGAATGCCAGGTGACTACTGCAAGCCACCTTCTATAAAAAGCCATGTGGAAAGCACACCTTGCTTCCGTAGGTTGTTCTAATTTCCAACAGAACAGAAGGTTAGATTATGAGTGCCTTGGGGCGCTCCCAAGGCTATCCTCTTCCTTAAAATGCCTGAGGTAGGCCCCACAGTCAAAAAATGTCATCTCTTGTTCTATTTTCCACTGCTGGAGGACGTCGTAACAAACAGGTTTTCTAATTCGCAAGTCTGTACATTTGCAGGACCGGAGTCTTCGGTACCGCCGGTGCCAAGGAGCGTTCTGAAGACTGCAGCTGTGCTCTGCCAACTGCTCTTGGCGGCCGGACTCCTTCTGGGCTCCCGAAGCTGGCAAGCTAATATGCTAATAGAATTCATTAGCCCGGGCTTTGACAGACAGTTAAAACAGGACTGCACTTCAGCACTCCAGCCTGCGCAGCCATTATGCCATTTCAGAAGGCGCAGCTAACTCGAAGGAGATGATGACAGGGTTTGCGATCAGGGAACATCAGAGCGCCGGGCAGTGGAGAGGCTGAACACGCTAGGCAGGCCATCCTGCCAGCAGCCCTGAGTTGATTCCTGGCATCACTGGTGGGCTTAGCACGGGGGGAAAAATAACGGAAGTAATGAGATAAACTGAAATACCAGGCACTGCGACTGGTCTTTGAAGTAATTATTCTCTAGGGTAACAAGGGACAAGATGAAAAAGCTTTTCAGGGACAGGCGGTGGGCACCCGGGGGACCCAGTTTCCATTACAGCGTGGCACTGTGCTGAGCGACTCACTCCACTCAGAGAAGGCACTAAACAGGCTGTCAGGGGGCGGGGCGCTGGGGAGAGTTTGTGAAGGGACATGAAGTAAAGAAAGATGGAAGCCAGGGGGGAGGCTGTCAGAGGCCTTCGAGAGGGACAATTAAGGAAGGTTTCTCAGAACCCGTTAGGAGCAGTGATAGTGTAGGCGGCGTGAATCAATTAATCTCTACATGGAACCCAGTAGGAGAGGCCTGGAGAGGGGACGCGCAGAGGTCACCGCAGGCCACAGAAGCCCCAAGATGAGAGACGTCCCCGAAGACACTACAGCACAGCAGATCTGCCTTCTGCGCTCTGGTTCTCTCAGGTGGAGGGCTCGCGAGGGATGACCAGGGGGGACTTTGGGAGGCACAAACCTCTAAAGCCGCTGAAGAGAATCAAGCTCCCCCGTATTCTTCCAGGGCTAAGAGTTGACCAGAAGTGAACTATCTCTCATTCTGCAGTGAATCCAACTTTCGAATCCGCCTGGAGGTCACTCGGTGAACAAACCAGGAACAGTCCATGTTACAACCAAGAAGGTTCCTCCCTGTGCACAGATCTAGAGCTTTTGCTGTTGGTATGTATAAAATCGATACCAGAGAAAACATTCCCCAAATGAAAATCTACCCTGTGCAGGGATTTCAGGATTGACAACCAGGAGCACGCGCACACTGTATCACCTTTGCCCGGCTTGGTTTGAAAGGGGAAACAGAATATAATATTTGATGACATTCCTCTCCCAATGCCTCCTGTCACACACAGGAGGTTGTGATTCCAGAGAAGCTGTACATTTCAGACGTGCCTTTTGATTTAGGATTTACAAATATAATTTTTGTGCATATGACCAGCCTCACCATATTTATAGGCTATACTTCTCAGGTGTTTCCTGTTAACATCTTCCCGGGGTCCTTCCCTCTATTTTTATACTTGAGAAAAGCAAGCCAGTCATTCACACAAGTTCAACTCTCTTTAGCAATGCATCCTATCCAGTCCTGTAATTTCAACTATTACTACCATAGAAACCCAGTTATCTATTGTGACCATTGAGATTATGTCAATTTGAGGCGATCAGGAACCACACCTGGATTAGGGATTGGGAACCATGCGTACACTGGGAATTGAGAACCAGCCTGGATTAGAGTGTGAGTGACATGTTGGCCGGTCAATAAGGCTAGAGCACGCACCCAGATGTGGGAGGGCCAACTGGAGCTCCAACGGTACAAAAGGAAGGAAGAAGGCAGATTGTTACAGCTTCTCCCTCTGGGAAGGCTCTCGCCTTTGCAATCGTCTGTGGTGTAGACACTGACTTGCTGCATGTCACAGATCTCGATTTTGCCTGTCTGCCCGTCACTGATCTTCAGGTTCCAGTCTTCACCATTGTTCTTTGAACAACCAAGATCTGTAGCAGACTCCCACCTCACCGGCTGTCCTGCAGTCCCGGACGGGAGATCTACTTTGCGGCTGAGCAGCCATCTTTTCCGATCTCTATCCTTAGATTTGCAAGCCTTCCTAATAGATTCTTTTTGTTATAAAATCTGTAAATTCTACCTTTGAGAGAACCCAAACTAATACACCTATAAACTACAGGACCAATTTTTCATTGGCTTATTGGATGACATTAATAATACCCACAGAGCTGTAAGCAACATGCTCTGACACACAGCCACCAGCTTAAATGCTATGTGTCCAACACTCCATCTATCGTCTTCCTTTATGACAGAGAAAAAAATCATTATTGTGCTACTCTCCCGATATCTCAGAATCATCTTTCTCTTGTTCCCTGCACCCTACTTCATGTGAACTCAGTAGGTTCGTTCTCTCCGGTCTCTTGCACGGATTCCAGGTGCCCTACCCCCTATACTTCTCAAGTTTAGGAGCTGCGGTATAAGTTAATGTTTCATGGACAAAATAGATCAATTGACAATGCATTGCACCTGCCTAGTGACCAACCCACTTCAACTCACTCCTGACTCTGTTTGTTTAAATTTAAATTTATATTCACTCTGTTCCAGATCTTATGACTGAATTCCTGGATTGCTTCTATTTGCTGTCTCCAGACAAGGTCCTGCTAACATGCTAATTTCTGCGTTTGCAGCTTTCACTAGAGCATTGCCAAAGCCCCTTGGAAGGGCTTGCTATGTACATTAATAAAAGATTAACTTTTGGAAACCTCAATGTAATCTTGGAATACCCTTACCCACAGCTTTCCCGTGTGACTCCACGTACACAATGAATCATGGTGAGTCAGGCACCAAAGACCTTTATGATGTGGGAGGAGGAGGTGAGTTTTCTCCCCTTTATATATCTATTTCAATGTTCCTGCCATTCAACATTGCCCAGGAAATTATATACTTTTGAAAACAACCTTTTTCATTGAGAATGCACCGATATGACAATTATAATTTTATTCCACATCCTATATATCTTCAAAATTTTCCAAACCTTACATCCTTCTATAAGGATTTCTGGTGTCTTCTGTGGTGCATCACCTATGTGCCCTGCGGAATGCCAGGAATAAATATTCCTAGGAATTTTAGTATTATCTTCCTGTGAACAAAAGATGAGAAGGCCTATGTCAGCTAAGATGGTTTTATAGAACATACCACATGCAAATAGCATGTAACCGAGTCCTCCAGGTGATGTAAATTAAAAGTCAGTCTCCTCATAATTAGGTTAGTAAACAAACTCAATGAACTGGGAGAAATAACACACACAGCTAATTAGTTTCAGTGTTCTCAAAGGGATCCCTCCGTAGTACCAGTACGTGGCTTCTATGGCCAACAACGTAATCTATGAGTAGAGATTAATGGGGAAAACCACATGCCCACCATTTTCCCACGCTTGGCATCTTCGCTTGGGTTCTGAAGAAATCTCTGTGTCTCCCTTGAGCTGTCTCGAACGATATTTACAAGAATCCTAGCTAATCAAAGACAGTTATCAGCTGGAAATAATTTGCAGCTGGGAGAAGTTGGGGGTATCACATTGTTCTGTGAAGCTTGTCTCTTGTTGGAGGTTGGTAGGATGCATCCTGGAGAGGGTGGAAAGCCCTCCTGCTGAGAACCACTGTCACCTTGAGCACTGCTATCGATTGGAGTGCACTATGTCTCTCAGGTATTTTGAGGAAGAAAAAAGAAATGTTTTCAGAGGTTCTGAGTTGGGTCACGCTGGTATCTTATCATCTACATCACAGGACTGTTAGGAAAACAAAGATGACAATATGAAAACACTTTATGGGAAAATAAAAATCTCTAAGCACCAAAAGTTGCCGTAGATAAGAAAAATTAATAAACTTACATTGCATTTTATATTATTTCATATAATGTATTTTTAGTATTTCCTATGTGTGACGACTTTTGGGACACTTTGTACATCTAATGTTTTTGTTGATAATCTTTCATGTCTTCTTGTCACAATAGAGTCGTCTCTGTGGTTTCTCTGCTAAATTGTACCGATGCAACACAAATTGAACCGACTCACATAGCCAGAAGAAGAAAGGAAGAAATAAGTTGGCTTCCCTTCCCAGATCCATCATGTTTAGCGAAGCTTTCGTAGCTCCGCTTGAGCCTGAGTTTCATAGAAGCAGTCCTGTGTCTTTTTTGTCAGAGTAATTGAAACACATTCATAGAGAGCATAATTAGAACCATAGAACTGCACAACTGGAAGAGACCATAGAGATCATCATTGAGAGTAAAATTTATTTGGAAGATATAATTTTATTTTTCCCTTTTGTAGGTTCAATGACCAGCACAATCTGCTCCAGACTGCTGTACCTTCTCAAAAGTAAATGAACTCCATCTTCTGCAGAGGGAATCACTGTTTCTATGTGCCTCTTTAAAAGAATAGTTACTAGCACCTTTCGGAAAGTGTTGTTTGTCTCTTGCCGTCAACCCTACTGGAAATCCATCCTGGTGTCCTCAGACCTCAGAGAATATTCCTATTGCACTGACCATTGCCCCGTGGTCTCAGGGTATATGAAGCCAACAGCCACGCAAACACATACCGCGTTGAACAACTTTGGTGACAAAGAGGGAAGTATCAGGATGGAAGGAAATCTGTTGGCGCGTTCTTTGACGACACCTTCAGGAAAGCAAATACATCCTGCACTAACTAAATACAATTTGCACGAGCATGGGATAGTCACAGTCACGAGAGGAAAGAGAGGAAGAGGTTGAATTCTGATCCCACCTCTACAAGTAGTATAAGGATGAATTAAATCAGATACTTTGGGTGAAAGTAAGTCAGATTTTTTGAAAGTATAATAGACAGGGAAGTGCTTTTAATCATCTCACATTAGATATATTTGTATTCAATTATTATCTGCCCCATCGGCTTGTAAGGCCTGAGTGTCCAAATACAACTTCTTGTTGCTTTTTCCTGTAAATGACAGGGGCAATTACCAGATGAAATATCTTGCACTCAAAAGATGCTTAATAGATGTGGGTTGAACAAAAGGATACATGGATAAATGGCACAAATACTGCAGAGTGTTTATGGGGTTGAATGAATAAAATAATATCTTAAAAGAAATCAGAAAGAAAATTATAAATGGACTGTAAACACTACAATAGGTTAGAGTTGTTGAAGTTCATTCTAATGCTACACACAAAGTGCTTTTGCTTTTTAGTAAAAAAGAAAGCTGTTCATCTAAGGTGCTTCTCTTTCTCTTTCCAGAAGAATAACATTTCAAAAGGCTGTCACCTCCCAGTATTCATTTCAGCTGGGGCCACAGCGCAATGCACCCACAGTAGGATGGGAATTACAGGGGCCGTTCATCTGCAAACTCCTGGGCACAAACTTATCACCAGCCAGGTCACCGAGGAAGGATGGTGACTCCAACAGCTTCCCCGGAGGCAGCTGCTGAGCACACGGCTGGAGCAGCCACATCCACGCTAAAACGGAATTCAACTGGGTTTTTTTTTTTTTTTTTGTAGCAATTCTCGTGGTTTTCAAAATGAAAAGAGAGCACAAGGGAATCTGTTGCAGGAGTCCCGGCCTCTGTCACGCCCTGGCTTCCAGACCCACTTCAGGCAGTTGGGGATGAAGGGAAGGAAAGCTGGGACACTGCGAATCCGAAATCCAAAGCGTGGCCTCTGAGGGGGGCCATCTATATTTCTGGAGGACCAGAAAAACAGCCCAACGTTCTCCTGAGAAAGCACGCAGCAGGCAAAGGCAAATATTTCATCTTTAAGGTCAACAACTATATCACCATCAGTGCGCTCAGTGAAAAGCTACTTGGGAAGCAAAGAAACAGTCTCTTCAAGCACACAGGTTTCCAGGCTGGTAGTTTCATTAAGCTAAAAAGGTTTTGTGAGATCATTCCACCTGAGAATATAAGCTGCAGAGAAGACAAGATTTCTCTCAAGGACAGCACAATGCCTTAACATCCAGGAGGCAACTGCTGGGGTGAAGGGGCTGAGTGTTACTAAATAATAATAATAATAATAATCAGACCATCGGTTCCCACACCTTAATACCCAGCAGACCTCTGTCACGTCCAACGCAAGCATTGGTCTTTAGCGATTCTGTGAGCTCCTTAGCTACAGACCTTCTCCCAGGTGCAGATACAGATGAAGCTGCCGGAAAGAATTAGCAAAAGCCACCGAAGTCCTTAGCTCCAACCAAGCTCTTGGCACCCACAGGGAACAGCTTGAAGCTTCGCTCGGAGCCCAGAGTCAAAAGTTCATCGCAACTTGGGGCTATTGGCAGCCAGGGCGCCTGAAGAGAACAGCGCCACAGTCTGCAGAGCCAAAGCTTTGTGCCAGAACCTCACTGCTCTGCCCCAGACGTCAGCGAGGATGCTGTGTACAGAACTCGGGCCAGATAAAACATCCCTGTTCTCAAAAGAATGGTGCCCCGGAATGATAACCCGAACACAGCATACCTTAGATAATAGGAACATTAAGGCTGCTGAGCCATTTAAAAAAAAGATGAACACACTTAACTTCAGCACAGCTCTTCTGGAAACTGCAAACTCGTTTGCATAATAAATATTTGTAGAGTGCTTTCTCTGTGTGCAGGTGATAGGAAAACAATGGGGAACAAGACTCGCCCCTTATCCCTCAAGTGTTGAAGGGAAGAATCAATAAATAAACTCAACTTTCCCAACTTTTCCCAAACTCTCAAACTCCCATACAAGAAATGGGAGAAAACAGTACTTAAATTTAACTTGACTACCTTGACTTGTGCCTTCGGAGGAGTTGGGGCAGAGATGGTCGCGATGGTAGACGTCAGACATCGAGGGACACAGGAGAGTAATGGTAGGGGTACGGGAGGGAGAGCCGGCACGCTGTTCAATGGGGTTTGTTGATAAATTGTAGCCATGAGAAATCTAGGAAGAGTTTTGAGTATGGCGTGGGGAATGGGAGACACCGCAGTATAAACAAGTATGCAGAAATATTATTTTTCATTTTGGAATGGTTAAAAGGCAACCCAAGGAGGAAAAGAGAGGAGGCCAAAAATCGTCACAAATTTCCAGAGCTTATGTTGGGAGAAATGGCTGAGGGGCTTTTTAAAGAACTCAATGTTCCATTGTTAATTATATGGAATGTCATACAAGTTCTCTCCCAATTACCCATTGCTTCCCTGAAATGCTACCACACACAGCTGCTTCCCAGAGTGGTATTTTGAGAGTGTGAGCAGAACGGCAGGGAAGAAATGGTGTCTTATATCCGAGTGAAAGCCAGAGCGAGATAAAGGACAGCCACAAGACACAAAACAAACAATAAAAATCCAGCATCGGAACAACATCGAAGCCCAAGATGAGTGGATGAAGCAGAACTCCCCGGACATTTGCAAGAGTCCTGGGGTGGGCATTGGGTTTCCCTGAGGAAAGGGCTCAGGCTTTCTGGGTCACACTTCTGAAGGGCAGGCCCATGTCTTTGTCTCTGTGTATCATATAAGGCCTCCGCAGGCACTGGTACAAAACCTCCCAGGAAGAACTTATGAGTGTTTATTGAATAATTTATAATGGTGAGATGAAATCTCTGTGCGTAACTGCCAAACAGGGAATCGGGGACTTCTCAGGGGCCCTCCGGCCTCAGAGTCAGGAACTGCTCTGCTTGCAGGGTGCAAATAACTGTCCTCAGACCACAATTTGGAGAGACCCTCCTCAAATTTCTTTTGACTTGCCAGTCAGGCCCAGATTATGATTTCCATCATTAGAGACCTTGGGGTAGTCTCAAGACAACAGACGTAAAAACAAAACTGAGTTATCTTAGCTTCTACGGAACAAAATATCCAGTGCTCACAGGGTACAAGGGGAGAGGCTTGTTGCAGCTCAGTGTCAGTGGGTTGACTCCATGACCGAGTGTCTCTAAGGCAGGAATGCCATGTTGGAATGACATGGAGGAGAACTGCTGTTCGTCCCATGGCAGCCAGGACGCAGAGAGAGAAGATCAGCCAGGGACAAGGAGACACTGTTCCAGGTCATAACCCAGGCTGGCCCTCTCTCTCCAACTGACCCCTGCTCCGAGCAGCGTCTTCAACTACAAATTCAATAAATGAATCCACTTCTTAGTATAATGCCTCCAGGTTCCAATCATCTTCCAAATAACTTGAGACTTTGGGGAACCACTTTCGATCTAAGCCACGACAAATGCCTTCAAGTGGGTTTGAAGATTCTCATAACATCATCGCACAGGGAAAACTCACCATCACATTTGAAAAGGTTTTAGGAGTCTTAGAAAACTCATTACTTCACTCCTTTGACTTGAATTTCAAAAGGCAAGCAATTCTTTGGATTTTGATTGGAGTTTGAGGCAGAGTCTTGTCAGAAGGAAAAGGCAAATACATATTTTAAAAAATAGGTAAGTTCACTATCATTTCTGTAATTCTAGTGAGTTGGAACCTGAGGAAAGGTAAGATTCTTGGCCCTTCATAAGCTGTCGGTTTACATGTGAGCACACGTAGGAGAGGATGGAAACAGACAAAATAAGCAGCCTCTGTGTTCACGGCCATGGCATTATAATGAGACAGATAACAGGCAAAGGTGAAGTCACGGCATGAAATGAGAAGTAGAAAAAGAGGGGGACACGCGTGCAGAGGGAGAACCTGAATGAGGAGCCAGCCCTCTGTGGTTGGAGACCTAGGAAAGGAATCGGGCTTCCTGGGAAGGGCACAGTGTAAGACTGAAGAATGTTCTAGAAAGAAGGATCAAAAAGCCAAGACAAAACATGGGATCAAGGCATCAACGAAGACGGGGTAACACTATGTCTTCTTTCATTTTTTAACCTAACATTTTTCAAAACAGACCAAAGTAGCAATCATTGCCAAAAATATTACACCTTTGTTAAGCTTACGTGCCTACAAGGTACCTTTCTATTTTGAGTTGTTTTATTTTGAATCACCACTGTGAGGGTCCCAGAATCATTTCGGTGCCTAGTAGCCATGGTAATGGTAACAGAGAATGATGTTGTCGTCACCAGATACGTCCTGCCATCGCTCAGAGCATTTTAAAGTAATGACCTGTTTTGTTCTCACAGTAATTTTATTATCATCCCAAATTAGAGATTGCAAAACTGAGACTGAATTGTTTAGTAAGCCCCCTTGAGATCTCCATGTTATAAAGACCACAATAGTTTTTAAATGGTAATTCTGGTAGTTGAACCTAAATAGTTTGAACCCAAAGTCAGTTCTCCTAACTATGTACCTTGCGCCCGTAGGCTGAATAAACACATTCCCAGTGGCTTGTGCATACTTTTAAAATGAGGCTAAAGAGGAAGATAAGAATGAGGTCAGTAGGGTCAGCTGAGCTGCAGGAAGGAGTCGGAGCTTCTTTGTGACGGAATGAAGAGGCTGTGAGGGGTTGTAAGCATAGAAATGATACGATCCAATTTGCTTTGAACCACGATCTCTCTGGCTTTAGCGAAAACCAATTATGGTGGAACAAGGCCGTGGACAGGGGGACAAGCAGATGATAAAAGGAACCCAGGTGGGAGACAGTCGTTGTGAGCTCCAGTGTAGCAGCACAGAAGGAGGGGACAAGGACACACGTGGGAGAATTTGCAGCAGTCAAAAATCAACTAAATTGAACGGCAGACTGAAAGTGAGATTGACAGAAATCAGAGATGCCTCCAGCACACGGACTCCTGAAGGAGCACCGTAGAGGAGAAGACACAGGTTCAGACCTGACGGGCAGACCCACAAGAGAAGGTCATCGCTGAGCATCTGCTGCTGTTTCCTCTGGAACAACAGGCGAAGTCATCTGCTAAGTAAGAGCAGGAGCGGCGGGAAGGGAGATTCAAAGACATGCACCCTCCCCTCTGCAGCCTCCGCTGAGGGTGGGTGTAGGGGGGAACCCCCTTCCTGAAACTGCCGGTTTCCTAACAGGAGCTTTTCTCGTGTATATTGCGCCACCTTTTTGTGTTTCTTTGTTGGTTTTTTTTATTTTCTTGAGGGGATAGTTCAAATGTTAATGTTAGAGATGTAATTACGCTGGTTAGAATGAAATTCTAGATAAGGAAGCATGTCAGGAAAAAAGTTCAGAAATTATTTTATTAATAAGCACCCTTTCCATTGAAAACGTATGATACTTCTCAGTAGGATTACTTCAGAATCTTCTGGAATATTTGTTTTTGCCTATTTTTAAATTCATACCAGCCCTTGAGGTCTCTGTGATACCTACTTTAAAAAGTCTGCCAGAGACACAAAATCCCAGCATTGTACGTTTGTTGCGTTGCAGATTCTTTTTTACTTGCCAAAATTTCTCTAATAGGACACTGCAATTCTCAGAGTGAAGCCAATTTTGTTTTACTAATTCCTTCTTCATTTCTGGGGGGAAGAATGGTCATCAAAAATACAGTACAGTATGTCAGTGTTCTGGTTTCGGTTGGAAATATTCTCCCCAAAGCTTCCTGAATGGAAGATGACTCAATCATGAGAATTATTAATCCACTGATACCTTATACTACTACAAGTTGGGACCTAGTTGAAAGGGCTGGACCACTGGGACATGACCAGGAAGGATACAAACTAGGGAGCTGAAACAATTCGACATTTCCATGGATGTGTAAGCTTTGACCTAGTCTTTATAATAAACCCCAAATCTATATAAACTGAATACCCAGTTTCACCTTCAAATCCCGAGTCAACACTAAGGAAAAGGAAAACATCTTGAAACATTTTCATACTTAAGATTGAACTGTGTCCAGATCTACTAAAAGGCATTCCAAACTCTTATAAAACTGTGAAACAATGTACGAAGGAAGCAAACAAGAATATAATTCATCAGTGTTTTAGAAAATGTGGAGGCCTAGCGTTGCCCTGCATCCTCTGATGCCCAGTTGGTCTGGCGGTCTTCCAGAAAAGGGCACTGTAGCTTTCCTGAAGACAACTGCGGCTGTTTCCTCGAAGTGATTTGTTTTCCTCAGTTCATACCTTGCAATGTCTCCTGTTCTGTTCCAAGCGCCAGCCCGAGATACTGAGAGGTGATACACATCTGGCACCTTTAAAAGGAGCATCTGCAGTGCGTGCAGTAATTAGCACTTTGCTTCCCGGCTCCTCCTGCTTTGCATATGTACTGTACCCCGAATCCAGTGACTTTAAGACCCTGAATTACTTCATCTACACAACACAACTCTCTGGCTCCATATTGCAGAAAGATCCGAAGACATTTTATTCAAATTTAACCCAGAAAATGGGTGAAAGTGGAATTAGGCAAGCGAGGCAATAAAACAAGAAACCTAGTATCAGAACACCTGGAGGATGAACCACACCGAGTGGCAAGAGCCAGGCAGGCGGCCTCCGGAAGAATGTCCACACACTAAGGAGCGCAGTTAGCGCCGGGCACAGCTAGTCTCCACCCTCCCGCGTGCCAGGCGACGCTCAATGTCCTCCCTGCCGCAGGGGCACAGTCAAGCAAAAATCGTGGGTGGGACAATAAAAACCAGCTATCCTATCCCCTTGGAAATTCCTTCTCACTCAATAACACAGGAATTCCAAAAATTGTTCCAGAGTACTCCTTTGTTTCCAAGATAAGCAATGGGGATATCTTAAAACAATTTTTATAAATGATTCTGAGAAATTATAGGTATTCTGTTGTGTCTTTGTGAAAAGGCTCATTCTCCTGCCTTTCTACAATACCAACATTCTAGGCAATGGAAACAGAATGCGTGTAAATTCTGCCTTGACCAGTAGACGTGGAAGGTGGGCAGAGGAGTGAGTTATTTCTCTGCCGAAGTTTTGGGTTCAGTCAGAAGCCAATGTGCATGTTCAATCTCATTAGCTTTCTCCAGGATGTGGAGGTCTGTGATGCATTTTAGAAATGTTCCTGTTTACGTGGTGATTCACAGCTTGCTGTTTAAAAATCGATGAGTTGTTCTAGCACCATCTTTTCCTCAATAGGTGGAGGGCGAACCCATACTGGACAAAACCTTTTCAACTTTTGAAGTCTTTTTCTGAGCTTCCGGCTTACTCCTTGGATCTGTAGATGCCCTCAGTGGGCTCTGTCAAGCCCAGAGGCTCTCCCATAGGTGAAGTATCTCCGAGTCTTACTTCCGCTTCCATGTTCACTTCAGAATTTTATTAGCTGTAAATATTTATTGTTCCTTCTATTCTTTTGTATCAGCATAAATATTTCAAAAAATGATATTGATCTTTTTATTGGTATGCCAATATATAAGTTAGCTTAGGGAGAGTATGTTTATCGACTATTCCTCTCCCAAACATGACTTATCTTTTAATTTATCCAGCAATTTTTTGGTGCCTCTCAACAATGTCTTCCCCTGCTCTCCATACCCAGCATGCACACAATGTGTCAAGAGAACTCCAAGGTGCTTTTTCATGTTGCTGAAATCCAACTTTCTATTAGAACCCTGGTCACTTGCGCTAAGGTAGACAGTATTACTTTCCCCTCCGGTCCTCCTGGCACCGCTGTACCTCGATTGTCCCTTCTTCCTTCTCTGTCTAAATAACCAAACTGTGACTATGAATCTCAGCCATGTCTTCTTTGTAACACATGTATGTGGAGGAGTGGGGACTGCCAGGCTGAACCGTGAGCAGATCCAAGGAGAACGGACCGTGCTGTTATTCAAATAACAGATCAAAATAGATCTTCCTTCTTTGAAAGATAAGAATACACAAAATAAACAGCGTCAAGTCCTCCGAATTTTTTTTGGCAAGAAAGTCAACACAATAAAGCTGAAAGACTGTGTCTGCAAACATCTGTTCCAAGAAATAAATATTTTAGACACTGCTTTTATAATATTAAAAAATAAAAAAGAAAGATAAGATTTGGGAAGGCATTTTGGGAAGGGAGTGGAGCGCATTAGGGAATAAAAACACAAAAGCCCATATTTTGGGTTTCTCCTGTCAGAGAAACCATGCAACATTTAACCTTCTGCGCTGGTCTCACTTCACGGAGCACGATGATCTCAACTTGCGTCCATTTACCTACACGAGCCTCCAATCTGTCTGTGTTCATGGAAGACTAGTAAGTAGGCATGTGTACGTATTACCACCTTGGGGGTGGCGGTGGGAAAGGTGCTGGACGGCCGGAAAGGGGGAGGGGAAGGGGTTGTACTGTTGATTCAATACGTGTGCACCCAAAATACTCAATCTCAATGTAACCATTGTTTATCATATATTTTTAAAAAGTGAGAATCTCAGCCCCACCAATTTTTTTCCTTTTTGTTTGCAGAAAGAAGAATCCCTTTAAGCAATATATAAGACATATGATGTAATTAATGTACTAATAGTACTAAAAGTTCCTTTTTAAATTTATTCCTTGCAACATGAGAAAGTAATCAAGTGCAAAAGAACGGCTGTCGCAGATTTGATGCTCCTGCTTTAGACAGTACGCACTGCCGCCCTGGTTAAAAGGGCCTGCTGCTTTTTTATGTAAAATGTCAAGTGAACTCACAAAGATAATCTGCAACTGATAAGAAAATGCTGCTTTCTCAGACGATTTAATAGAACAGAAACAACACACTGATGAAGTAATTAAAAAAGTCATAAGAAGAAAAATAGCAAGATACACCTGTATGCTGAGCAAATTCATTAAAAGTGACTGACAACAGACTATTGTAAGGAAATATCAGCTTTCTACCATGAGGGAAAAGTCCACAAGTATACAGGTAGGAAAAAAAATGACCTGGAATAAGTAACAAGGAATCAGACATCCTCACACTTCTCCCCTGAACATTCGATTCTGGAAAGAAAATGGAGCAAGATCTGCACATAAAACGACCCCCTCAAAGGCGGGGGTTCTGGTTCGCGTGTGTAGAATCTGCCAAGTGCCCAATACAGGCGAGAAAGTATAATAGCGAACACTAAGTTGCCTAAATGTAATTTATTGGCTTCTCAGAATTTGCGTGGATAATAATATTATTATTCTCATTTTATTAAAGAGGATATTAAAACACAAGAAACTGAACAAGCCATCTGAAGTCCTGTATCCAGAAAATAACAGATATAAAGATTTGAACCCAACTGCCGTCACTCAGGAGTTTGATCTCCTCCAGTCTTTCTGGTTGTTTTGAAACTAAACAAATGGTCTAAAATAAAAGGCAATATGCACATGCCTGGCAGCTGACAGTGCTGCACTGGATGCACTTGGAGTAGCTCGTGCTCCTGTTGACGAAACCACAGCTTGCTGGGGAGGTGGGTAGGCATGGTCCTTCCTCGTTAATGGAGTTGAATGACCCTAGACGGTACCATGCACAGCAGATGCCCAATACGGAGGGTGTCACAAAGGTCACCTCACATGTACCAATGTAAAACAAAATATAATGTAAAAGTGTGTCTGCTCAGGATTAACTTGTCCTAATATGTGAGGTAAGATTAAGGTTATGAGAAAAATTATGCAAGCACTAAATTTGATATACTATGCAGATGTCCCAAACTTCTCCAGGCCATGAATATTTAATAAATGAATGTTAAATGTTTGAAGCAATTAATTGCTGCTGCACAATAAGTTTTTAGTTCTAAGACAAGCAGCAACTGGCCTCAAATGAGGATTCTTTATGAGTCACCTTGTAGCTTTCAGCTGGACACACACACACACACACACACACACACAGTGAGAGAAAACGAGAGAGAGAGAGAGAGAGAGAGAGAGAGAGAGAGAATTCTGTATTAGCCATTAAAATGATCAAGATCCAAACATTCTTGGACTTGACACAGAGAAAAACTCTTAGAATTCTTCCTTGGTTTCCAAGTAAACCAAATAACTTTGAAGCTAGCATTTTAAAACTTTCAGATTGTCATGATTCATTGCAAGATGTGTCTATTCAAAGACAGTGAACCAAGAATCCTAACTACATGAAGTCAGAAGAAAGGATAATTAATAGGATGTTTTTACAGTCAGGGAACTGAACTATATAAAATCCAATTTGCCCCCTTTCTGCTGTCCCCTTATTTGAGCCACTAGCTCTTTTTCTTCTTCTTCTGATAGCAAAATATTTTAAAAATGTAAATCAAAGCTGAGATTACTAAGACTAAGTACACAGTGCTACTAAAGAGTGTTAACAATTTTCTTTCATCTTACTCCACAAAACCAAAAGCAGAATAAGAGAAAAATAAGAGACGTCACGCCGTGCCTGCCACTGGTAAGTCCCCTGGACAATAAGATTACCCCTCCTAAAGCAAGACTCTGAAGTCAGTAAACAGGTGTATGACTTTGTGTGAAATTTTTGCAGAAATCTTGCCTCAGTTTGCACAATGAACACACACTCACAGTTTCAATGTCTATTATTTTTTCAAGAATTATGTAAAAGAAGTGAAGCAAGAACACAGTCGTTTTCCTTGACCTATATTTTCTGCCACTTGGTAGGTAAATCTGCAGGCTCGAGTTCTATTTTCTTCACCGGGATACTTCTGAGCTGCCGTTGTGAACTCCCATCGGGAGGGAGGCATATTGTGTCTCGTGTCTTTCATTTCTGGATGCCAGCAGGCGCACAGTCAGTAAAAGGCCTGATTCTGGGAAAACAGGCAGTTTGTTTCTTTGACAGAAAGAAAAACAGAAACAGAGACAGAGAGACGGAGACAGTCAGAGATAACAACAGAAACTGAGAAGAAATTTTTGGTAAGAAAAAACATAAGGCCTATCCAAAAGCATAGCTAATACCAAAAACACCAAAAAATTGAAGGAAAGATAGCAAGTGTTGGTGGGAATTGTAGAAAAATAAAAACCTTTGTGCGCTGTCTATAGGGAAATAAAGTGGAATTAGCACATGACTCACTAGTGTTACTTTGGCGTGCGTCCTCAGGGCGCACACAACCACGTCCCGAGCATCGTTATTCACCACAGCCAAAAGGGGTAAGCAAATGGAGTGTCCACGAATGGGTGACTGCGGATGACTGTATGCCTGTCATGTGTGGGTCTGTTATTCAACCCCAAAAAGAAGGTATTTGTGACACGTATTTCTGCCTGGGGACAGTATCCAATGTGAAGCAAGCCATTTATGCCACAGCAAATTCTATATGACTCTACTTATATGACATACTTAGAGCAGTCAAGTTAATACAGACAGAATATGTCGGGAACATTCAAAGTGAAATGGTGGTTACCACGGGCAGGGCGTTCTCTGCAGGGATAGAATCCACGGAACACGTAGGCAAGGGGATTGACAGGCAGGCTTAGAGGATTGGAGGCAAGAAGACTCCACAACGGTTGTTAGTGACCGTATGCAATGACGGTCGCCAAAGCCCCACCTGCGCAGGCAGCGTGGAGTTGTCAAATGCAGGCTGGCTTCTTCCCTGCCCCTTTGCTCCATCCGGCACAAGCCTGTCGGTTGGCAACACTTCAGTCAGCATCTGGTTCCCCTCGGGTTGCTAACCCCATGCCAATTATCTCTGGGAAAGGGTCTAGAGATGGATAGCAGTGTGATCATTGTGTAACAATGTAAATGTAAAACCTATCAACTGCATGCTTAAAAATAGTTAAGATAATAACTTTGTGTTACATGTATTTTTTGGTGTCTTGTTTTGTTTTATTTTGTTTTGTTGCAGTGGTAGAGATGGGACCTAGAGTTTTGTGCACACTAGGCAAGGATTCCACCCCCGAGCAACATCCCAAGTCCTATGTAATAGATATTTTATCATATTTTAGAAGACAATTAAAACCTATCATAAAGCATGAGAGGCTGAGTGAGAAGGATCACCACTGTGAAGCAAGCCTGAGGTCAAGTTCAAGGCCAGTCTGAACGGTTGGGGTTAATAGTGAGACCCCGTCTTCAGAAAGAGAAAATTAAGAGACATGTCAATATATTAGAATATTATTTAGACTTTGATTCAAGTTATTTTTTTAAATATGTAGGATATCATCATTAATACTCCCAGTGGACTGAAGGCATGACTCCAGGAAACAGAACTGTGAGAACCAGGACAGTATTTCTGGGAAGGAAGAAAAGCCAGCTTAGAGACGCAGTAGGAAGGTTGTTGCTGTAAGCGTGTGGGGCAGATCCTGCCTGGGCCAAGAAGCACGTGGCAGGTGGCCAAGAACCGTCTTCTTCAAGGACAGTAAGCTGGGATCTGCTCCACAGACTCCTATCTCTGTCTTCTCAGACTTCTATTATTCCCATTTTGGGATGCACCATCCTTCAGCCAGTGGTGTGTCTTCTGCGGTCAAGAAGTGGTTGAGATGTGGGCTTACAGCATGGCACACGGAACCGTGGGGCTGACACCAAGGGGTCCAGAAGATGGAACCTGGAGACCCCAAGGCCGTTTCACCAAAGACCAGACCAGAAACAAGGTCACTGCCTGGGTTTAGCTGGTACAGAGGAGGAATCGTCAACTTTTATAAAGACGTGTTCACTGTACTGCTGTATTTTTGTGAGAAGAGACACACTGTGGTATTCACAGATGAACTAGCATGGTATTCAGAATTTGCTCTGAAGTAATCGGAAGGAAGGGAGGTGATGTGTGTACCACCAATAAAGCTGCTCAGAGATTCCTGGTTGTTGAAGCAAGTGCTAAGTACACAGGGATTCATTAAAGTATGCCTAGTACTTACATGTACATTTAAAATATTCAATAGCGAAATAATTTGACATAATAAAACACCAAAATAAATCCAATCAATCAAGTTAGAAAAAAGTATACTAAGGGCTCTGATACAAAAAAAAAAAAATGTGTACTTACTACGTGATTCCACATGGTTTTTCCTAAAAAAACAAGCCGACAGTAGGAGCCGGTCCAAATGCCAGTCAGATGGTCTCCATACTCCACGTCGGTGGTCCCCAACTTTTTTGACACCAGAAACTTGTTTAGTGGAAGACCACTCTTCCAAGGGAGGTGGGGGTAGGGGGGATGGGAGGGGAGTGATGGTACTTTTTATGCAACAGGTTGTTGGAGGACATCTTTAAAATGGCAAGCAGTAGCAGGAGAAAAGAGAAAGCCAGGAGTGAAACTCAGCCTCCCGCCAATCAGCAGTGGCATTAGAACCTAATAGGAGCACGCTGACGGGAGGCGGGGCTTTGCATACTGCTCGCTTCCTGCCGGTAGCTCTTCTGTCCCGATGGACAGTTCCTGTCTGCAGCAAGGGGAATGGAGACCGCTGTTCTACACTATCTGTCCTGGAGGACCTACTCCTCTATTACGGCATTTCACCAATGGCAAAGCAGCAGGAAAAGAAATTGCTGAAAAGATACAGGGAAGTTTATACTGTGGAAGAAAAGGCTGAGGAGCCAGCCTTGAGAAAGGGCAAAGACATGAACAGCTCCAGACACGGTAACAGCAGAAAGAAGTGGATGACATCCTAGGGCGCCACCATCAAGGTGAATGATCTCAAGCTATTTCCGGGCAGTTAGACCCTCTATTCATGGATTTACCCCCTTAGAAGCTTTGAAAATCTTAGTAGCCTTAATAGCAAAGCCTGCGTGTGGAGTCCATGCTTAGGACCTGATTGACCATCCTTGGCTCTATCCACAAAAAGGATCGTTTCCCCAAGTGAAACAAGGGCCATTGCTGTGGTTGGGAGGAGCACAGACTCAGGAGGCAGATTTTAAAGATTCAGAATCTAGCCCCGCCGTTTCCTAGATACGTGATTTTGAATGAATTACTCAGTCTCTCTGGACTTCAGTCTTCAGACGTAAAATGGGACTAGGACAGGACTTATTGTGCATATTTCTTACAAAGATCAAAAGTGAAAATCTATTACTCTAGTGATAATTGGTGTCGAGGATTGGCTATTACTATAACACGAAAAGGAGGTTGCAGAATCCAAGCCAAGTAGACAAAAATCAGGCGATGCCGCTTGTTGGCTACCTTACTCTGTTAGCCACTTTCCCATAGACAGATGCCCTTCCCCACCCCGAGGCCCCACCTGCGCCCAGCCCTGTTTCCTCCTAACAGTATAGTCAGCCTTGAGCTCACCAATGGATCAGTAGAGCAGCCCCATGGCTCAGTCCCCTCCAGAGGCCCCACCTCTGAACACGGGGCGGACAAAGAGCCTTTTAGATCTGATCAGTAACATTCCACACTCTTCTGTCTGCCCACACGGTAGTGTTCTTTAGAAAAGGGTTGCTGAATGCAGGCGCAGTCGGCAAAATCACTAGGTGCCTTTTACTCGATTCCTCACGGAACTACAAGAGGTATATTCATATCTGCGTTCTCGGCACGATGAACGTCTGTAGCGACGACCGGTGGATGTCAACACTGCACCTCAGTAGGCAACAGTCAGAAGTGTAGGCCTAGGATGGAGGAAGGCAAGGCAGCTCATCAGTTGGCTGGATTAAGGATATTGAGAAACAGAGCGTAAACCTAGAAAGAATAGAAAGCCAGACAGAAATAGAGAAAAACACTTTACGTTGAGCACAAAAAAGCCACAGCAACAGAAACAGGATGTCCTTCAATCAGATGAAAGGCCAAGGTGCTGTGTGTGTGTGTGTGTGTGTGTGTGTGTGTGTGTGTGTGTGTGTGTGTTAGATTAATTTTTGGTTGATTTCTTGAGTCCATACACTGATTTGTACATGAAACCCCCAACTTTAAAACATAGCTACAAACAATGTCAGATTCGGTCGATAGTGACTACAGTATTTCCCACTTCACGTGCACTGAACTATTGATTACATATTGATCTGGTGGATACATTCCTACACATCTTTGTCAGTAAAACCATTTTCAGACATGAAGGCAGCACTATTTTGCCATTAGTGTGAAGGACTATCAAATATTGCAGGGATACAATTAAAACACAAGCCTGTCTATTGAAACTGAGAATGTTATATAAACAATTATAGTAAACATGTTAGTACCTAGCCACTTCTAAATCAACATTGCAGTCTATTCATGTTAATATAAAATTTAGAGAAGTTTGTGATTAAATGAACTCTTTTCAAACACAGATAATTTTAGTAGATGTATATATACAGGAGTAAATAGTTTCATACTCCATTTATACAAAATAGGATTACATAAAAGGAAAAAAATTCTTTTGTACTAAAATACACATGAAAATTGTCACAGTAACAATGTTCAGATGCTATTATATCAACAAAACTGCCTGGTAATTCTAAAATAACCAAAACATGAATTCCTGTACAAATATAGACACTAAAGCAGTAAGGAAAGGTAGTTCATGAATTATTAGTCCGCAGCTTTTCCTGGTGACTTGGAATACTTCTGCACATTTCTAATTATTTGTATTCCTCTCCAAAGACGTCTAGTGAGCCAATTAAATCAAAGTTGGTTCACAATGGCCTTCTGTGTTCATAAGACACTGGCTAGAGAAACTCATATTCCAAAAGTGCATTCCCTCTCAACTAATTGTGTTTTACTTGAAAGTGGCTTTAAAGTATCTGTTAAGAAAAGCTTAAATGTCAATTTTTAAACCAATCTTACTTAACCAAAAACAAGAGATGATTTAGAAAAGAGAGGAATGGAAGAAAGAAGGAAAAACCATCGTCACACTTACAAAATACCCAGGAAATATTTGTTGGATGAACAGTATCGAGGATCTCAACTGAAACCTGAGTTGCCACCACATGGGAGAAAATCCCACCTGGGTATCTCCAGCAAACCTGCAGCAAGACCTGGAAGAAGGTCATGCTATGGGGTCAGACAGAGTTTCAGGAACGCAGGTTAAAAGAATAAAAACTACCCAAAGGCAAACACGTGGGTACTGAAAGAGGCACGTCCCTCTTCCCATTACCTCCCTGTGGAGGTCTGCCTGGACCCAAGTAAGGGAGAGCGTTCCAGGCATAGAAGGCTCCCAGTAGCCAAAATCATGGAATTCCTTCTGGATAGAGGCCCCACTGTCCTAAGTTTAGATTCACTAAAAGATTCCAACATAGTAAAAGAAAGGGACCTCATCACCCACCAGGCCACATCTCTCCTGTCCCTCTGGAGACATCAGCACCTTGATGGGACAGGTGAGCAGCCAAGGCAGCAGCTGTGTGGACACTCACAGGTGCACTGGAAATCCCTGGAATTAACATTTCAGGGGACCACCCACAACATGAGGCTTGAGCAGGTGTTAGTAAGAGGCTATAAAACTTGGATAGGGCCGATCATGTGACTCCACTACACTCACAGATTAACGCAAACACAAACAAGTGAGCAAGCCCCAGTCACTTTAAAATCCTCTTTCCTTCACAAGATTCGACCATAATAAAAATTGGGATATCCTGGAAGACTGGAATTGGCACAGGATGACAACACGAGCTCTCTTGGTTTACCCCGGACAGTTGTTTGTGACAATCACCATTTCTTTCTTATTTCCAGGCTTGCAGGAAATCAATTCAAGCAGTGCCCAAATCCCTTAAAGTTTTGCTTTTTTAAAGTATTCATGCTGGTTTCTTTCAAGCACTTTTATTTCATCATATCCGAAAAGCAAAAAAATTAATTCAGGTTGGCATCCTCTCCACCAAAGACACAGAGACATTGAATTATCTATGGATGGTTCTAAATACCAGCCTTTAAGTGATAACTGATCTGCAAAAGGCAAGTATTGTTTCCGACACGCCACGTCACGCTTCCAGCTCCCCATTCTGCATTGTGCCACATCTCACAATGTCAGCTAACAGTACACAGCATGACAGGGTGACTTAAAATGGAATGAAAGCCACTCTTCAGCCCAAGGATCCACTGTAGGCCATCCATTAGGAAAAATAGAAGGGCAAAGAATGAAAGGTTATTTTCAACCATTGTTTAAAATAGGCTGCGCTTCCTTGAACACTTACATTAAATGCATCTCTCTTTTCTATAACTTCACTCCATGATTCATTATTGTGAAAGCCCATTTAAAAAATAAATCTTATGCCATTTCCCTAATCAACTAGCACTTACCCGTGCTGTCCCCGCATCCCATAATACAGGTTTTGGCTCAAAAACACGGGCTTTTTAAAATTCCGGAGGTGGAAAGGACCTACGAGATAACATAGGTCAACCCATTTGCCGCGCCGATGACGAAACAGCGCCAAGATGTAAAAGGATTTGCCCAAAGTCACATTGCTAATTAATGGCTGAGTTCCTACTAGAACCCGTGTCCTTTTTCATTTTGTGTCTTCCAGTTGCTCTGCATGGAAGCTCAGAGGCTCTGAGGATACGCAGCAGGCCAGGGGACACCTTATTCACAGCACCACAAGCAGCAGACAACGGGGCTTCATGCCTGGCCGTTGAATCTGCTGTTTTTCACCTTTTGCCCCATTTCAATGATTAGGAGACATTTCTATCTATTTAAAAGAGCCAAGAACCAAAATGACCATGAATCTGAAAAATACTCAATATAATAACTGAAAATGAAATTAACGAGAAGGCCAAGAAATTACCAAGGAAAACAAAGGAGTAGCTCAGGAGAGCTCACGCTGTTGTGCCTGGTTTCTGTGCTCAGCTCTAAGATGAAGGAACTACGGCTCAGAGCCAGCCACTCATCCAAGGTCATAGACAAGTATATCGAATCCTCTCTTGGGTATTTTTCCAGAAAACAATTGCTAGCTTAACCCTTGATAACTTCCTCCCTCTCAGAAGAGGTCTTCTACCAATCATTTGATCCAGTTTGGATTAGGTGGGAGACTTGACAAAAAGAAAGGAAAAACAAAGGAACTATTGTGTTCTAGAACTCTGATGCTTCTAAAATCTGACTGTATGAGCAGAGATAGTGAGACCTTAGAGGGATTTAGGGGAATCATAAATCTCTCCTAGACCCAAAATAATCAAGGCCTAAAACAACTGAATTGCTGCGTTGTGCTAAAGATCTATGTTCGAGGTGCAGGTTGCTTGAAGTTTGGGTATGTTACCTACCCTGTTGCTCTCATTACCACATTTAAAACGGTTCAGTTTTCTGTTTTTTTCTTTGTCATCCAGCTCGGCCCTTTCAGCTCTTGGACCTTGGTCCATGATTGCAGTACTCATTCTTAAGTGGACACAAGCTATTTGCTTAGTAATGTACTCTTTCTCCTTGAAAATGGAGACACTCGTTCAGTTTGGAGCTGCTAGTATTTCTCTTAATGTCACTGCTACTCAAGGATTACCCACTGTGAATCAGTCTTCCCAAGAAGCAGAGATAGATGTTAAGACCTGAAAAATGTAAGCAGGGTTCCTTGGTGACCTTTTTCACGTAACCTTCCCTTCCATTTCTCTGACCAATCATCCTCCCACCCTCCCTAGTCTCAAAAACACTCTGCCTAATAGGAGACAGATGTAAATCAAGGTCCAAATAGTGGCTTTTGTATTTCTGTCCACGGACCCTCCACGCCACTCCGAGAACTAAGCTCTGACAACAACTTTTAAGCTCCTTGTCTTCTTTGGTATTTTCCAAATGTCTTCATTCTTCATGAGTTTTGACCTCTGTGAGTTTTTTCACACAGGTTCCTGGGCATGTTCTGTGCTTGTGTTAGATCACCTGCTTGTCCGTCTCTGAGTGCCGCCTTCCAGCCTTGAGGCAGTCCAAGGGGTTGGCGCTCACCAGCCTCAAAGTCTCTCGACCTATCACACTTTCTGCTTCTGATAGGAAAAGGGAATAATTCAGGATTTTCCTGTCTTAATTACATGCCTGCAGCCCTCTTCATGTCCTGATCTATCTTGCCTAGCAAGATCTTGCTATGTGCAGTCCCAAGACAGAGAACGCAGAACCCAGAGGCAGTGAAAGACACACACAACAGAGCTGATGTCCCCTTATCACCAGAAGCCAGGGGTTAGGGACTTCGATGTCTCGACTTTCAGACTTTAGCCTTCGTAATAATGAGAATAACATTAGGATCTCTCCTCTTTTGCTGAACACTGCATGGCTATTTCATTACTTTCCAGGGAACATAAAAGAGATAACCCAGTAATCTTAGAAACAATAATTTTGTAAACATTTCTGATTGAAGCCATTTTTGAGACCGGAAGTTGTCTACACTCTGCAGATCTTGGAGGTCAGCAATCCCTTTATCCTAAAGAGTAAAATGTCCTGAACAAAGGATAAGTTTTCTAGGAAAATAATGGACCTAGTCCAATAAAGAGACAAGGTGCCCACGTCCTCACTGCAGCCGCTCATGGAAGCTCCCATGTGCTCTAAAACTTGCCCCAAGTCCAAGCCCTATTTAGTGCCAGTGATTCATCATGAACACTGAGGGGAGCCAGGTGGCATCATACTCTGAAGACCGTCTCTGCCCACCTGTGAGTCACACCTTCTGTCATCAGGCATCATGTGACCTCCTCTGACTGACTCACCACGGCTGGGAGTGGAGCTGCCAGTAAAGACAGGTGTTCCTGCTGCTCCGTCTGATGTGACGGGGCCCCTAAGATTCCCGTCAGGAGCCAGTGACTGAGCGCCTCGTGCCTTCTTCCCCCCTTCTCCTGCCTTTCTCCTTGCCACGGCCCTCGCCCTCACAGCGACCGGAGGGACTGCTGCGTGCTCCAGGGACGTCTCTAAGCATCCGGCTCTCATCACCTTCCCACCTCCCCTCAGGAAGGTTCCATGGCGTCTCCAAAAAAGCAGGAGTGCCTTCAAACTGTGGGACTCGGCCCATGGGAGCAAATCTAGGTCTACTGCTTCCATTGCCAGAATTTTCCATCCTCTTCTAGCTAGTTGCTTTTTCAGCGCTCATAACCCCAGTCCGTGCAGTGGGGAGGGGGTCTGCACCAATTTGTGTGGCCGCTATTTAAGGAAGAAACCCAAAAGGTGTACATATGCTCCAGCATGGCTACAATCTTAGCTGTTCAGAGAACACAGCAAGATAAATAACCGTGCCATGAGAAATTACAGCATTATGTACTGCAATAAATATGACAAATGATAGTCCAGATATTCATTGGCTCATAACAGTTGGCAGGCACAACCATCTGTGGATCCAAAGTTCAAACTATTTGTTTTCTCTCCTGCAGCTGCCTTGATAATTCTCCTTCTCAGCTGGAACCTCTGGCCTCTGAGGTCGCCTGGACAACCTTGCAGAACCTCTGACCTTATTAGATTTTCACTAAGAAATGTACATACTGCAGGGGAGAAAGAGAGAGAGAGAGATTTGATGTTCCTTGCTTAATACAGAGAGCATTTTTGCTTGCAAAGAATCTGAAGGCAGGCAAGGCAAACTTGAAGATAATTAAGAAAAATGATGATGTTTGTTGCCTCAAAAGAAATAAATCTTCTGTGTCTCTCGTTTATTTATTGATTAAGCAAGGAACCCTACGATGGATTTTGGTTCCCGCTTTTGTCGCTAGAAAGGGAAGGCTGAAGTCCATTATTTCATTATGTGAAATGCTAATCTATATTTCTCATTTGGAACCTAAATCCTGCGCTGGGCTGAAACCTCCCACTTTCTACCAGGGAGGAAGACAAATCCTAATGAGCCCTTACGTCACCATGGCAAAACTTACTCAATTAGACTCACAGCTCTGCTGAGTAGAGTGTGAACCTCCAATACAGAATCCTGACACTTTGCCTTCGAGAATCCATGCAAAGTACAATTAGGTTTTGGTTTTAAACAGGCGTCCCTCTAAAAACATTGTGACTCCCTGTAACTGATTCTCTCCTAAGATTTAAGGAATTATCTCATCAGAAAGGTAGAGAAAATCTTTTCTCCAGAAATGAAAGATGCTAACAGAATTCCCTGTGGTGGAGGTCTTTTTCCCAGTTACTATCTTGAAAGTGAGACCCCCAGGTTAGGCAAGGGAAATTCTGATTTTAGGTATTTTGTCTTCTTCATGATGCTTTCTTTTTCTGCACCTCTTAAAATAAAGCAAAATAATCACGCTCAGAAGGAAAAAAATTTTTCTACCTCTTCCCCATCACATGCGAAACACCAAATCAAAAAAGCCATCAAGAGCAAATTTTGGAAAAACAGAAACTGCAGGATTATGAGAACTCTGTCCTATCGTTTCTTACCTGCATACCACGCCACCTAGCCTGCACTGCCGCAGTAAGTCAGCAGTGTCCGTCAACCAAATACGCATTGTGCGCCATCTGCATATGAAGTAGTAAGTACAGGTTATGGGGGGCCGGGGTCAAAGGTGAATCAGATTCCCCCCAGCCCTGGAAGGTCAACTTTTCTGCTCTCGGGACAGAGACCCGATAGACGCAAGCAGTGCTCCAGAAAGAAAAATACATCTACATTTCCGGTCAATTGTGTTTTCCTAGGGAACGTTAACCTGTTCTGTTTTGTAAGGAGCACGAGGGAAGATTCACGGGAACATGAGAGAGTTGAAGGAAAGGCAGAGTTTGGATGTTCAGGTCTGGGAAAGCACGTGGTCCCTGTAGGTAGCTGACGATGCCCAAACCCAACAGGAAGGGAACATGGGTGAGCCACGTGGAATGGGGAAGCAGGCAGGGGACCAGACATGCAAATGCACACCGAGAATCATTTCAGCTTTTCGTGAGTATCAACAAAACGGTTCTCTTTGTATATTGTTGATACTCTTTGAAGCACTGGGGAGACAGTGGTAAACTAAACAAGCAAAATCTTTGCTCCCACAGAGTTATATTCTAGTCTGGGGAGAGAGGCAGGGGAGAGGCCAGTGAACAACATCTCTGTTGGTTTTGAGTTATACAAGTATTGGAGCGTGGAGGTTACAGAGACAATTCAGGGAAATTTATTTGATGAAGCAATTTTTAAGCAGACACCTAAGTACAGGATATATTAAATGTCTATCTCAGGAGAGTATAACCCAGGCAGAGGGCTGGGAGTCACAATGGGCCTAAGATAGTTGCAGAAAGACAAGGTCACAATAGCTCAGCAAAGGTTAAGGAGAAATGAAGCAGAGAAGCGGTTCATTGGGGGACCGGGGGTGGGGTCAGGCCCAACTGGGAGCTTCAGGGCTAGAGCCAGTGGGAGGGACAGAGGAGGGATGTGGCCTAACTTACACTGTGGAGAAGTCGAAGGCTGCTGGTGGACACTGACAGGAGTGGTGGGGATGGAATTTGAGAGACAGCTAGAAACACCACAGCCTCTTACTGACAAGAGGTGGCCAGGAGTGAATGAAGAGCTCCTTACCAAGGTGAAGGCTCTTGGGTCCAGAAAAGGCTCAAATTGGCTTTCAGAGGGTGCTTATTCCTAATCTGAGCTAGCTAAACAATTTCTTTTCTTTTTAATAAAAGTTCAGCATACACAGTTAATTTGGCCTTGGTGCACAATCCTATTATTCAAAATGTGACGCTCCCTCAAATCTTCCAAATTTAATGTCCAGTCTCAGCAGCAGGATAAGGAGTAGATCACAACGGCTTTGACGGATGGTGTGGGTAACAATGTCCATTCACTACTTAAATATGTACTAGTATAAAAAGATAGTCGCACTCCTCCGCCTGTTGTAAGCTCCTTGTGTATAACGGCCCCGTCTCGTTATGTAACCTGCTAAACTCAGCACAGACCTTCTGGAAGACAGGTGACACATCAGGACAAGCACAGGGGCAGGTGTTGTCCGTATTTCCAGGCAGCCAGGAAAGGCTGGAGCCTGTCTGGTGACCACTTTCTGCCCACCACTGGCACTGCGCAGAGACCTGTTTGGATCACCACTTTACACAGGACATAGGGACCGAGCTCCCTGACTTAGTCACGGCTCCCTCGCCCTCTCCCTCCCTTCTTCAGGGCACCATTCTGATTTGTATTCTTCCACGTCTCCTGCCACAGCTCCATGTTGTTGTTAACACAATCATGTCACGGGAGAAATGCGTTCTTGATGGCTGGGGCACCTCAACAGGCCCGTGATTGATAAACTCTTACAGTCACCGCGTAAGCACTGCAGCGGCAGACACCTCTGATGCAAGACACAAAGAAGGCCATATTTCCAAGTGCCTGCAGCAACCTCTAGGCCAGCTTCTTTCTCTGACCCAAAAATTTAAAAAAAAAAAAGGAAGGGAAGGAATCCAACAGTATAATGTGATGAGAAACGGAAGGTGATGTGTCAGGAAAAACAACACAGGTCGAGCTGTTGCTGTTACTGAAAGTGATGAGCTGCTATGCATTGCCTGGAGCAGCCTTGCTCCTCCAGGAAAAAAATAATAATAATTCCTTCTCAGTCATTATCTTTCCAGAGCAACAGAATATGAGATTTTTCCCACTATAAGGTGAAACGCCCATTACAAAATAAAAATGGCCATTAGTCTGGCTATGTGGCGTTGTCTTTGGAAATAGCAATCCCATTCACAAAAATAACCTTTGGAGATAGATGGATTTTGAACCACAGTTCTATTCACATAATTTCATGCACACACACCAAAAAAATACGTTAAAGTGGTGTTTTTTCAAGCTTTAAGGTACCTATGAATCACCTGAAGATATTGCTAAAAATGAGATGGTGGCTCAGGGGTTCTAGGGATGATTCTGGGGCCTGTTAGATTCAGCATTTTTAACAAGTTCCCAGATAAAAGTCAGCGCTGCAGGTCTTCCAATCACATTTGCCACAGCAAGACATTAAATTGTGTCTTCAGCCTTATATGTGATCACTGAATTCTATTTAGCTTTCTAGGCAACGCCAGTTTCTGCTAGACTTGGATTTTTCAGGACCCTTACACTCTCAGGATATAAAAATTCTGTGGTGGCAATATTAAAATATCTCAATTTTTTATGATTATTGTTGGCCATGTATTGCTGTTCCCAGTGATACCAGCACTCCTTAGATCTAATTGTTGCTCTGAATTTTATGGTTATTATGTAAGTGACTTTGCTGATCCACTTTAAGGTAGAAAATTTTTCTTTCTTAACCCTCCAGAAAGTTAATCATTAAATCCAGTGAGCAAGAGGTAGATTGCTTAAGATATACTTTATTTCTTTGGGAAAATAGGAAAGCTCTAACAATCACCTTTCTAGAGGACAAAAAAAATAAAAGTGCTATTTTATTTGCTCCTTGGTAGAGTGAAAGCTATGAAAAATTGTGGAAGGTGACTTAGAAAAGGAATAATGTTGTTTTACATTTTGATTCAGATCCTGTAATTTCAAAGAAAGCCTTTGATGCTAGATTGATTTTGATAATTTCCTGCACCCACTTAACATCACCTGGAGCCAATCAAGAGAAACCAGAATATCCAGCCCTGACATTTGGTTTGAAGTAAAAGCGGCACCTTTGTGTTTTAAACTCCAGTGTTCCTGAAAGTGAGACGGAGAGACTGAGAGGTCCAACATTCCGGCTTCATCCATGAATACAAAAAGAGAGCCCCATGTGTCCGCAGAGAGATTTGCGTCACATTGGCTATGGCAGGGTCCCGCAGGAAGCCTGTGCTAAGTGGAACCTGCTGCTCGGGCCAAGGAGTGCCCTACGGGGTGCTTTGCAGAGAAGCATCCTCTGTCTCAAGTCCGTGGTCCAGAAGATTCCATTTCCTTCAAGCCTGTGCCAAGTTTAAGATGGTCAATTTATTTTCAAATTGAAGAGTTGGGATGGTATTTGGGTATGCAGGAGGATATATTGCTCAATTGTCATTTAACCATACATAAATTAAGTGTCTGCATAAAAAGGAATACATTTTACAATTTCCAAATTGATGAAAGTTTTATGGGGAGATTGTAATGAGAATAAGGATGTATTTTATGCAGGAGGGAATGCTGTCTGGCACAAAGCACCAGAGAGAAGGATTTAAGAGTCTGGGACTGAATTGGTGGCATCACAAGCGATGCCTTCAGGCATGTATGCTCCAAGGTAGGTCAAAAGAGCATCCACTGAGTTATAGATGTTCATGGCTTCCTTTGAAACCTCAAAGATGCTCTGGCTCCACGGTGTCGGGGGAGGGCAGGATTGCCTCAGATCCAGCTGTGCGGACTCGGGCGCATCATTGAACGAGCACAGCACAAAGCAAGGGTAGCACGAGGTGCTCAGAGACTTGGTCCCTCGAGTCAGAACACCTGCACTTGAATCGGCCTGTGACCTTGGGCAGGTTACTGAGCTTCCTTGTGACTCTGTTTCTAAGCTACAAGAGTGTTCGAGCATCTACGACATGATAGTGTTCCGAGGATGAAGTGAGTAACGTCTCTACCATGCTCAGCATCAGTCCCCTACGTAAGCGCTTTGGGTTTGTGAACGAATAGTAAAAAATGGGTCCTAGGCACAGAGTCTTAGATTGCTTGCTTAGTTTCAAACGCCAACCCCGCCGCTCTACTGGGCACGTTGCTATTCCATTTGAACATTAGGTCATTCGTGTCATGCTGCCTACTACTCCTCCCATGGTCTTGGGCAAGGTACTAGTGTTTTTGAAACTCAGCTAACTCCTAGGACTGAGTTCTTGCTAAGGTCGTCAATGTTCACTACTTCTCTGTACAAGTCCTATGCTCACATTTGATCAGTGTGAGAAGAGGACAAAGGAAGCAAAACCAACCCCAAACCTCTAGCATCTCACCCATGGTACTGTGCCAGGTTAGCATCCCACCGTTAATCCGCCCTCTTTGGGAGCGGCCATTTATCAACAGGACTCACGTCACAGGGCTGCTGTGCAGCTCACGTTTGACTATTTAGTCCACAAAAAAAAAAAAATCTCACTGCATGTTTTTTAACACACAGTACATGATGGTAATACCTTCCATTCATACAGGACGTTCTGCAAAGCCTTTCACATGCATTATTGTATTTAACTCTACACCTTGCAAGGGACTCGTTTGTCTTTGCAAAGGCAGCTCTGAGGAAATTCCCAAACTTGATTTTAAAACACGCTTTCACCGTTACCAAGAGTTGTCACTAAAAACAGAATTTCTATCAGGTGATAGGCTAGAGCCTCTGTGCCTCTGTATCTCGGAGTTCGCTGCGGACATCAGAGCCACTCCCACGTTAAAATCATTCCCACTTTCTCTCCTTCCTTCTCTGTCTTTCCCCAGTCCCTTCTCACCCACTATTTGGAAAGCATCTGTGCTTAAAGTAAGCTCTGTGTTTTCACACACTTCAACTCCCCACGTGCTTGTTGTGACTGTGAGTTAGCCTCTAACTAGCTTTCCTGGAGCCTGGGACCTCTAGGCACCAGACAGGTATTCCTCGCACTTACGCGGTGTGCAGCCTGAGCACGGTGGACCCAGCGTCCCTCCATCCCTCGCCTCTTTTCCCCGGTGATGACCTCTTTGCCCAGAACCTGCTACTCTCATGTGTTACCCCCACTTCTTTCCTGGTTTCCCTACAAATACTTTCCTATCAACCTTCAAATGGAATCTGAGTTGTCTCATACCCAAGTGAGCAGCCAGAGGATCAAAAGGAAGCACGAAAGAAATAACCTGCCGGGCTCCCCGCCTGCTGGGGCTCAGCTTCTGTCTCCCCTCCCTCCCACGTTCTGCGTGCGAACAGCGCACTCCCCTCCGGAACGGCAGCCTTCATGGCGCCCATGAAAAGGACGCAAACTCAGACGCCCTGGCTACCGGCGTCATGTCCTGACCAGTTTCCTCTTCTTTCCCAGCTCAGAATATCCCATCTGCAGACCTGATGAGGCCTCTGTGGTCTCCATGTGCCAGACTCTCCCTTTCCTGTCTTTATATCATTCCCACACACACAAAAAAAATAACTGATTTGATGAACATTTACATCACGTTCTTAACCTGGGCGGTGCACTGTGCAGGCTGAGTGCAAACACAGGGCAGCCGATTTAATCCCGACGTGTGTGGCATAGTTACGCACCTTACAGATGGAGAACAAATAGAGGGAGGACTGGAGGCTCCCACCAGGCTCCACGTAGAGTGGCAGGGCCAGGGTGGGACTCCTGCCACCAGCGTCTGTGGTCCGGCTCTTCCCCTTGAGTCTCCTGGGCTCCTCAGCTCAGCCCGCGTGGGACAGTTGCTTCCTCCGGGGTGGGGACCTGCGGCTTGCCTCCTCCGCACAGACTTGTGACTCAGCTTCCAACAAAGCCACCACTGTGGCTTCAGTCATTCTCCACACGACAGGAAACTTGTCCAAATCACCAGCTTCAAAATTCTTGGAGGACGGATTAGTCTTAAAGACCTCATCCCCGTGATGTCTGCTGATGAGCAGGAGTCTCCAGGGTGCCTCCCAGCCTCCCAGGCGTCTCTGTGACATTCGTGCTTTTTCAACAGTGGATTCGGAGTCCGCTGACCTCCTGAGATCTAAAAGAAAAAAAGCTTAAATTCTTTGAGGATGAGTTTCATAGGTGCTGGTTTTAAAGAACGTAACCAAGAATTAAATTTTTGTATTGATCTCATGAGCAACATATGACGCAGGAGATGTGAACATGTCTAGCTTCGGAGAGAAAAGAAAACTCTGCATTTCCATCTTGTAACAAAAATTAGTATTTTTGAGGGGTTTTTTCTTTTGGAAAAGAGATAACAATGGTAGAAAAATATGAGAAAGACAATTGTAGAAAAAATGCAAATACACAGCTCTCTTCACGAACCTACCATAGTAGAACTCCAGAAAGTACCTAATATTTACGTAGACCTCCTGCTTCACCAGTCTAACTATCTCCTTCTCTAGGCTTCTGTATTGTTTTCATTATATCATTCTGCCTAATAAAGTGTCAGTAATGTACTGGCTTAAAATATTTATTATCTGGAGCACCACATGACCAGTGAAGGATGGCAAATTTCTGTCAGAATAACTTACCTCTATTGATTTTACATGAAAACAGGCTTTGGGCTTTATTATCTGGCTCTGGAGGTGGAGGGAGAGTAAAAAAGTTCAACCCTTCCCTATTTCTCTGTTCTTCCCTGCCAAAATCATTGCAAATGAGTGCAAAATATTTTTAGGGAAATTCTCTATCACTCTACCACAATTACACATGCACACACACACACACACACACACACACACACACACACACACACAATGTGCTAGTTGGTGAGCAGTTTTCTTTCTCATGTGAGTAGCAACTGACTGCTAGAACAGACAGCTTCACAATAAAATTATTTCATTTAATATTTCTTCTACCAAAATTTCAACAAGTTAGATATGTTTTAAAGTGCAAGATTGGCAAAAAAATATATATATATTACCATTTAAGTATTTTTCTACCTTTTTTGGTAAAATCTTGGCACACATGTTGAAATTACAGTAAGTGTGTGCTATGTTATTTGTTCTGATTAATCCATTGAACATTTCTAACATATTCATACTAGTCCCCCAGAGATGAGCATCATTAAGTAGTAGCTTGTATCCAGAGGAACATTGGCATTCATGATACATTTGTGAGGGAGAATACACTTCATAGGTGTAAACTTCCCACTGCTGGATACGACACCTGCCACTCACAATTTAGAAGAGGTTTAACATAGCTCACGGTTTGGGGAAGTTCGGGCCCTTGTTAGCTGGTTCTGAGGCAGAAACATCATGGCAGAAGTCTGTGCAGGGGCAAAGTTGCTTAGTTCGTGACAGCCAGAAAACAGAGAAGACAAATAGTGCCAGAGAGTGAGGGACCAGGGACTAACTACAGTATCCAAGGCTGTGCCTCCAAGAGCCACTCAGGTAGCCTAGGAGAGGGCTCCACTAATCTGCTAAGTGTTTCTTAATCCAAAGAAGTAGACATGTCAGGTTAACAGTCACACCCTTCGAAAGCACATCGTATTGACATTATAACCAGTACATGAACAGGAAAGCGCCACAAACAGCAAGGAATCCCTCACTCGTTGAGGGGAAATTGGTCATTTAGTTGGAAAGATGTCCTCGTCTGGACCCAGTAGGAAAGTGTATTTAGAAATATCGATTTTAAATTTGAATACTAAAAACATAAAAGGGCCTGAAGAAAAATGTGCTAAATACTTAATCCCTTGAGTGGAGAAGAATTTCTAAGCAAGAGAGGAAGATACATGTTTAATGGTTAGATACTTTATTGTTTAATTTTGATTTCAAAACTTTCAAAAACAGCATTAGTATAATTTTAAAATAAATAGTACACTTTGGGTATATTTTACAATAATGTAGTGTACAGAGTGTTACATGGGAAGTTTTTAAAGCATTCCTTTAATTAGAAAGACACTAAAACATTATTAAAATAGCAAAGAAAGATATGAACACATTTTTATAAAACTGCAAATGATCTATTAAAATAACAAAAGAATAGAAGTTCTTCATGTCCAATGGTTTTGTGTCCAATGCATTCGACCAACCTCAGATTGAAAACATTTAAAAATGCCTATAACTAACATGTATAAAGCAATTTTCTTTTTTGTCAATATTCCCTAAACTATACACTATGCCAATTATTTGCACACCCTTTGCTTTGCATTATGCATCATGACCAATCTAGGAGTAATCTGAGGTACCTAAGAGGCTATTCATAAATTACATGCAAATTCTACACTAAACCAGATTGCCCACCAATGTTGGTATCCACAGACGTTTGGGACCCAATTCCACCAGTATACTACAAGACAACTGTATTTCCTTCTTACTAGTGATTTAAAAAAAAAAAAACTCAATTGAAAATACATTTTGAACTACCTTATGAAAAACCTTAAAATTAAAACATTCAATTATGTTGAATATATGAAGAGAAAAACAATCTCAAATAGACCATGTGCACAAATTAGAGTAATCTTTCTTAAAAGCAGGCTGGCCATAGAAATCAAGAACCTTAAAATTAGACACTTCAACTCAATAATCTTTCTTACAGAAAAAAATTAACTGAAGGCACTAAAAGGCATTTATGATCAGATATTTATCATTATAGTATTAAGGAGCAAATTTTCTAACTGTAAAGGAATAGGTTTTATAGCTGGCATATTATTGAGAACATAATGCAATTATTTTTAAAGCATAATTTAAAGGAACAATATATGACTTGATATAATGCTCTCAACATGTAAAAACTATAAATTTATGTAAGTACATAACATTATCTTAATTTGTATGAAAAAGAATATGAATTAAGGCATTTAAAAGCCAATATTTTAATAAAGATTACCTCTAAGTGATGAAATTGTACATAGTTTTTATGTTTTTCTTTAGATGACTTTATATTTTTATAATGATCATGCATTACTCTTATTGCCAGGGAGGGAAAAAGGTACAATTATGTACTTGTTGATAGAAATATACTTAAGCAGAGACACTAGCTTTCCGAAATAATTTGGAAAAATGAAGTCAGACTTTTCCCAAGCAAAGTACATGAATTTCTCTTGTAAGACTTAACCTTTACCAAAAACAAGTTCCTACTACGATATAAACCATCCCTCCTATTGATTTGCAATTTCTGTTGGGGGACAGACAAATCTAAAGGTGTCCTGTTTCTGCTTGTTTCTATTCTTCTTTAGCATAGTTATCTAATGAACAGTCTTGAATATATATTTGTCTCCCTCCAAAGCAAAGAACAGATGTACCCTTTGTCCATAATACAAATTTCAAGTTCAATAAGTTCCAGGTACTACCGATATATCCCATAGACGACCCTTTTCATATCATTTGATTAGTATTAAGACCAATATTTGACTACTAATATTGTTGTAATAAAATGTCATATGTCACCAACTCAGAAATCTCATGTCTTCTGTGATCTCATTAGCCTGTTTCAAAGTTTTCTCAAAAACTGTCATATTAGTAATGAATGCCTTTAGCTGTAAAAGTTTGTTTTTTATTACAATGACTATATATTCAGAGACAATACTGCTGAAGCCTTATAATTTATTATGTGAAAGAACTTGGGAGATTTCTGGTAGATGGAGAAAATACAAACATGTGTTTGTAACAACTGAGCTTAGTAGATAAGGTAGGATGAAACAGGAAAGTAGAATCTTGGGGATGATAAGCGGGCAAAAGTAGACTGCCAAGGAGCAGAATGACCATGTAAATTATCGGCACTTCGGAGTGTAACAAGCTGTCACTAAACAATAAAACAAGTAAGATATAGTAGATCTGCAACATACAAAATAATCTAAAACCACTGAAAGAGGATACACTCTACACTATCTGCCCCCCACCCTGAAGAGCCCCTTGCTTCCTCCTAACTCCCCCACCTGGAGGACTCATGCCTTGACCCCCAAGAGCCGGTTCCAACAGTGCAACAGCATCGTGCTAAGACTGACAGCACTGGCCAATTGTCAGAAGTGTAGATTACAGGTGGCAGAATACGCCCATTTCGGAAGATTTTTAATATATTCCCTGATAGAATGCCAGCCGTTAATTACTCAGGTATTTTGGAATGGGAAAAAAAAGAACGTGGTATTAGATAAAAGATTTTCCCCAGTGAAGAAATTTCCCAGGGAAAGTCGGTAGGATCTACTTGCAGGCAAATCCAGTTCCACCTCTGTTTTCAGGGATGAGATGCTCTCTGTATCTTCTGGCCTCACCTGTAGACCATGCAGGCCACGCCCCAGGCCACGCGCAGCTTGACGCTAGCCCAGGCTGCGGTTGGACTTAATGTTCAGGATGACAGTTTTGCAGCTAGCCTTCTTAAGTTACATAAGGTTTTTAGTTAAGCTGTTACCTTAAAAAAAGGAATATATCCTTTTTTTCTCAGAAGTTAGAGTTACATAATGAAATGTTTGTTAAAGTAGCTGAGTGAAGTACACGGCCTCATAATATCTGTGTTGAGTGATGACAAGGGTATACAAAGAGAATGATGTGCTCGAAGACTTGAAGTTTTCAACTTGTGAAAATTCCACAGGTATTTCACCTTTCTATAATCCCCAAATTAAGGAAACATGAGGCCAATACTTTCAAATGCAGTGTATACTTCAAAAACTACTAAATAAAATCAAATTTAATCTTCATGAAAAAGACCTTGATCCGGACAAGGAAATATCAGCTCATGGGCCAAAATCAAATAAGGCATGTTAAAAATATCCGTGTGTTTTCTTAGTGTTATTTTAGCTGTAGTGTTTTGTCTGCGTTAATCTTGGATAAAGCTGTTTGTGATACTGGATTGCCCTGTGCCACACTGTAGGCTTTCTTCTCTGCTTGAAGGGAAAATAAGACAGAAAGAAAGAAAGAAAGGAAGAAAGAAAGAAAGAAAGAAAGAAAGAAAGAAAGAAAGAAAGAAAAATAGGAAAGCTCCTAGGCTCCTCATACATGTTATATGAATCCACTTACCACAATTATAATGCCCAATTAATCTTAGCAACCTGAGTGATGAATCATTTCTCCACGTGTCTCTTCAAAAGAGAATAAAATCTCATTCCAACATTGGACTATTGTTTTAAACCAACTGCGATTGCATCAGATTAACGGGAATCAAGTAATTGAACCCAAATCTGCATTCTAGAACAACCTCTCTTCGGGTGTTGACATAGCAGCACACTGCCTTCCCCGGATACTAATAATTTTTTTCCAGGTAACACAGGGCACAGTGACTGAATTCTATCATTTGAGTCCCTTTGTATATTTTGATTTGATGGTATCTCCTGCCATCTACTGATAGATAAAAAAGATAAATCAACTTTTCTGAATCTTTTGACCATGACACTGCAGATGATCAATTGCCAGCTTTTGTTTGAATATACAAAAAAAAAAAAAACCCTCCTAATACATCAGAACCTTTGCAGCCAGGAGCTAGCACTCAGCTTGAGTCCTGCAGAGAGCCTTCATTGGTACCGACCTGCTTCACATTTAAGAGCACCGCAGCGTAAGAAACGCACCCTAGCTTTGGAGTCACAGACTCTGGACTCTCATGCCAGCTGAGCCAAGGACTGAGAATCTTATTCTCAACTTAGATTTCTTATTTTAAAATTAAAGTGTTGAGGTTAAGTGCATTTCTTTCCACCTCCAGGATGGTCTAAATGTTACAGGGATTTAAGTTCTTGATAGGTACAGCTCCAAAAACCATGCCACTGGGTTTTACAGGTGGCTTAATAAAACCTCAGAGTGCCACTCCTTGGTCACAGTTAGAGTCCCTGGCCTCCTCCACTACAAGGCCCCTCTTGTTTTGTCTGCCAGCTCCAAACGCCACACACCCAGCCTGTCACCAGCACACAGCATCTTTAGGAGCCGCTGCTGCTCCTCCTCCTGTTGACACAGCCATATTACTATGAAACATTCCGCATTCACGCACCATGTGAGTGTGGGAGTAGTGATTAAGCTGTCGGATTAAGGGACTTTGCCAGCTACTTTACAGCTGACCCTCACTGCCACTGGAGAGATAGAGCTAGACAACTTATTTTCTCACCTTCGAAGGACAGTCAGTCTAAGGACTCTTGAAGTCATTTATCTGGAAAATTCTTTTCTTTTTTCTTTTTGAGTTAGAGTCTCACTCTGTAGCCCAGACTGGCCATGAACATGCAAAATCCTCCTGCCTCAGCCTCCTGAGTGCTGGGATTACAGGTGTGCGCCACCACACCCAGCTTGTGTGGTACTAGAGAATTGAACCCAGGGCCTGAAACTTGCTAAGCAAGCGCTTTAACCTCTGTGCCATATTTATCTGGTAATTTTTAATGTCTAGGATGCCACTGAGAATCAAAGATGGACAAGAAGATTTTCTATAGCCATTTCTAAAAATCTCCAAAACTGCATGTCACCAAATTCTTCACTGAATTTCAGGTACTCTCTTCTGCCCCCTTCAAAAATATACACTATCAATATTTTTAAAGTTTGTAAGTTTACCTACATAGAATTTTTACTCGAAGCCATTTAGATTTTGCCAATTAGACAAAGGGAGAGAGCTAATTTAAGGTTGGAGTCAGAAACCATAAGAAGTGACAGCCAAGCATCTGACAGTAGCTGGAAAAATGGAAACACGTGTTACCTTAACTAAATCTTTTAAGGGAGCAAAGAAGGGTGCAGTTCACCTTAGAAAGGTTAGTATTCGAATGAATTAAGGTAAAAATCTGGCCAAAGGCCTTAAAAGTGTAAGTTTTAAATAAGAAAAAACCATCGCTGTGTAGATGACTTTCTCAATTCTAAATGGAAAGACGAAGTGCTTCCAGGAAATAAAAAGAATCACACAGCGGGGTTCTTCCTTGGCCAAGGTTTTCAGCTCTAGTTCATGGGCTCCAGCACCCCATCCCAGTCTGCCCCCTAACCCGTCACTCCTCCCTGACCCCACTTGTACGTAAGAGCGTAGGGTTTTCAACATGAACTTTCTTTTCATAGATCAACTTCTTCTCTGTTGACATCATTGCCCAAGACCGTGACGCCCTCAAGGCAGACTGAGTTGTAGAATTGTGTGGCCCTGTACAGATGGCCCCTGGGCAGAGTACCATGCACCGCTGCAGTGCGTCTGCCTGTTTTTCTCCAGTGTATCATGTCAAGTTCAAGTTTGCCTAACTAGCGAGATTCACAATTTTGAGTATAGCACTCACCTAACAATAAAGTTATTTGCCTAAATCCTCAGCAAAAAAAATTTCTCCCCTTCTCTATTGTCCTTATGCCAGGGGGGCTCTGGGTCTCAACAGTCCCATGAGCCACCCAGGTAAGTCTTTGCCACATTTGGCCTTCATTTTCCCCATCAGTATTTTCCAGCAAGGCCAAGTGTGTCAGAACAACAGTGTAGCAGCAGATTGCAGGAAAACACAGGGATCCGCTTCCGCCTCCCTGGGATGCGCCCTCCTACCGCCACACACTGGGGTGTGAAGAACAGCTCGGGAGGAATTTGGCCCACTCTCCAAAGGTCACAAAAGTTTCCAGCAGAAAGCGATGACTCATGTTCCATACATCCTGATATGTCAGCGTGTTCAGGAAAAAATGTGATCGCGTCCAACACACCCTTTCTTTCCATCATGTTCTTGCCAGTTCTCAGGACGTGTGAGTTTCACCACAAAGGGAAGTTGAGCAGCCAAGGTGAGGGAAGCCGCTAATGTGGACAAAAGTTCAACCACAGGGCAGGAGGGGGCAGGCCGCCCGCGCCTCGTGTGCACCAGACAGGCAGGCTTCATGCAAACACGCAGGTCTTTCTTGACAAATATGCTGCTCAGTGTGTTGGCATCTTTCAAAGCAAAGTTTGAGAGGCTGCCTCTTTTCGCCAGTTCTGTGCACACACGTACGCACGCACACGCAAGCACCAGCTCTGCAATCGTATGGTATTGTCTCAGAGCTTGAAACCCATCCAGCTTTTGACCTTAACTTTCCAACACTCCAGGAAGCGGGAATTCCCACACCCTGAGGCCTCTAGTTCAATGAGCCCACAAAGATCTCTCCCCTAAAGATGCCTAACTGTGTACACTGTGTACATATCATTTTCCCTTCTCAGTGAAAACATGTAGGGTCACACAGTCTAAATCTTGACACAAACCCCTCATCCAACAAGCAAGCAATGGTGACAGAACCAACAGGCACAACATGTGGGGCCCCTTTGCCATCTGCGTGTGACTCTAGGAGCCGTGAACCAAAGGCCATTTCCATTCACAGAGCTCCGGGACCATCGGAGCCAAATTTTCTTCTCCTTCCTGTCATGAAACTCAGTATTCAGCTTCCAGCAGAAAGCAGGACTGGCCAGGTTTCCACTAATCCCACCCACTCAGCCGGGGAGAAGAAAGGACTCTTAACTGTGGGACTCATCAAGGACTGGGGTGCGGGAGGTGTGGTCCTCAGCAGAAAATGAAGTGCTATTATCAAAGGAAGCAGGTATGGATACTGTTAGGGCAGTCTCCACATGATACTTGTGAGAGGTTGGCATGGTGCCACAGCTACTTAGCCACAAAGCGCTGAGCCCCTCAGACACCCAGCTGATATGCTAAGCTTTCCTTCAGTTACGTTACTACCTCCAGAGGAAAAAAAATGAATGAAAACAATGGGTAGAAGATCAATTCTATTACAGCCATGGAACAGTTTAATTGAGTCAATTATATATTTCCTTTAGAAAAGAAAAGAAAGATCTCTTAAGCCGCTATCAATCCTCCATCCAAATGGACGTGAACAGGAATCGCCAAATTCAGAAAATTGTAAGGGCTGAGGATGTACCTCAGGGGAACAACGTCAGCCTGGCACGCACGAGGCTTAGGTTGGGTCCTTGATGCTACAAATAGAAGAGGAGGAAGTGGAAGAGGGGAGAGAAGAAAAGAAAAGGAAAGGAAAGGAATAAAAAGCTTATAAGAAGGAATCTTCACAAGGTCGCTCACTACTTTGTGCAGGAATTCCTCCAAGGCAACCTTGCAGCCTCTTCTTGGTCACACAGATCTAGTACGCAGGATGATCTTCCTTCTATAGGCTAAACATCTGCTTACTCTAGAATCCCATGTAGTGATTCTATTCTGCTAAGGAAAACTTGAAACAAACAAAAAAAAAACCTTGTATTCCCATCTGAATTTCTACCTGACAACCTTTTAAACATTTAAATTGTGTCTGCTGTCCCCTTCCCAAATAATAAGATAATAATTATAAACAACAATATGTATCTTGCTAGGCTGAACATTTTAGGCTGCTTTTCTAGCGGTTTCCTGTGGCATTTATCGGTGCAGCCATCCGTGTCATTATTTTTGTCTCCTGTCTTGCTCCAAAATAGATTTCAGATGGCCGAGTTCCAAGTTGTCAATACCTCTTTAAGAATGAGGTTGCCCAAAATGAAGCCCAACACTTCCCGAGTCAGAAAGCACATGCCTGCACTGAGCACACGGCACAGAGAGGCTACACCATATGTCGCCGAGTGTTTCGGGATCTGCCGTCATGGAGGAGGAAGTACAAGACTGCAGAGGAGTCAAGACAGAGTCCTGGGGTGCGATCCAGGATGCTCCAGCGTGAAACAGGCCCTAAATAAGGAAAACAACAGATGCGAGGGGCTGCTTTTCATCCAAAGCTCATCCAACCTGGGACTAGCTTATCAGAGTCACAATGAGAGTCTCCTCACACCCCTAAGGAAAACTCCCCGAGGATGTGTTTGAAAGGAAACTGCCTTGACAGAAATTTTTCAGGCACATTAGAGCTGACAGAGATCAGTTCTGATGTCAGCACTGGGAAGGCGGAGGAGGTAACCAGGAGCACCGAACAGCTCACTCAGGGAGCCACCTCAGCCTGGAGGGCTCACTGCGTCCTCCTAGACGCCCCAGCACCTGGCGCCAGGATCTGACCTGCTCTCCTGGGGGATGGGGCAGGGCGGGGGTTGAGCCTGGGGAAGGGAGGGGGCTGTCCTCAGGGGCAGGGTTTTGTTCCCGGGATCTCAAGAGCACATTTAGCAAGTTCAAGGCAATCCTCAAGCCTGCTGGAACAACCAAGCTCTAGGAGTCTCCTTTGATTTGCAGTGGATTGTAAACCGTCTGGCTCCGTGGGATTTTACAACTGTTGCAGCTAATTCCAAGGTTTAAAAATCCAGCCGGGGAGCATCTTGTGCATTTAGAAGGGATCTGAGAGATTAGAGGGATTGAAGACAGGGAGTACTTTACATTGCTCACAGCTCCCTTCCTCTCTTCTTAGGACACCTACAGGCTCATACACAGGTGACAGGCATCAGCACGGGGTGTGTCTGCGTGTGTGTGTGTCTGCGTGTGTAGGCTTTCTTTAACCAAAGCACAATTGTTTATGCCTGGTACCTCCTTCCCAGCGCCAGTCCTCCAAACCTTCAAGTCCACTCCTGAACTACTTACTCTTATTACTGGAAGCAATGCTGTGTTACTTACTACTTGTGGAACGACAATCGTGACGTGCTTGGTCTTGTTGGTTTGGGGTTCGCTTTGGTTTTATCTTCTTTTCTAAATTGCTTCTGAGCTACGGGTTGTCGAAAGAAAAAATAAACAAAAGCCTTCGTGATGATCCTGGCTGACGCCCGGACTCCCCTCAGCTTAGGCGAACCTGAACCGGGATGGTGGCGTTTCTGTATCGGTGGAACAGCCTTACTCCAGATGAAAGGCATGTCACTGTCACACTGGCACTCTGTAGAAGCGTAGAAGGGATCTCTCACACAAATTTCAAGAGAAAGCTGCCAGGTGCCCTCTTGTTCAGGAGCCAGCCTGTGACTTCACTTTGTGGGAAGGCATTCCACTCCACAACAGCACAAACCAGGGCATCCCAGGGGCAAAACGCAGAATGCCTGGAAGACACAAGTAAGGGCAGAAACTCATCGATATTTTACATATATGTGCTAAATGAAAATAAACGTGCCATGCAGGCAGAGATTTTTGTGTTTGGTGTCTGTGTTATCCCAAGGGTCTGGAGCAGTGTGTGGTACACACATGTTCACTAAATACTGCCGTTGGAAGTCACTGTTCCAAAGCCAAGCCTGGGAAGGTATTTTTCTCAGGGCTACTCCTCTGTTTATAAATATTAGAAAGAAAATAATTCCATGTGGCAAATAACAGTATGGAGGTCAGTATCAAATAATGATCCTCAATAGAAGATAGTATTTGAATTAATGTAGATATAAACTATTGTGTAGCTGGTCTTGACCCAAGTAATCATTTTCCCATGTCTTTTTCATATTACACAAAAAGTTTACGCAGAAAAGCCGCCTGTCCTCGAACCTTTTCTCCTTTGTGCCTTCTAGAAAGGTAACACCTTCATAACTTTTAACTCAGGCTATTACCGGGTGCTAACGCGAGCCGGTAGGACAGATGAGCTGAGCCCTGATGTGGAAGCCAATCTCTCTAAGTATAACCAGGACTGCTACACGAAGCTGAGGAATAATGGCATGGCTGCCAGAAACCAGCATAGCAGGGGGCTGGGGGGGGGGGAATAAAAAGAGGCGGTGGTCAGGGGAAGAGCCCTCCAGCCCTTTCATTGCCCATCCGGAAGGATGAAAACAGGACAAGGCTCCTGTTCACATGTGCCTGGCTTCCCCGCTGTCCTGTAATATATGTCCATATCTGACAAATAGCAGATGCAGTAGATGCCTGAACGAGGGTGATCTTCAAGGAGATTCTGCAGGTCAGAATCTGAGCCAGTCCTCCAGTGCTGCAACAAGAGGTACACTATTTTGGATACGTATGTTAATAATGATAAGAATGACCACAGGGTACTCACAACTTTCCCGAGAAGAAGTGAGGTATTTCCTCCAGGAATTTTCAGAGCCTGGTTGTATTATTTGTGCATAAGTAAGACCATAGACTCAGTAACTTAGCTGTGGTTATGGTAGCCAACGAAAGCTCCTGGAAAATCTACTCTTACGTGAGTCTTACACACAGGAAGATTCTATTAGATTGCCTCATTTTTTAATGACTTCACAAAAGGCGTAGAATTGTACCACATTCTAAAATGAGAGAAATGAGAAAAATGTTTATTAGAGATTTGTCATTTTTTAAATACAGACTCAAAGGCCAAAAATGGAGAGGACTGAATGAAATGTTTATCCTTCATACTGTTTTAATTTTAGGGACTTGCATTCTTGGGTTCAACACCTACACACTTAAACTGCTGAGTTTGGTGAGTAACCCAGAATAAATGTGGTGAGTCACCGAGAGAAAAAAAAAAGTTCAGGTACATGAGAGTCAACTTTTTCTGTGATTTAAGAGTGTTAAACCTGGCTCTGAGGCACGGAGTTCTGCCAGGGTGGGGATAACCTGGAGGCTCATGGGCAGAGCTATGAGATGATTGGAAGGAAGCCAACTCCTGTCATCATCGAGTGTATCCAAGGGATGGACAGAAGCCCCTGGGACTGACGTCTCTGGCCGTTCCCAGGGAAATCTGGCATTCTTAATAGAATCTGCACGTGTGGGACGACGGGAATCCCTCCCACGGGAGACAACATTGGAGCTTCTCTGCTTCCAAGTTATCAAATTATCCTTAGTAAAGATATAGAAACCAAGCCTTCCCATGATAAGCAGCCAAAGAATTTAATGACTGTGGCTTTGTACTGCATAGAGGTGAGCCCCAACACTGCTTAAAAACTGACCACTTTCAATTATTAGTAGGCATGGTGTGAACATTGTGGGTGAAGATGATGATTTTGAGGCAACATCCCTTCCAGGGGCTTCACACACTGCGGAAGAGCCCGAGGATCTCTTCCTGGAGCGTGGGAAGAACACAGCTAGGTCAGGAGGTCTCCAGCCCAACTTCCCAGCTCACTGGTAGTGGACACCAGGCAAGTCATACGATGAGATCCTGCCCGTCTTCCTCATCTGAAAGAGGAAGGGGCTAAATAATGATGACCTTGGGGACAATAGTAATAAAGGTAGCAATGACAACAGCTCACTAGGAGAGCGTGTAGTTGTGATATGATTTCGTCCTCTCAACACCTCCATGATTGAAATAAGATAATTATGATCTGTTTTACAGTTGAGAAAACTAAAGCTCATAGAGGCTTAGCAATTTCCTTAGCAATATGGCAAGAAGAGATGAAATCACTGTGTAATTCATCAAGCTTAAACTTCAGAGTTCCTTATTTGCATAGATCCCCTTCAAAGACTCTGTACCTAATTTTGTATTCTCTGTCTTAAAGAGAGTTTCTAAAATTGTGTGAGTTCCAGATGCCACAGCAATTGGACTCACCCCTGATGCAAGCCTGAATTGGAGTTGCAATTCCAAGGTAGATGATCCAAACCCAAAGCCCGAAATCATCCTCTGCTTCATGGGTCGCCTTGGAAAGCATCCTCTGTTCTCCGTAACTTCCCCAACTATCTGTTATGGACGGAATGAATTGTATTTTCTCAATTTCCTCTGGCAAAGCCCTAACACCTCGTGTGACTGTGTTTTGACTGTGGACCAACGAGGAGGTAAACAGGGCTAAGCCAAGTCTTATGCGTTTAACCTTAGGGTGGGACTTTCTCTAATAAATTGAGTTTCCTTACGAGAAGAAGAAGAAGGAAAAGCTTCTTCACAAGCATCTACTGAGGAAAGGCATGTTAGACACAGTGAGAGGTGACTGTCTACAAGGAAAGAAGAAAGCCCTCACACCAGACATAGAAATAAATCGCTATCATTTGAACTACGCAACTGTGAGAGCACATGCGTCTGTTACTTATGCCGCATGGTTTGTGGCATTTGTTACAGGAGCTGGAGCAGACTTGCATATGGCCCTAACCCGCCTCAGCCCTGCAGCTTCTACTGTCTCAGAGTACCTATCAAGTACCGAGGTACCATCAAATCCAACATTCTGAACTTGGTCTATGTCATCACTCCTAGAAACCAAAATACCTTGTATTGTTCTGGTTTTGAGGAAATAACATAATATCATGTCCAATAATAAACAGCAGAAATCCAATCTTAACTAGTTCTAATCTCCATGTACCTGCCATTCTAGAAATTTTAGCTCAGCACTTTCAGTTGCGTGGATTGCTGGGCAGAGTAATTCATCAAGACACACTGCAGAAACTTTAGCAGAATAATGCAACAGACTGTTTGAATCCATTTCTACTCTATAATGCTCACAGTCCCTCGGCAAGGATATCAAGGGGGAGGATCAAATCACAGCTTGCTTCAAATTCTATACAGGATACTAAGCATCCATCTGAACAATCGTAAACAGTTTCTTTCCATTTCTCTGATTCGTCGGTTCTTACTTCATTGGCCTTTAGCTGGTTATTCACAAAGGTGCATTACATACTTTCAGCTTCTAGTATCTCAGCTAATGCTGAGTATCAGGTGGCCCTAGGGTGGCAGCAATATGATAAGCAGAATTATAATGTAGCCATGGGTTCCCGGTCCTTTCCTTTGAGTGTGGTCACCTATGAACACAAGATGATTCCTGTTATTAAGGTTAGGAAGATTTTGCAGATATAACCAAGGTCAGTATTCAGTTGGCTCTGAATCAATCAGAAGATTGTCATGGGTGGTGCTGGCCTAATTGAGTGAAAGACTAAAAGAGGGTGTAGAGGTCAGACTCCCATGCTGACCTTGAAGAAGTTAGTTGTGACATCGTAAGGAAGTCTCATGACTAGAATCTTGCATAGTTTTGGGCATTAAAAACACCTAACCTCTATGCCAACTGACAACCAGGGAAAAAAAAACCCTTGGTTTTACGATCACCAGAAATTAAAATCTGCCCAAACCCAAATGATATTAGGAGACTCTCCATTTCAGATGACAGCATCAAGCTGTCCCATTGCTTTCTGCCCAGCCAATCCCTGAGCTAATCATGACAGCCATGTTGAGAAATAGCTGATCTTCACCTGGATTCATGATGCAGACCCACTAAGAGGTATTCACTGTGGATTATTTCAATGTGTTAAGTTTATGACTATTTATTACGTATAATTCAAAAGTAATACAAGCAGTAGCTAATGTAGATGAGGTCCTGGCCATCATGGACCTCAGCTTCAGGAGGAGATGGGCACAATGCAAAGCATACAGTGGAGTGGTAGGGGGAGTGGTAGACGTAGGCAGATTGAGAAGGCGCCATATTTGGCAGGTGTCTGGAGAGGACTATGCCAAATGATGGAAACTAGTACACCCACTATGAAAATCAGTATGGAGATTTCTCAAAAAAAATACTAAAAATAGAAGTTCTACTTGACATGGCTATACTCTTCAGGATATTTTTCTGAAAGATTTCACGACATCATGCTACAGTGATACATGCATACCCATGTTGATAGCAGCACAACCCATAATAGTTAGACCTTAGAAGCAGCTGATGTGTCCATTAACAGACGAGTGGATAAAGAAAATGTGGTATTGAAACACAATGGAGAACTACTCTGCCACAGAGAACGGACTTGAGTTTTTATAGGAAAATGGAGGCGCCGTGAGACCATAACACCAAGTAAAATACATCAGATCCCAGGGGTTAAATATCACATGGATGCTCTTACATGAGACTCTCAAATCATAAATGATATAAAGAGCTAAGTAAAAGTTAGATGGTACAGAACAAGAAAGTAGGTTTTGTGGAGATGGGAAAGGGATTTGGGGATGGAGGACAGAGGAGTGTAGTGAGAGGAGGGCAGGCGAAAATAATTTAGGTGCAATATGTATATGCCCCAATTTTTCAAGATAAGTGTAATTATTATGTGTTGCCAACATATACTAATGTTTTTAAAGATAGGAGAAGGTGAGAAGAGACTCAACCAGATAAGAATATCCAAGGCGGGCAGAGAAAACAGCAAGGAAGGTCTTCAGCTACACTGGCCGTGACATTACAGAGTCAACTCCAAGAGCACAGGGACACAATGCTACATAAGCTCATTCATCCAATGAATGTTTAATTTAATATAAATGTATAACTGCCTAAAAAATATGCTTCAGTAGAGTGGGTCCTATTGGACATTAATCAGTTTAAGTACCATTAGCAAAAGTTCTAATTATACTAGCCTTTTAAATTTGGCTTTTCTTCAACCTTCCCCTGGCGGAAATGTTCCTTATAGAACACAGTACTTAGCACATAATGGAAATTCAAAGGGACAGTTATTGAATTAGAGTGAATGCTTCAACTTTATTTAAAGTGTCATATGTGTTTGATTCTTTGGGTGTAGAATTTTGCTTCCTGTTAGGAAGATACAGTGACGAAGAGCAATTAAATTGCACTCTGGCCAAGACCTATGATGTGTAAATCAAGTTGTCAAACACACACTGGAAGGGCTGCAAGAAATCAATAAATATAATATACAAGACAAAGTGGCATTGGTAGTTTCGGCTGGTGACTAGTACTCACAGATCTCTTTACAATAGGTACTATATGGCTTAAATACATCCGTGAAACACCAAACATCTCTTTAGTATTTCTGTTTTTAGCACAAATTTTAAGTAAGCAGTTGAGTCTTAAACAAAGTGATCTTCTTTATACTGTGCAAACAGGAATCTCTCTCTTGAACCCAAGCGAGTGACTCTGATTCTATTACCTGTTGGATGATCACAACCATGACCAAAATGAATTATTTACCCCATGCTAGTCATTGGGCTAAACACATTACATATATAACTAACTTAATCTACAGGATTATTCTCCTTCCATAACCCATCTTGTCACTGAAACATAAAGAATTTGTCCAAGGTCATCTTTAAGTCTCCAAGGCTCAGTCCCCCATCCTCAAATGGACACGAAGCCCGTGGATTCAGTCCCAGACAGTTTGGCACCACAGACATTGCTTCACTGGCAACAACCCCAAGATCCAAATCAAAACGATATCTTCAAAATGCAGCCAGCATATTTTCTGTTCTTCATTACACTGGGGCCAAATTTACACAGCTGAACTAATAACCTTGGACATCTTAACATCTTCTTATTCATGAATTTTTAAATTAATTTCAGTGGCCATCACTCTTTTCCCCGGGACTCCAGTATCTCCCATCCCTTGGTCAGAGTTCAGGGGTTGGAATGAGGTAGCAGCTCCTGCCTCTCCCCAGATTTCAACGTGGAGTTGCAGCAAAGAAAACATGCTTCACAGCTGAGGCTGATAGAATCAATTGATCCAAGTGTGAATTGCTAGACTGCAAAGGTAATCTATCATGAGGAACATTTTGTAAACGTGGGGCTAATGAGATCAGGGGACTTACTTGGGTTGTTCAAAAGTATCAAAATGGCCTTAATTTTAAATGAAGGGCAGAGTAGTTATCAATCTAAACAAGGTGGCAAGGGTATATCCTAAGAATAGGACATGACTTTCCTAAAGAATCTTCCTTACTTAATCCGTGATAGCGTGCCTATCCAAGGTAGCCCATCTGCAGTGGGAGGGAGGCAGGGTGCGTGGACCTTCAGAAAGGAGATCCAAATAGGAAACACCTGTCAGTGTTAGCTCAGCTCTGTCCTGGGAAGGGAGGACAATGACTTGACCCCAGTGTTTTTCAAATTGTGAGTTGTGACATACTAGCAGGTCATGAAATTGGCTCTTTGGTAGCAACTGACATATTTTAAAATAGTAAATCAGAGTTCATTGTGTGAGGTACAGTTTATTATTCTATCAAACATCTGATTCTATTGCAAGTCTATATCCATGTATTATATACAACATATATATGACCCATATCCACGCATATACACAGCCACGTTGGTGTGAATGTGCTTTTTTGATGTAACGACACAGTCCTCTCTGGGGATTTGTTTGAAAGTCTTTGGTATCCTATCTTATTTCAGTTTTCTAAACCACTGATTCTCAGGCTTTAGAATTTCATGGGCCCATACATCACCCCCCAACATAGGAAAAATTAGGGACTGTAATAGCATTGCCAATATTTTCATTCTGCCAGAATTAAAGAATTAGACACATTAGTATAATCTCCTAAAGTCAAGGTTTTAACATGAAATATAACAATGTCGTAATCACAAGATAAATCATACTCCTTTAAATACATTTACTTTTATATTAAAACCACTGTATTGCTCTTTTTAAAATTTCACTATGATTTGTGAAACCCCCGTAGCCAGGCACTGGGTAAGAAGCATAAATATGCCCAAGTGCAACGGAGTAGTAGCACATACAGCGATGCTCGCCTCTGGAAGGCGCCGGCCAGGGGTGTGTAGATTTTGCTTTGTTTTAGCACTTTCCATGCTTCTGAGATATAACTTTGTACCTGAAAAACTATGACATCCAAGACAATGACACAGAATAAAGAAAATGACCACTGTCGTTTGTCATGACAGGTGGTTTTGTCTCTATTAATACATATGAAGAGACACAGGTTCGTAAATGGTTCTCTGTGAGTTTGTATAATGTGAGCCAATTTTCCCCAAAGTCTCATCAACCAAGCACGAGTAGACAGGATTACATTGCTAGAACTACAAACCAAAGAACTGCACACTTTAGACCAGTGACCACGAGGGACAGGCCAAGATGGGCTTGTAACAATCCCTCCTATTTCAACAACCCTACATTTAGCTCCCAAAATGACCCCAAATTTCACACAAGTTTTCAAATGCTCCTCACAAAGATCCTCTAGTAAGTCATTGCTCCTGGCACCTCCGAAGTCCCAGCCACTTCCCCTTCCAGGATCCCTTTAAACTTGGCCCTCCACCCTCCGCCCGGTACTGTGGGGTCAGCCCTACTTCCCAGCTGCACCCAGCCACACTAATCTGGGAACAACTCTCCCACCCACATTGTGTCGCTTTCGTCTTTCAATGGGCGCCCTGTTCTTAGGACAAGAAGCGCTCCCAGAAGCTCATCAGTCACCTGGCTCTCCCCATATCGGGACATCTGACCACCTGGAGCAGCCAGCTGGCGCCCTCTGTAAAGTCCCTATTGGCTGCCACATTTGGGGAGGGCAGATGCAGATTTGACTCTAACAAAGCTGCATCGTGTCTGGTAGACAAAACCAGAGAGGCGTTGGTTCGGGCCCTACTATCTTGTAAACTGCTGGGAACTAGAACCATTATTGGCCTCACGTTTCTCATGGGACCATTTATTTATGAGGGGGTCGCTAAGTCAGCAACGTGGACAGAACTTCTAGAGTTTACCCAGTCATTTTGTTTTAAATGCATTAGCACATAAATTATGTGCATCCGATAGGTTAGTTTTAATAAATCAAAACTTAACTACTTATTGAAAGGACATTGTGACACCATTTAAACCTGGAAACACTTAACCAAGAATGAGTTTGCATGGTTTCTGTAATATGAGAAACCCAAGGGATGAATAAGCAAAAGAACAAAGTAAACGAGTGATGGTAGGAAAAAGGGAGGTGGATTTTGTGGAGAAGGACGGGGAGGTAGGGAAAAGAAAGAAGGGAACATGGGAATGGGAAGAGGAAGCAAAAGTGATTGTGATGATTTATGGATATGCACCGAGCTGCTCGTGTCTAATGTCATTATGTATTGCAACTACAGCCTCATAAAAATAATTTGGGAGAAAATAATACAATTCCATTTCTTTAAAAACTCTTATAATTAAAATAGCATGTTTCTCTGGTTTAGATTGGAACTCCTCTCTTTTAAACTAAATTAGTTCAATCTCATGTCAGCGATATTCACGCTAGCTTCTTCTACAGACTCTGTCTGTGACTCTTTCCCTCTCTGCCCTGATTCTTTTGAAGGTCAATCTCTGAACTGGAAAAACTCCATCTTCCCACATTTTCATTTCTCTCACACCCTGCAGAGGAGGGAAATTAGCAGAGAAAGACGGACGTGCATAATCACCACAGTGGCTCTGGTTCTAAGCAGCTGCTCCAATGAACTGTGTATACTTGTGCCAGGGCCGAAAATCTACTTCTTGCAAGTCTGGCCCTTTAGCGGCGGGTGAACCTCTTTTCCGGTATTCGAAAACTGTGCTTTGTCTCTGATATGCCCCTAGACCTCGGCTTTCCGGTTGTGATGTTTGCTGTATGTCCCTGTCCTTCTTTCACACATTCTAAGGACCTGTTTTCATCTTTTCATCTCCTTGCCTTGTTCCCAGCCCCACGGCCCATGTCCGAATAAGGCGTCTGAAACATAGAAAACAGCTCATAAACGATTGCAGAACTGAACTAGATGGTACAGTCACTCCTTATGTCACAAACTCAGTCTCCACAAAAGTGAGTGTGTAGATTCCTACAGAGTCAGAGCTGTAAACTCAAGACAAAGTCATTCTGGGGTCCCCTTAAACACTACTCTGGGCCCAACTGCCTCAGCTGAGGACAGAAATGAGATTAATTGTCCAACAAATACTGTGTTGTTTTTCAATTGGAGAATTTAAGACAATATAAATGAAACTACTCTGCTGAAATGTCAAAGTATTCCTTAAATTATAAAATGGTCTCACTGGAAAAGGCCTTAGAAATCAATGGGGCAAGTCTTCTTTTGCCAATCAGAAAAGACAGAGAGGTTCTTTTTGCATTTCAATACCTCCTATCACGTGTGCTGTGAATCGAGTCTCTTGTGACGATTGTGTCTGTGCAAAAGACCAAAATTGTTTTTGGAATACGTTTTAATAAACCAGCCATGCATACGAGAAGAGTTAGCCAACCCCAACTCCCTCTGCTCTTGTCTCTGATGCTCATTACCCAAACTTCTGGCTCCCTTGAAATTTTTTTTTTATTGGAACCATTCCATATCTTCCACTAACACAACAGTCCTTGAAAGCAGGCAAATGTGAGCCCAGAGGGACACGAGTTTGGAATCACACATTTTTAACATTCGTAGATCATTCAAGATAGTTCAAGAATTTCAAAGTGTAAACCACCAGGCAAATGTTCTTGCTACTCCTAGTGTTTGCCTACAAAAATATTTTATTACTGAAACATACAGCTTTGCCAAAATATTTCTGATAAAGAGCAGTGGATTCTCTACAGACACAGCCTCATGTCCATATAGAAATTACAGGACAATGATTAATAAGTGATTTATAGAAATTTACTATGAGAATGTCCATTTCCTCAAAAAAAAACAGAGCAGAATGACAGGAAATGTTTTTCTATTGCTAAGATAAGGATTTACATTATCTATGAAGAAAAATTTCCTGATAAATACTCAACTTGGCTCCCAAAATGGAATTTCCTTCTCTGTAGTCTTCAAATTAATATAATCTCCTTCTTACACCATCTAAGATGTCTTTGTTGTTGTCACTGATTTCGGGTGGGTTCTTTTGTTTGTTTTGGAAATAAAGCTCCAAATTCTATAGCATGTCTGTTTGTCATAATATTGCATGGATTAAATTTGTACAACAAAGCTCAAAATTTATAATTTCAACATAATGTGTATGAAATTCTAAGATGTGTCACCAAAGGAATCTTCGCGATCTCCTTCATAGAAGAGACTTATGATTCCACAGACAAAGCCAAGTTTCACGGAATATGGAGAAGAAAAGTGACGAGGAACTTGGGGCCTGGAACAGTCTAATTTGGGAAAAAGCAAACAAATCAGTCTGTTCTCCTCATTGTTCTATTTGGAACCCTGGATTCCCTAAGTCATGGTCTATTTGATCAAGAAAAAAAAAATAGCCAAAATTCACCCACTTTCTGGAAGTGTTGCTTTTCAAGGTTAGTATATCTTAGGATGACATATATTTTTTTAAAAAAAAAAAACCTAGATTCCTTTTAAAAGCACTGTTATTAGATCATTCTTTTAGTTTAAGGCTCTCGGCCTAGGTTCCTGTTTGTTTCCAGACACTGGAATGAGAAAAGTAAAAGCTCAGAGTTTTGTGGCGTTAAAGCGCTTCCTGAGGCTGGAAAGGGACAACTTCAACCCTTCATTAGGTGTTGCAACAGCGCATTGTCTGCAGTTGCTTCTTGTGCTTAAATCTAGCTCTTCTGCAGACTCGGACCCTCTCCAGGACAAAGACCTAGATCTGCATTTCTTTCCTCTGGTCTAAGAGTCTAAATCTATTGTGCACTAGGAGATGTGGGTCAGTCCCCCTGGAGGCAGGTGAGGCACGATGCTCTTCCTCAAGGGGGCGCAGAGCAAGGCAGAAAGGGACAAGAGATGTTTTAGTTGTGAATATGGCACATGCAACAGGAAATACCAACATCTTTTTGAGGAAGATAAAAAAAAGAAAGAAATCACACCCTCAAAATCCAGAGAATAATTTTATTGGTAAGGAACTTTTATTCATTTACTCATTGAATCCACATGCTGCTTACTGTGGTCTAATCACTGCTCCAAACATTGAACAACATTAACATGTTCAATCCTCATTGGGGCTTGTAATAATAAGATAAGGATCATTCTGATCCATGTGTTATAACAACAACCTAGGGCCTAGGAATGAGAAGCAATTTGTCCAAAGTCAGACCACCGTGTGGAATGTGGACCTGGGAAGTCTGGCTGGAGGGTTCAAGCTCCTGAATATTATCCTGGCTCCCAAGTGGGGAGAGAAGTGACAACAGGAACAAAAATAAGAGATCCAGGGGAGCCGCCATCTTCAGTCTTCAAGAGTTTCCATCACTGCGTTCAGTCAGCTTTCTCCATGACCCAAGAAGAAGATGGAAGAAAGAGGGTAACAAACAGAGCAACACAGGGACACATGTGCATGTTCTCACTGCCTTCTGAGGGTTTGCCAAAACTGATGGGCAAAAGACAGATTAAATAGGACAGACAGAAAGAGACATATCAGTGGGCGAGATGGGAAAGAAATGTAGCACAGGAAAAATCAAATGAGTGGGATTATCTCCTTGCTCAACATAATTCAAAAACTTTGCCATCCCTTCTTCACAGATGACAGGGAGCACGGGAACAGAGACAACTTGTAAGAGAATAGTAAATGATTATTAGGGAACTCAGTGGGCTGGGATAACATACAATGGCCCAAGGTAAGTTTTATTGGTTCGTAGAACAGACAATGGGCCAAAAATGATTCCATATAGGACTAGAATAAAGGAACAATGGTGTGTAAGAAGTCTGTCCAGGTGTGTCAACAGAGTTTTGGTCTTTCTTATATACTATGAGTTGAATCTTCTGTTGTTAATGAAGTCTCAGCAAGAGGACTGAAGTCAGTCATGTCCCTCTTTGGCTGGACCTAGTCAGATGGATAAGGGAACTTCCCAGAAAGCTTCTTCTTTGGCTGGGAGGGGGGCACAATAAGGGTAGGTCAGAGGGACCTTGATTCTGAAGTGGGCTCTAGGGCCTCTTAGCACATCAAAGCATTGACATCGAAGAAAAGACTTGGGTCGTATCTTTCTGACCCCCAACAGGAGCAGACATCTGATCCTTTGAAGGACAGTGTTTGGGAGTGGCCTACACCACTTCTCATGTCCATTGAACAGAACTCAGTAATGTGTCTGGACCCCAGAGGGTGGCTGGCAAGTGTAGCCTTTCATCAAATGTGCAAGTGCTCAGCTAAAACTCTATCACCATGTTGAAAACCTGACATTAATGCAAAAGTCCCTTCTACTCACCCAGATCGGTGCTATGTGTCTCCTTAAATGACTCCTGCTCAAAGAGGGCTTCCCATAGGACCTTATCGATGACAGCACTGTGGTGGCTCTGCAGGCCCTGACTCTTCTCGTATTTATCACTGTCATTACATCAGACTGTTATTTATTATCTGTATCCAACTCCCCTCTTCACAACATAGGTTTTATAAAAGCACATACTCTGTCTCGTGTTCACTGCTACCTCCACCCCTCCCCACCTAATAGTTACTCAGCAATATTTGTTGATTGAACAAATAATTAATGAGCATTGTTCTAATGTGTCCCCTAACCTGTGTGTTGAAAAAAAAAAAACTATGTATAAGAGACATCTGTGATCTCAAATAGTACCAAAAATCTACTTAGGAAAGGAAAAAGGTGTCTTTTATAATTTTTTAAAAATGTGTCTTTTTAGGATAGAGGATGAAATTCAACAATCTAATATCTGAATAAAATTTCTCTCTGTAAACTGGAGAGTGGAGGAAAGGAGAGAAAACACAAACACTGGGAAGACAGGAACTAGCAAAGCATCAGAACCCGTCTAGATTGTGATTCTGAAATTTCCTGAATATCTACTGTATCATTAATATTCATGTGAGTGTGGTGCAAGGTGCTTAGAAAATGGGTTGGGGTCTACAATGGGCAAGGACAGAGAAGTGCAGGAATGCCATACGGGGAGACCCACATCCAAGACCCAGACTGTCCTTCATCACACAAGCCCTTCTAAAACTGCCCACGAGCTTGGAGTTTCTTAAGTGACAACACACGGGGAAATGAGTAGAACCTACCTTATCCGTAAACACTGTGTGTCACGAGCACTCTACTGCTTGTTCATACAGGATTGCGTGATACACTGCTGCATTGACTTTGTCAATAAGTCACTGCAGAGATTACAGTCATGGAACCATGTTCTCTTGGTCACTAATGCTTCTTCAAAAATGAGTGTCTTAGCTACTTCTTTCTTGCTTGGACAGAATACCCAAGTCCACAACTTAAGGAAAGGAAGATTTATTTTAGAAGGTCTCACCCGGTTGATTCGTGGGCAGCCAGCAATGGTGGGAGGACATGGCAAGGGGCAGCTGGAGAGCTGCTCAAGCCTGGAAGACAGAAAGCCAAACGAGGGATGGAGGGAGGGCAGGGCTGCGCTGCCAGGACCCCAGTGGTCTACCCCTTCTAGGGCAAACCCCGTGTTCCACCCCTTCTGACCAAGCCCCACCTATTAACAGCACATGGTTCCATTGGCATTTCACAGCACCCAGATATACAGGCTTTTGGGGGGACCCTTCAGATCCAGACCCAGTGAGCACCACACTTCCCCTTTGTCTTGGCAAAGAATAAAGAAAAGACAGCATCTCCAGGCTTTCTGTAAACTGGACCCTAACATTCTGCTGTACCCCTGCAGGGGGCAGTGTGTACAGGATGCAGCCAGCTACTTTTCAAGGTGTGGTGGATGGTGCTCCACTCTGCCTCCCTTCCCACCTGCCTCATTCCACGTTAGTAATATCGCCTTTGGTATTAAGCCTAGAGTTAATTGTTCTCAGTGTAAGAGTAATGGCCAGAAGCCCTTTTTAAATATAAAGTTGTCTTAGGAGTTGAGTAGAAATAAAAATAAATATTTAAAAAATTAGATAGAGTGTTTCTGGGAACAAATCTACCCTGTTAATGGTAATTCTTAGAGAACTGCATTTTCATTATAAACTACAGGTTCCCAATTATTTACTGCTGAATATAAGCCACCCTAAAACTTAGTGGCATAAGAGCAGGGGTTGTGTCATTAAACCCTAAGACTATTTCTTGCTTAACCTAAAATTTAAATGGCTTTTGAATGGCAATATGGGGACTCAGAGGGAAAGGTGTTTGGAAGAGTTAGTTCGGCCTTCCCCACTTCTTTAGTGTCTGAGGACAAGGACTTTCTTTTCTGAACTATCACCACCATAGTAGTAAGATTAAGGATGTCAGGATTATTGTGTGATCCAACCTAAGAGGCCGCTGAGCTGCTTCTGGTTGAGAAATACTGATGAGATATTAAGGAAGATTGCCCTGGTTCATAACACAATACCACACAGATGTCAAGACCATGAACCAAGCTGGCATTAAAGTAGGCATTTCCCTGAAATGACCTCTGTGTCTCTGTGACTTGACACCTGAAGAAACAACAGGCATCTGATGGCCAGAAAGAAACTAGCAGCTTCCTACCCTTAACATTTCCATCAGTCTATTTATTGGTTTCACGCCACCTTCTACAGGGCAGGAGGGCGCCATTGGACAGATCTTCACAGTTCTCATGGCTCAAAGGCTGTTCTACAAAGCAAAGCACGTCACAACATGAAAACACACACGAGTTGATCATTTCCGAATATAACTTCCAAAGCGGATGCTGTGAGTCGACAAAAGTGGTTACTTCTGACAACGGGAAGCAAAGGGAATGGAAATGCTGATCAGCTTTAGGTGTAACCAATCCCCTTTTGAAAGAAGGCATTTGCCTCATGGCAAGTGATGGCCAGAAACAGCTGCCGTGATCTCTCTCATGCACTTTTACCTTGGTGCTCCTCTCATGAGCATGTGGAGTCTTATTTCTTCATTCCCCCAAATCTGAGATTGACCTGTGACCTCCTTGGACCATAGAACATGGTGAAAGCAAGAAGTGGTGTCCCTCAGAGTCTAGCCCTATGAGCTTCTTCTATTCCCCGGGAGTCCTGAGGCGCCATGTAGAAGTTGGCTTCCCCACAATCAGACCAGATCAAGAGTTTCTGGAGGCTGAAAGACAGAAGAGTGCGAGGACTTACCCAGCTGAGCTCTGCCTCAATAACCTCAGACTCATGAGTAAATATGACTAATGTGAACTTGAAGCCACGGAGCTTCAGATCAATGCATTACACAGCATCGAGGGACTGGTACATTCCTTGTGCTATCCAGAACTAATTTCAACAGAACAAACCTCCATGCACACTATTTTCTTGCCGAACAGTGACCATCTTCCCTTTCCCCCCTCACACCCCACCCCCTCACCCCCAGTATCTCTATTCATCTAGCTGATTAGGCAATATCCACTAACGCAATGTAAAATCAGGGCAAATCAGTACAAAATCGGGACGAGTGATTGTAATTGAAAATTGCAAATCTTGCCTAATGTGCAGGGGGAAAAAGGAAGTCAGTTAAGGTAATGCTGAAGAAGCCCCTGAGTGATGGTCAACTCGTCCAGCAAAGGAGAGTCTGCAGCCAGACAGTTAACAGTCAGAAGAAAAAGTCCCCACAGATGGTGGCACAGTAAGTGCTTCTGAAAAGAATGATTTGAACGTCAAACTGAAGAGAGGCTCTTGGGAAACGGATGGAGCCCTCAAACATTTTTGAAATAATGACACTCTTTATAATTTGCCCACAGGAGTCAAATGTGAAGGGACATGATGTCGGGATACCACGGGATTCTGTTAGAAAATTATGTCTCAAAAATCAACACTTAATTCCTCTTCTATTCTAATATTTAATCCACTAGCGACCGACTAAATTTTGTTAAATATGAGGTAAATTAATTTTGATAATTGTCTTACATTTTTAAAAAAGGTAAATTCTGAACCAAAGCTTCTTTTCATTTGGTGTTGGGGTTTTATTTTTAAAGGGCTGGCTCACTTTAAGTGGGTTTTAGGGGTGCCAGCTACTGGAAGAAACTGCTGGGATTCTCTGCAAATTCAGTAGATTCAGAGGGCAGGGTCTTGGGTCGCACCTCATGAAAATCCCCTGGACACAGCATAGAGCAGAGGACAAGAGTTCAATAAATGTGACAGTGTGACAGCAAACCTTGGCCCCACCCTGGAGCTGCCATCTGCTCTTCTAGAAACTGTTCACAGAAGGCCTAGTACCAACTTCCTACCGGAGGCACTTTCAGAGGCTGGGTACATTTATACCAACCTAAGTTCGTTAAGCCATATTAGGATATAAGCCCCACAGCCCAAGCTCTTACCCTGAGGGCCATGTCCGCGAACACGTAAGCCACTTCCACGAGCAGAAAGTGAGAACCACCAAGCATGAGAAGCAGCAGGCCAGCTCACCCTGCCCTGCGGCCACACCTCTGAGCACACATCAGTTAATGCCTGGCAGGAGAAAACTCTCTCAACATGAACTCAAAACTATTGAAAACACAGCCACGTGGCAGGTGTGGTAGCTTCTTAGGAGGTCTACCGTAACAGGAGAGAGGTTGTTCCCCTTTCAATTTTACTTCTCGAAAATAAATGAGTTTAAAAAAAATGGTAATTCAAAAGATCTTTAAACACAGGAGCAGGACATAATATTACCTATTATAACACCCCAAAAGTTCAGTGGCTTTTGACTTGTTTTGTATCCCCTACTGCAAGAAGAAAGAGAAAAGAAGGAGAAGGAGGAGAAGGGGAAGAAACGGAAGAGAGAAAGGAAGAGGAGCAGGAGGAGGAGGAGGAGGAAGGACTGGGCTATTTTCCTTGCCTTTTCAGAGATTCTTCCATTCCTTCGCAGATTAGAAACTAACACCAGAAACGTGCCTTCCCCCCACCCCTCCTGCCGGAGCACAGGGTGTTCTGCAACCTATCAGTCAGTTCTGGGGCAAATGCAAACAATACTTTCCCTAACAATAACTTGAATCCAGGGGCGGAAAAAAAGTACAGGCTCTGTAGCATAGCAGCCAGAGAAAAGTTTACCAGCTTTGGCCAATCGGAGCCTGTGGCACTGGGCCAGTTTCGCATGTTTTTCTCCGCCTCTGAAGATGAAGTCATGATTGAAATATGGCCTTGAACTTATTTCCGAAGGGGAAAGGGGGTAGGAAAGGAACGCTAAGGTGCACCGTGCCTGGGAGGTCGCAGTTAGGAAGTGTGTGTGGCTTCTGAACCCTGAGTGCTTGTCTGTCCTGTAACCTCCTCCTCCCACTGGGTGGAGTGGGGCCTTTTAAAGAGCAGCCGGAATGCAGTTCCCCTGATCAGCTCAGCCAGTTGTTGCCTGTCTGAACCTCTGCCAGTCCTGGACAGCCCTGCTCAGAGCTCAAAACAGCAGGCCACGGTCTGCACCCTCTGCACCGCCCCACTCTGCCCAGCAAGCTCCCAGTAAAGAACTCAGCCATCTGCGCAGCCATGGGAGAGGACGCTGTCCAAGCTGAAAAGTCCCAGCACCCGAGTTCTGACGTGCGCCCGGAGAAGCGGTCGAGCCCCAGCCCGATGCCTTCCTCCACCCCGAGCCCCAGCCTGAACCTGGGGTGCGCGGACGAGGCCATCAGGGACAACTCGCAGGTGAACGCCGTCACCGTGCACACCCTCCTGGACAAGCTGGTGAAAATGCTGGGTACGGTGCAGGAGAACCAGAGCAAGATGGAGCAGCGGCAGATCAGCCTGGAGGGCTCGGTGAAGGGCATCCGGAACGAGCTCACCAAGCTGTCCAAGTACCAGGCGTCCACCAGCACCGCAGTGGGCAAGCTGCTGGAGAAGTCGCGCAAGGTCAGCGCGCACACGCGCGCCGTGCAGGAGCGCATGGAGTGGCAGTGCGCGCAGGTGAAGCGGCTGGAGAGCAACCACGCCCAGCTGCTGCGGCGCAATCACTTCAAGGTGCTCATCTTCCAGGTCAGTGGCTCCGACGCCCCCTCCGCACGTGTGAGCTCCTGCCCGCTGGCCATTGCAGCTGCTCCCACGTCTGTGCTGCCTGTCAGGGTGTCGTCCCACACACGAGGCATGGTGCCCCGAGTGTGCGGTGGGCTCTCGGGGGTGGGACTTTCCCATGTCACTGCCCTCTCAACCTAAGGCGAATGCCTATGGAGGTAGGAAACCTGGGTCACGGGCCAATGGACACCTGGACGGGTCCGGAAGCGGCACACTGCACTTCTGGCCCTGGTGAAATGCGTGTGTCTCTTGGCATTAGGAATTCTAGGCTCTTTCTGCAGCCACTAGCTGGACAGGGCAAGCTAATTCAGTGCCTGTGTATTATTAACTCTTTGCAGAAATGAGGAAATCAGGTGTGTGGCGGGGAGGGGGGTTGCTGTTGTTACTGTTGTTTTAACCAAGAAGTCAGGTGCCTAACTGTTCAAACTCTGCCTTTTTCCAAAGGCCACCCATGTTGTTCTGGGGATAAGCCAAATGGAGGATTGATTCCATTAGAGTTCAATTAGCCCTGTTCCTTTAAGACTCTTTTGGGCAAAGCAGTCTTCCTGAGTTCTTTTCTAGCAAATGACACGCTAAAAATGCAGGGCATAACTCTGTAAATATGCTCATTGGGCCTCTTGTGGCTGAGAGAGGCCACAACTGTAAAGAAAAATAAAGGAGTGTTATCGGCCAGAGTCACAAAGGCTGGGCTTGAGCACTTCCTCCTTCAAAGGTTGCCTTAGAGGGAAAAGGCCACTTCATTTTTTAAAATGCATCAATGATTCAATTAATTTAGCAAGAGGCTATCTGGGGACAGGGAGACTGCAGTGGGCCGTTGTTCACCAAGGGGTGGGTATTTGTGAGTCCAAGGGCAGCCCTGCCCGCTGCTGGTCACCCTTCCGCTGGAGGAACCACCGGCACAGAGCCCAGGAAGCAAGGGGCCAGCCATCCTGCCTGCCTCGGGGCCGTCTCCTTGTGCCCATGTGAATAGGGACGGATTTCAAAGCCATGGAGGGCAGAGGCTATACCCAAACCGATTGTGAAAGGCAACACAGGGCCAGCCTTCATTTCCCGAGAGAAATGCAGACAGTGGGGTTGAGACCTAAAGAGGTTTGTTCTTTCCCTCCTGAAGGAATTCACTCTGCCCACTTGGGGCCCCAGGCTTCCCATCCCCATAAAAGGAAACAGTGGCTCTGCTTCCTCTGTCCTCACAGAATTGCACTTGATGGCGATCAAGGTTTCCATTCAGCCAAGGTCTTCCTGTCCCTCCCAGGCTTGGCAGACTGGGAATCTTTTCAGCTCTTAATGCGAATGCAATAGGTTTTCAGGCACCCGATGAACTGAAAACAGAAATGGTAAGCCATGGAAAATCTGTATGTGATTAGCCTAAAAGATAGTAGAAATCCCAGTTTTGGGCCACGTGGAAATTAAATAATGATCCCCAGACAGAACTAAACATGTGCGGACCTGTTGGAATCGGAGCCACCTGCGAGTATTTCCCTGCTCCCAGGATCAACCAGGGAGACCGTCTCTCGTCTCATCCCTGAGCGAAGGAGGAGAAAGGTGTTTATCTAGCATGGTGTGTCAGGACCAGCCGTGTTCGGCTTTGCTATAGACGTTCTGCAGATGTTAGGGCAGGGAGGGGTGGGGAAGAACGTAGGTTAGAAGTTCAAGCATCTGACATTTATAAAAAATAAACTCCTGGAAAACTTGAAGGCCTGTTCCGTTATTGGGGGCCTGGCACACTCACCTGCTTCATCACATTGGATTGACAGGTGTGATATTGCAGCCAGGAATGGTAGGAATTTTTTCCACAGTGAGAAAAAAAAAACTAAAATGGTGTGGAAGGCCCAGGAAAAGCCAAAGCGAGGAGACCTCGCCCGGGCTGCTCAGCAAGCAGAACCCAGGGACGTGGCAGGAGCATTTTAGGAGGCAGAGGACTAGGGGCAGGGCGCTGAACAGTTTGCTTTATTTTTCAAAATTATTCTTCATGTTAGTACGTAAATGTGGCGCATGATGACTACGTCCCACTCGAGTAATCAGGGCTGTACATGTCGCCTTCTGGTCATTTGTACTTTCCCGCCGCCCACCCTCTCACCCGCCCTACCCACATCCCCTTTCCCTCTCCACAAAATCCATCTCCCCGTTTTCTGCCATTGCTCTTATTTTGCTGATTCATTTATTTATAATGTGGGGTTTCATATAAGATTCTTCGTTAGCTGGAGGATATTAGAAATCTCGAAACTCAAGGCCTGGTGGAGTGATCATTTAGAAAAACAAATGCGAACAGGGGCCTCGCTGGAGAGGCCACTCTTTCCCAGAGCAGAGATTTCAATCAGATAGTAACATATGCCCGTGGATAAGGCAAGCCTCTTCAGTTAGAAAGTCATCCATACTGTACAAGGGCTGTGAAGGGAAATTTTGGAGGAACACAGATACCGCGTCAAACCCCAAGTTCACCAGTTCTACAGTTTGTCCAGCCTATTTCCTCATATGTACCTTGAAGATATTAACAAAAACAACAGCAACAACAAAAGTTGAGTAGGTAAGCCCTCCGTGCACTGTAGGGTGAAGAATACAGGATATAGCACTCAAAATGGTCTGGGGCTGGGAGTTTATCTCAGTGGTTAAAGCATCTGTCTAGGAAGCCTGAGGCTCTGGGTCTGAGCCCCCCCCAACCCCACCCCAGCACCACATACTAACAGGGTGAACGGCGCATGCCTGGAATTCCATCACTCAGGAGGCTGAAGCAGAAGAATTGCCATGAGCTCAGGTGCAAACTGGCTACTTAGTGAATCAGAACCAGCCTAGATAATGAAGCGAGACCTTGCCTATAACTAAAATAATTAATTAATTAATACAATGGTTAGCACAGCCTGTCACAGTATATATGCTTAATGAGTAGAAGTAATCACTGGGTAGATCTGAAAGTCATTCATTCAGAGAGGAAGCTACAGTTTTACTTAGATAAGAATATGGCTCGTACGTCAAAACTGACTCCACCTTTCCTAGAATTTTAAACTAGCTATGGTTTTTAGTTAGGACTTATTAACACACACACACACACACACACACACACACACACACACAAGTGCCCCACACCATCATTGCCACAATCACCAAGACTATGTGCCTACCATTGTCTCAAAATCAGAGTTATGTCACATCTCTGCAGAAACACATCCAAAAGACACAAGTGGCCCCTTTAAGTGACTACCATCTTCCCTGGGTGCCAGAGGGCACGGTTTCCTAAACCCACAGGGAACAGCAGGCACTTCATGTCCAAATTATCACTTCTAGTCCCCTGATCCTTATGCAGAAATTTCCCTTACTAAATTAGTTGATATTTTAGTTTAACTCAGAAGAAATAACATGAAAATAAAAAAAAAAAATGAGGAAAGAGAGTTATTTCCTGGGGTGAACATACTTAGTACTGTAGCGTTTAGGACTTTATGTTCCCAGTATGTGAAGCTCGTCATGTCCTCCAGAGTCCATAGACATGGTATGTACATGTGGGTTTGTGTGTGGTGTATATGTGTTGGTTGTTTAGCTGACTAGACAGGTACACATTTTCATTCCAAATTGGTTCTTGATTTATCCAACATAAAACATGCTATTTATCTGTTACGATCTATGCTGAACAATAGCTGTTAAGAATTTACTTTCTTAGGGTTGGAGGAGTGGCACCATAGTTAAAGTGCTTGCCTTGAAAGTGTAAGGCCCTGAGTTCAATTTCCCAGCACCACATAAGCAGGGCGTGGTAGCACACATCTATAATTGCAGCACTCGGAAGTCTGAGGAAGGAGACTTGTTGTGAGTCCAAGGCCAGCCTGGGCTACATAGGAAGTTCAGGATGATCTTGGGCTACAGTGCAAGCCTCTGTCTTATACAAAAAAGAAAGAAAGAAAGAAAGAAAGAAAGAAAGAAAGAAAGAAAGAAAGAAAGAAGAAAGAAAGTACTTCCTTAGCAGTTTCCTCAAGTTATAACTAGTAGTATCCAAAGCCGAAAAAATTCATCTACATTTGATCAATGAAGTACATTTTTAAATCCTTGTTAAACTCTGTAGCTTTCCTTTTTAAATGTTTTATAACAGCTTAAGATCAATGATTGAGTGTGAAAGACTCTGGTGTGAAGACCCACGGGCATTGTTAACCAAAAATAAAAAAATGTTCAAGAAAAAGTCCTAATACTTGACTTATAATCATGGCTATCTTTTACTAAAAATAGAGTTTCTACAACCAGTGAATTTATATCTGACAGGAAATTTTCTCTGCTAGCTGAAGAAGCTAGAATTTCACAAGTAACTAGCACAGGGGGTGTGGTGTGGACTTATGCCCTCTTAAGGTTCCAGTAGCGATTATCTGAAAAAGCAGTCTGGGAATAATTTCAAATCCGGGGAACAAAACGAGAGTACTCATGGGCAGCTTACACTTTCCTCCACATAAAAATTGTGAAATTGGGTAAAAAGAGAAGGAAGGTTAGGCACTTGCGGCAGATCCATTTCTGGGATGTGAGCGCAGACTGTGTGCTCAACTATTTATTGGTTGGGTTCTTTCCATGAGATCAGACTTTTAGAAAAGCACTAAAAGTGGAATCTCTTTGGATTATTTTAAAATCAATTTTTAAAAGATCGTACTTTACCCAAAGCCACTGGTCCAAAAAGTGTGAAATTTGTAGAGACTTGGAAAAAGCAGTGACGTAGATCACCACGGATGCCCTCATGTGACAACTCACCGTGTCTATGAAACGGGCTGACATTCCCACAGTGGGATGTTGGTTTTGATGCATTACGTGCTCCATGCCCTTTTATTTTATGAGACAAACAAAATACTAGTTCTCATGGTTACTACTTAACTTTACTGAACATCAGCATTGCCCTGGGCCCTGAAAGCAAATAAGTGATTATTGTAGATATGTCTTCCAAAAAAAGACATTGCATTCTTTCATAGACAGAAGGAGAGCCTTATGTTCTTCCTCAAGAGCAGCCCCTCCAAGCACGTGGTGTCCATTCCAGTCTGTCCCTGTTACAGTCAACGACTGATCGGAAAAAACTCTTCAATACAGCTCAGGTTCTATAATGTTGATCCTTGCACAAAGAAAGCACATTTAACACGAGGATGCTATGGAATTATTTCTGTAATTTGTCAGTCCTTATTTGTGGGGCTTAGGTTAATCTCACACAATTAAATATTTTAGAGATAGAAGCCCCTTAATAGTCATCTAGTTTAGCTTTACAATAGAAAAACAGAAGCCCCAGAAACAAAGTGACTACCAGTTTTCATTTTCTCATATATACTCCCAAATTATTCTTTTTATTAGTATGTATTTATGATAAATAATAGTTAGATTCAACTTGAGGGATTGTTGCACACACATACTGCATCTTACTGAATAGCATCATGAAATGAGTCAAAACAAACACTGTAATCCTGCTACAGCAAAGTTTTTGCTTCCCGTGTTTTCTGTATACCAGCTTTTAAATAATTCAGCCTGATTTGGTTTTTGTTTTGCTCTGTGTTTTCTTTATGTGTAACAAACAACACCTAACCAGTGTGATCCTAAAAAAAAAAAAAGATGGAACCCTTGATAACACTGAAAAATAATGAAACTTTTAAATCCTCCAGCATGTGAAGGACTGCTCGGGGATTATAACTAATGCATTTTATTCTTATGACTTGCTGATTCCACCGACAGCTGCCCTACGGGTGCAGTTCCAATCAATGGCTCCATCCACGTGGCAATCTATACCCCAGAAACACAAATTGGAGGAAACCATCAATGTGTAAAAGAGACCTATAAATCAGAATGTCAGGCGGGCATGGTTCCATTTTAATAACCAGTATTTAGAGATTATTGGGTAAACTATTCCATGGACAAAAATTTATGGCCTACGTGCCTCCCGGGATGCTGCGACGTCCCTGTAGGACTATGACATCCTTCGTTATTTCTGTGTAACAGCAGGAGTGATGAACTAGTGGCAGGAAAGCCAACTTGGCTTTTGTCTCCTTATTCGAGCACTGAAGTATAACTTAAGGTTGATTTCCATTCTGATGCTGGTCCTTGGTTATTGGCCTTTTTTTAAGAGTGTGCATATCTGTACTTGCGCAGAGAAGCTTTGCTTCATGACCTTGCCCCCAAGAAGTCCCCAGCCCTTTGCACGCTTCTCTGTATTAATATTTTCAAGCGTGACTGGGACTATTAGTTTGCAAGAATCAATATAGGCAGCAAAGTAGCTGAGGTAAAAAAGAAAAATGCTACTTCTCGAGAGTTCTTTCCATCCCTTTTCTTACTTATACTGCAAGCACACTCAATATATATGTCTGGGGTGTGGCGTTTCCTTCCCCCTTTCTTTTCAAACCTCTGCAGGGTCCTTGTGAAAGGCCAGAAACAGAAACACCTGCATCAGTGGAGGCTGAGGGCCTTTTGGGGAACAAAGAAAAATAACCAGGTGCTCCTAGGATCTTGTGCTGAGCGGAACTGCCCAAGGAAGCGATTCAGCCCACGGGGCGTCCCAGTGCACGTTAAGGCATTGTAAGACCCCAGTAGACAAAGCGACACCAAGCAGAGCTAAGTACTGACATGGGTGAGGATGTGCACTTGATCCTTTCTCTGGAATTAGCTGTTATTCTGGGGACCTACAAGGGAAAACAGAACAAAAGCGTGACAAGAAGAAGCTACAGGTGGAAGTGAGAGCTCACTTACAGGCACGGAGGTGTGTGTGCAGTAAGGCTGCTGTCAAAGGCGTGTGGCTCGTGTACAAGTTTGGCAAGGCACCTTGGGAACAGCAGCTCCAGAGGGCTAGGGAGTAGACCTAAAGTGTCTGCTAAAAGTGTATGTGTTTGGAAGGTTATCGGACCCTGCGAGCGCTGTGCTCCTCGGTGGGCTATCTGCTAATGATTTCAGCAGTTGTTCAGAGGTGGGTCTGGTTACGGAGGGATCTCTGGGAGTTTGACCTGGAAGGGTAAATTCTACCCCTGGCTCCCATATTCTCTCTCTGCTTATTAACTGCCCTTCAGTGAGCAACTATTCACCACCGGGACCTTCTACCACACGGCATTTCTGTTGTGGTGTCAGAAGACCTTGGATTGGACCCACTGAAACCCAGAGTCAAATATACCTGTGTTCCTTTATGTTATGAGTGTCGGGTATTTTGTTCCAGTAACTGGAATGTGGCTAAGGCGAGAGAATCCACTCTCTGAGGCTCAACTTGATTTTCCACGAGCACAACAGCTCTTCATAGCCAAGGATCGTACACTTGTCTTGCAAAAGAATAGATATTTCTATACAACATTCATTTTGTAGTTTCTAAACAACCTTACATGTGCTTAGACATTCCCTAATTCCTATGTGAAAAGAAAGGACTTGCCTTTAAATAAACATTGTCCAGTAAGCAGAACATAAGAAAACACCACTTGCATAATTAAAATGACAAAAGAAACATCCAGTCAGCCAAGAAGACTTTCTCACCCGTTCTCAGTTGCTTCCAACTCTTTCTAGATTATCTCTGTTCCCGCTGGGTTAATTTTCATAGTTGGCATCAAAGGGTTCTTACATAAATTTCTCTGGCATTTAACAAAAGAGTCCGATTGGGCTTTTCACCTTTCCTTAGCATCTTCCTCCACCCCTCGCAGCAACCAATACCCACCACCAGTCACTCTCCTCTAAGCTGTCCTCCAAGGATTTGTGAAAAGAGACACAAGAGTCTTAAGACTCGACAAGAGCTATGCTTTGGTGATAATAAAATTGATATTCAGCGAACACTGAGATCTCATTAGCCTAATTTTTTTAGAAATACAGCTCATATGCCTGTCTTTTCTGAAGGTGGAAGAAAAGTAAGTTACTCAGTGTGCTTCTTTTGATTACCCTAGGAGACGAGGCTATACAAAAGTTCCTTTCCTCTGGTCATCAAGGTGCCTTTTTACAGTTTTCTGTCTGAATTTCTGCCTTCCTCACTGAGGACTTTGAGTAACATTTCACAGAACTCTTTCTTTCTTTCCAGCAAGCAACATCTGCCAAACTTCCCCGACCCTGTGGTCAAACCCCAGGAGGAATTCTGCTTCCAGATGAAGCACCATAGGCCCCGTTTCCTCCGTAGCCTGCTCCCCTTCATCAGCTCTTCCCACCTGAAGGAAACCCTTCATTTCCGGGGTCCACCACCCTCTCTTCAGTCTCGGTCTCCTAATTTCCCACTGGCCTTTGCAATCAACACACTTCCTATAGCTAAAGACCGTTCTTTGGGGGTCCTCGAGCCGCCAGCCAGAGGAACACCTCCCTTCCAGCCAATCCCAGGACTTCTTAGGGACCCGCCCTGCCCAGTAAGCACTCATTGGACAAGCAGCTGCTGCTCTCCAGGTGTTGAGAGGCTGGAGAACACGCCACAGAAACGCCCCCCACCCCCCACCCCCCAGTGAGCAGATGCGCCTGCGCCTGGGTGCCTGGGAAAGCTCTTGCCGCAGAATCCCACATCCTGAATGACTCCGAGTAACCCCACCCCCTTCCGTGTTTTTATCTCTTTTTCCGTACACCTTTCCCTTTCCTGACATTCCAGATGAGACACGATGATGAGCCTATGAAGAAACTAATAAGGAAAACCTTCACTCTAACAGGGATTTTTCCCCCCCAGTATCGGGATTGAGTTCAGGGCCTTCACAGGGAGCACAGTTAGGGCATGGCTACTTCTTCTCCAGCCCTATTCGTTCTGGATCTCGCCGTTCACTGACATGCCTGGGCTGGGTTTAAATTTGCAATCCTCCTGCATCAGTCTCTGGGAGTGCTGGGATTACAGGCCTATAACAAGGATTGTGTTTAAGCAGAACCGCTTTTTACTTTTACTCAAGACTTTCCCCTTTGTTCCTAAGGAATTCATGGGAAGGATTCAGGATGAGCGTGCACATGGGGGAAACAGGCTGTGTGTTTTCAGAGCACCATAATCAGCAGTCAACACGATTTTATAAAAAAAGCTTCCTCACAGTATCAAAACTTTGTTCAATCTCTGTATCAAGAGGTTAAAAATACAGTTTTCTCTTACACATTTTTTATGACAGCGCAATTTCACTGACTTCTCAGTGGGTCAGAATTGCAACGTGAGAAGGGAAGCTCCTGCCGCTGACGTGAACTTTACATGACGTTTAGATCCCAAATGAACTTTCAGATCCTCTACATCTGATGACTTTTCAGACTTGACAGGCAGCCCAAGAGGTACGCAGGCCACCTTGCGGCTGTGAGCGTCACAGGGGCGGGGGTCTCTGGAGCTGCACTCTCTCCAGTGTAAGTGCAGAACCGCTGGTGCCCTGGGGGGCCCATTTGAAAGCCGCTAATCTAGGTCAGATCCTCTGGTTCACATCTGGAGGAAGCAGAGACCCAAGGAGATTATTTGCCAACTCTACACAGCCATTTAGCAGTACATCAGAGGGGGAGGCTGGGCTCCTGCCACACAGGCAGTCCTGGGCTGCTCCTGTCTGCTCGGCAAAGACCCCCTCCCGTGACCAGCCCTGGCTTCCGGCATCCGGAAGTCTTGCGTAGGCTGCCTGGAGTCCAGCCCTGCCCCCTTGCACTCTGCTCACCCGCTAGGGCCATCTTTGCCTCTGTGAGCCACCGGAGAAAAGATGACTGGGAAACGGCCAAGGGAAGCCCGGTAGCGCCCTGATCTGCTGTCTTCCCAGCTGGAGGTGAGGTCCAAATTATTCCTCCCCCGGAAAAGCTCTGCTAACAATGGAGGCTTCTTCTAGCTGGTCCTGGAAGATCACAAGTTCAAAGCACAATTTGTGCAACTCAATGACTTAGCGAGACCCTATATGAAAATCAAAAGGGGGAGAGGGGTGTAGATGTAACTCGGTGTGAAGGCCCTGAGCTACACACACACACACACACGCACGCACGCACACTATGGCTGGAACCATAGTTCTTCTTACCGCTCTAAAAATGACCCTCGTATCTCTCCTTTTCCGTTAACTCCCACTAGGGACATCCTAACCCCAAGGCTTCGTGAGCTTGCCCAGGGACACCGGCCCTCGCTCTCATTTAAAAAGTATATCATCAGCAAAATAAATGTGTGCTTTTGTGCAGATGTTAAAGTTGACCCAACTTTTATATTTTTTTCCAAATTTCTTTCTTTCTTTTGTATGTGTGTGGAGGGAGGAGGAGCCCGTTCTAGGGATTGAACCCAGGGCCTTTGCTCTGATCTACATCCCCAGCTCATTTTTTCACTTTTTTTATATTTTTGAGACAGTGTCTCCTGAAGTTACTAAATTGCCCAATCTGGGATTAAAATTGTGATCCTTCTGCCTCAGCCTCCCAGAGTACTGGGATTTACAGGTCTGTGCCCTCAGACCTCCCCAAATGGATGTTTTCACAGATTGTTTGGACACTAAATGTACAGCTACCTGAAGTTCACTGGAGTGTGTGTGTACCTGTGTGCGTGTGCGTGTGTGTGTGTGTGTGTGTGTGTGTGTGTGTGTGTGCTTTATGCTTTTGGTACAGTTCTTGGTTGAGGAGTTGGGGGACACTCAGACTGCCATAGTACAAGTCAAGCGAGACCTCTTCTTTTTCCCACCATTTTATTGATATATATGTGATAATAATGTTTACTATAAAATTGAGTATTTTATGCACATATATATCACATCAACTTTACAATCCTTTTCCATTTTTGGCCCCCCCCCACTCCCTCCCCACACCCCTAACTCCCACTATCACACCCATTTGGTGCTATAGAAAGCCTGTAGTCTGGGTATCTCAAATCGGAGAAACCATACGATATTTAGCATATTTAATCTTCTGTGTATGACTCATTTCACTCAAATCTCCACTCTTTAGCTCAGCTTCCCACCCCTAGAATGGTCTGCAGTGGCCAAATCTTGATGCCTCTTCTCTGAGTCCAGCAGAGCCCTTGATTGGGACATTTGCCAGAAGTTCTTTTTTTCTATGTCTTTGTTGAGATTCTTTAACATGGCCTTACCCACCAGTCCACATGAGGAAAGAAAAATAACAACGTAATTTGTAAGGCTAGAAAATGTGAGATAGAAAAAGAGAGAAGTTAAAATTTAAATGCCTTAGCTGAGTGCTGAAAGGTAAATGTTTGCACATTCAAGAGACATTCAGGTTACCAATACATCAGTCAGTTTTCTGAGGATAAACTTGCATCAAAGACTGAATAAGTGAACTGCTATAATAAATGAACTTAAGTCTATATTGAATTGCTACATTAAAAGAACTTAAATCTATATCACATAAGTATGTTACACTTAAGGCAATAGATGTAATGGCATACTTACTTATGCCAGAATTTTTTAACCTTCATAAGTTATTTACTTAATTTCACTAATTACTGACATTTTGCCAGATTTGGTTTATCATTTTTGTCTACCTATCCATCCATAAATTCACTCACACATTTTTTAAGGCTCTTACATCAATTTCCCATGTTGGCTATAATTATTATGTCTTCTTTTGTGCTGCCAATATTGAGCATTTAAATGTTGATTTACTTCACACACCTAGTGAGGGAGGCAGAAACTTATGGTTTTAGATGTGCCTGGCACTTTTCTCTGGCCTCCAGCTCTTATCTTGCAGTGACCTCTGAGTGAGATTTTGGCAGGATCCGGGCCCTCTGACCCAGAGGGTGGAGAGGAAGGAGAGGGCCCCTGGGTTCACAGTAGAGTAACTTACTTTAGTTCCTTTATCAAGGCAGCCACTTCCTGGTCCATCTGAGTCACAGGCCACTTCCCCCTGCCTGTCACTGATAGAGCCTCTGCTCCTGCCCTCACAATATCCCCAGTGGACAGGCCTTGGCCTCCAGCCAGCCCAAGAGCCCAGACTTGACTAATTTAGAGCATTCACCCCCTATTCTAGAAAACTGAAGCTCCCACCTGGGTTTGTAGCACCACCCTGTCCCAGAAGCTACAGACAGAGTAGAGCAGGCCAGGACTGATCATGCTGTGCCCTACTAACCCGAAACCCGCCTGCCTGGTGTTTTCAGGAGGAAAATGAGATCCCAGCCAGCGTTTTTACGAAGGAGCCTGTGCCCGGCCCTGTCGGAGGGACCGAGGAGGTGGCCAACGACAACAAGTCTCTGGAGGAGACTCTGCACACGGTGGACCTCTCCTCGGAGGATGACCTCCCCCACGACGAGGAGGCCCTCGAAGACAGTGCAGATGAGAAGGCGGGGGAGAGCCGGGCGGAGAAAATCAAAAGATCCAGCCTCAAGAAAGTGGACAGTCTCAAGAAGGCCTTCTCCCGGCAGAACATCGAGAAGAAAATGAGCAAGCTGGGGACGAAGATCGTGTCTGCAGAAAGGAGGGACAAGATCAAGAAGTCCCTCGCCGCTAATCACCCGAAGGGCGCCCCGTTCAAGATGTCACCTCTCCCGTTCGGGAGAAAGAAAGTGCGTGATGGAGGGAGCCCAGAGGAGGGTGAGGCCAGGTCAGAAGAGACGCCCGGGGACGACCAGGTGGCGCAGGACCACGAGGAGAGCTCCTTGGCCGAGGGCCTTTCGGAAGCGTCGTCGCTCCCAGGAGCGCTGGTGGAGGGGGATGCTGAGCAGGTGGCATCCAGAGGGAGCCACTCGGGGAGGGACAGCAACGTGGACCTGACGATCGCGGAGGACGAAGAGGAGGAGCCGGTGGCCCTGGAGCAGGCGCAGAAGGTGCGCTATGAGTCTGGGGCCCTGCTCGCTTCCGGGGAGGGTGACCCGGTGGGCAAGGACGTCATGCGGCCACCGGTGCTGCAGGTGGACCAGACGGCGTGAGCATGCTGGGAATGATTCCTGGCCATGGGGCAGTGGGGTCACACCCTGAGGTCCAGAAAGCAACCTGCCAGGGGCCTCACTCCTGATTTACACTGAGGGTTCACTTTTGTAGAACGTCTCCAAAATTTACACACACACACGCATGCACACACATGCCCTGCAGACACACACACACACACACACACACACACACACACACACACACACAGGGTTAGTTACAAAACGACCCAGTTCCTGGATGGGGCAGGGGAACCAAAGCACACTTAAGATACATGTCATGAAACGCGATTTTTATTTTCTTCATTCCATCAACTGGCTTAATAATGTCCCAGTAATATTGTGAGTTTTCAGAGCCCTCTGTGAATCCATTACGCTTAAATGTGATATGTGTGCGTATATACATACATATATATATATATATATATATATATATATATATATATATACATAAATATGTTAGCATGTTAGCTAAAAGCATAAATGTATTTTATGATAAGAACATTTACAAAAGACAGAAGAAGTGGGATTTGGAGATGTTCAACTGTACCCCAGCTGGGAGGCTGGAGGCAGGAGGATCACCAGTATGAAAACAGCCCGGGCAACTCACAAACTTTGCCAGAACTTGTTTCAAAATTTAAAAAGTAAAACTAAAAAAGGCTGGGTTACAGCTAAGTGCAAAGGCCCTGAGCTCAGTCCCCAGGGCAAAAAAAAAAAAAAAAAAAAAATGACATTGATGATGTATATTGAATTGGTTATCACTAAATCAAAACTACTAGAAATGAACAAATGAAGAAAAAGTTGAAAGACTTGGATGATCAGCGAATTGTAAGATGTGGAGTAGTTAGGTGTCTTGAAAACAAAGACGGGAACACTGGAGAATGAGGGGAAAGACTGTTGAGGCCAATGAAGGTAAAGAGAAAAATATGTGCTTAGAAGTGAAAATTTGACACTGCTGAACTCATCCTGCTCTTTAAGCAGCGACAGTGAGGAAGTCCATGTATACTAGGATAACGCATGCTGCCTTCACAACGCTTTCACTTTCTAACATTTCACGTAATATTGCGAACATTTTGTAGCGTGAAAGTTGAGGGTTTTTTTCTTAACAAATAAAAGGCTTTAGTAAGTATTTTTCTAAATAAGTTCAAAAGTATCTTATCTCCTTGGAATAAATATAAATGTTCAGAAAAAAATTTAACATGGATGTCTTTTGCATGAAGGTGGACTCTACTGTTCTCTTACATTTTCTGTATTTGAAATAGCATTTACACTCCGAATAATGTGATATAGGTTTATAAGCTGTTAAAATATCCAGGTTTGGGAAGAGAAAGAGGTTGCCTTTCCTTCTTCTTTTTGCACATAATGGTAATTCTATTCCAGACCATATTTTATTTATACATTAATTTCACAGAATATTAATGTGTTTCTTAACTTCTTAAAGCATGCGAGCATTTTATATATATGTACACACTCTTTCAGACAGGGTAGTTTTTACTACTGCCTAATGTTACACTAAAATATTGCTTTATCTATTTTTAATTACAAGATGCTAATGTTTTGTTAATATATACTTTAAAGATAGGGGGCCAAGGGAGCAGATGCCCTGCCTTTAGTATACACCACTCAAAGCAACCTTCCAAATACAAATAATCTAGGACAATATTAACAATCTTTGCTTTGTCTTTTATTAAAAAAAATAAGCTTAACAAAATGCATTGATGGTATAACCTCCTCAGCTATGTCCTTATTTTGCAATAATGTTACTCCAAATATTGGATTGTTGAACTAACAATTGCTGTGTTAAAAAAGATTAAATAAAATAAAAAATAAAAAGTATACAACAATGTCAGGTTTTTTTGGCAGAACAATTTTGCAACACGCTGGAGGAATTGATTTTTAAACTCTCCTCCAAATGTAGCCGTAATGTTCATTGTCTCAGTCTCGATTTCCCCTATTAACTCGGCTTTCTTTGTTCCCAGATCTCATTTAGAAAATCCAACTCTCATTCTTCAAGTTTAACTCTCTTGACATCACCTTGCCAGCTCTGGATAGCATCTGAATTTATCGCAGCAGCTTGATGAATCTGTGGTTCTATCTGCATTTTTATTGTATTGCACCAGACCTTATAATACTTTAAATAGTCCTGCAGACATGAATGTATCGAACTGTATGTTCCATTTACTCACTCAGACCCACCCTTGCCTTCAGCGGGGCCTCGGGCTGGGCAGAAGACTTCATTTCACACCCGGCCCAAAGCAGGCCCATTTCACATTCACAGAATTGCTGCCACTTCTTGCAGCGGAGGAATTGGGGGAATTCAGAGCTAATGTAATATTTGCATTCCCTTCTCAAAAACGCATTTTCCATTTGTTTTTATTAACTAGCTGCTTGTCGGCGGAGAACTGCGCTCGGGCACCTTTTTCAGGCTTTCCTGACAATCACATTGATTCTATGTTCCACATCTGAAGCATTAAAATCCTAAGCCGTAAAACAAAGAATTAAGCCAGATCATTGTCAGGAAGCACACACTGCAGGGATTAGAGAGAACAGCAGTTGGGAAGACGCTAGCCATGTGTTTCGTACTATTGTTGAATTATTTGCATGCTGGTGAGGCTGCTAAGTCCCCAAATTAGATATGTCTTCTTCACACCCATCCAATAACCCGTTCCTAGCTTTACGTGCCTGGAGCTCAGGAACTCAATTAGTTTTCCCCAGAGTTCAGTTATACATTAATAAGGACTGAGATCTGTATCTTGGAAATACAATTCATGAGCAAAAAGCATTTGGTACATGCATCACAAATCTCATAGATATATGGTGAAAAAGTAATTTATTTCTGCAGGACTTATTTTTTTAAATACATAGATAAATATGTTAGCAGGAATCTCTTTTTCTTTCCACTTAGGAACCCGTGTGACTGAATTAATGTTTTTTTTCTAAATTCATAAAAATTAAAAGACACATACTAGGCCCCGTCTTGCACAAACTGAAGTTTTTTTGATATTCATTTTATTATGAAAGCCCCCAAATGCCTCTGCTGAGAGCAGTGCCCAGCCAGAAGGGCAAAGCTGGAGACACGTGTGATTTCACCAGGAGCTCCATCAACACACACAGGCTTCCAGTGGAAGTAGAGGTTATAATGAAAGTCATTTCTGACATTAAGACACTAATGCCTGAGCCTAGTTAATTTCTACTCGAAAGTTTGTTTACTGCCCTACAGTCCAAATCTAAGTGATTTTATATTGGAGATTGGGAGTATAAAGAATTGAGAAACAGGCAGCAATCATTATTAACAGTTCCATAGCAACCACCAGCCTTTGCCTACAAACCAAGACTCTGACACTGCAAAACAAGTTGCAGATGAAATTGGCACGGTGACCTCTGTGTTCTGCTTGATCTGTGTGTGTAGATAAAGACTGGCACAGCCGGGAACTCTTTCCTTAAGGGACCGGCCTCCAACTCTCACAATTACAGATACTGTGCTTTCTGATTTTTGTTTTAACCATTGCTTTATCCTGCAGTATTTGCAACTCAGAAGTTGTTTTTAACTCTCCACACACACTAACTGCCCCAATTAAGAAGTCACACCGTTAGCAAAACAGCTTGTTGTTCACATATTTATATAGCTTTCACTGTAAAAAAAAAAAAAAAGAAAAAAAGTCAACGTGTTAAATATTTATGGAGCAAAGCAACCTTTAGTCTCTCCTATTGCTATAATTCTTAGGGTTAGAGCTGCAAACCACAAGTATCAAGAACTTCCTTGATGTCCAGCTGGGCATTCTTATGCCCAGCAATCCTACCTCCAGTATTACCTCGCTTAAACACACAGGATCCTGTTGGTAATGTGCTATTTTTACTTCATTTGAATAGAGTAAGAGCCTGAGACTTTTGAATTTAATTTGCTCCAACTAGTAAGATGGAGGAAGAGAGGGACCCCAGAGATCCTAACCGCTCTTGGCTCTGTCCGTGGTGTTGCAATTTAAATCCAGTCTTCCCTCTCAGCACCCTTCGGGGAATGGTTCCACCGCCTCTCTCCCCGTAGTGACCAAAATCTAAGGTTTCTCAAGCCCTTCATATGTAAGATGCGTTTCAAAAGAATGTGCTCTTTAAGTTTTTTAAATGTGTTACTGTAAAAGATACATTTTCATTCATCCCCTCAAAATGCTCTCCGTGACTCCAAACACCCTTATTCCATCAGCCTTGCCACTTTCTGAAGCAGTTTTGCAAATCTTTTTTATGAGTATTCTTAGTGACTGCTATGGCATTGCCTCGATGTCCTGAATAGATTCAAAATATTGGCCTTTCACTGTCATTTGGCTGTGGGAAAGAGCCAGAAGTCACACGGTTCCCAATCCAGTGAACAAGGCAGCTAATGGCGTGGTTTTACCAACCTGCCTCAGCACTAGGCTGGCAGCGGCCTTCACTGCAGTTTTAAACACCCCTTGTAACGGCACTCATGAAAGGGGACTTCCGGAACTGCTCCAGAAAGTGACACCAACAGTGAGATGTGGTTTAAACTGAAAGTCTCAGGCATTTAGCAGGTAAGTGGAACACTGGGACTCGGTGCTCATCTGTGGATTCAGCTATTAGAGATTCCATGTGCTGTCAGCAGGCAGGGAATGGGAAAGGCATGGTCCCTGGGTGCGTGGCCTGGAAGAGTATCTTGGCCCTGGCTCCTCCCTCCTTTCTCTGCTTCCTGCCCTGGATGAGCAGTTTCCTCCGTCGTGTACTTCTCCAGGGCTTTCTGCCTCGGAGCCAGCCAAACACGCATGGACTGAGGCCTCCTCTGAAACTCTGAGTCAAAGTAGCTCTCTTCTGTTGTGTTCTGGATGTCAGATATCATGTCCAGTGACAGGATAATGACCAAGACAATGTTTCACAAGAAGGGGGTATTTAAAAGGTGATTAATAAATTTGATTTAAACATACACCATAGTTTTTAATCAGCCCTTATAAGTGGTGTGGTATTCGCACATAACATATCCACACCCTCTTATGTACTTTAAATCTTCATTACATTACTTGATAATGCTATATACAATGGACATGTTGTATAAGTCTCTTTTTACTGTATTAAGGAATAATGACACAAAGCAAGTTATGTATATGTACAATAAAGACGTAGTTGTTTTTCCAGATATTTCCAATCCATCATCAGTAGAATCTGCAGAAATAGACCCACAGATTCAGAGGGCTAATTGTGCTCTTTCTGTGCATGTTACAGTGAATTCAGTGACTTGCTGAAGTTCATACACTAGTAAGTAAGTGTCAAGGCCATTGTTTAATTCCAGTCTGAAATCCATTCTGCCAAAGCTCCTAACCATCGCATGACTCCTGTTTCACTCTATAAGCTCTCAGATGATAGAATACTTATGGCTGTACTTGATAAATGATTTTGATGATTGTCATTCCAATGCTCAAGAGAAGCAGTTCATAGTTCTTGACAAGTTACACAGTAACTATCTTTCAGTTCTGCTGAAGCCACCCAAGGTCTCCCTAGCTCCTTAGAATCGCCCATTATCAGGGGCTGCCGGGTTCACTGTGGGGCAGGGTGTAATAGGAGCAAGCTGTCAACAGAAATAGATACTGGAATCAGCTCATTCAAAGATGGCTCGTGAGGTCTGCCTCAGACTCTTTCCGTTAAAGGAGTCGTATCCTGCGACGTTCCGGAGAAATTGCTCCGTTGTGCTCCCATAGATCCTGTCGCAAACCGACAGCAGGACGAAGTGGCAAACCAGCATGAGGCGCGTTTCGTTGGCTTTCCTGTTGCTGGACACAGAATGCAAAACCCACTGTTTAAAGGGTGAAAAGGTTTAATTTGGCCCACGTTTAAAGGTTCAGCCCATGGTTGGCTGCCTCCAAGGCAGGAGAATCATGGCGGAAGGGTTTGGCAGAGGACAGCTGTTCGGTTCCTGTGGACTGGAACGCTGAGCAGGGCCACAGAGCCAGAGAGGAAGGGCTCAGGGAGCAGGGTCAGGGGTCAAGGTCACATCTCCAGACACACCCCAGCGTGTCCCACCAATGTCCCGGGCAGATCCAAAGTGAATCAAACTGCTGTTCCACCTTCACCGTCACGGGGTGAATGTGGGGTGTCACGGTGGTTAAGCGAGTAGGGTGGGCCGTGAGGAGATGACGAGCTAACCTATAAACTTAACTCCTGCAGGTTTGTGTGGCTTTCTTCTCAGGAGAAACAGAAACTAGGTCAAACAAATGCTAGTGTCTCCGTCCCCTGTGTGTAAGGAATCAAAGGCCAGCCCTAGGCCCTTCCTCCTCCATCAAGACGCGTGCCGCAGGCAGCAGCTTCCTTTGAAAGCGCTGGCAGTGGTCACAAACTCATGAGAACTCGGTCCTGAGTAAAACAGTTCCAGGAGGCAGTGGCAATCGTGGCGAAACTATCCACACCTGTGGCCAATGTCTTTCCAGATGGGGCATCCTTAGAATTCACCTGCCGCGGGGAGTGCCTCTCCTTAATTCCCACAGAAAGACAGTATGCACTGGGAGCCATTCTGCAAAACGTTACCCAACTCCAGTCACCATGTCGAAAACCAGATCCAGTACTGCCAAAAGTTTAGACTTATATTAAAAAGAGCCAAAATTCTGATTTGTCTTTGCATGAAAAAAAAAAATCTCTTGGCTTTTCATTCTTTTGGCAACTCGCTCAAATCACTATAAACACTGCGAAGGTAAACATACTGCCTGTGGGCTGGATGTGGTCCAGGCGCCGACCATCAGTTTCTGACTCTGGGTCTACGGAGAGGAAAGCTCTAGCATCCTCCGTCTCCTCCTTGAGGCGCAGACATAAAACAGAAACCTAGTAATAGGATTGGAATTGCCCTAAGAGAAAGCACAAAAACCTTCTGTGGGGAATAGAAAAGGCAAAAAATAAAATGAAATGCCTTTGCCAGCACTTATAAGAAATTTCCCTCTTGCTGCTTACCAGATTTATGAAGAGATTGTTGTTAAAGCTGCATAGATGATACACGCAAGAAACAAAAGCCAGCCCTTCATGCTCAGAGGTCCCTGGCTGTATGTTCTCAAATAAGAAATCACCACCCCTTGCCATCAACATTGGTTCCCACCTGGGGGTCACCTGCAGGGCCCCTGAATGTCACCAGAATTGGAATTCTTTGTTCACTGAGCTTATGAAGAGACTACCCCATTTCTGTGTTCCAGATGAAAAATACCTACTCCCATCAATAACATGGAGGCTCCATAGGTGACAAAAGGCAAGTCGGTACGCTGCCCTGCCATACATCATGGTGAAATCGCCAGCCCACACACCTGTTCCTCAGCTCTTTATTGTTGGTAATGAGGTCCACAAAACAACTTTTGGATGGTAAATTGAGCCTTCAGAGCTCCGGGCTGGGGAAAGAAATGGATACAGTGTTAGCACAGGGTCAAGACGTCCTTTGTTAAGGGGAAACTTCATGCTTGCGGCCACTTGTGCTTCTAAAGAAGCAGGTGTGGCTGAGGTTCACTGCGTCATAATCGTCTCCATGACCCTAAAGCCTGCAGGGAAAGGCAGAACATTCTAGTGAATGCTCCCTTGTTTGTAAAATCAATCTCCGCTCAGGACTTTAAATCAAGAATCTTAAATCTATCCATAACACAAAGGAGCCCCGCCCCTGCAACGGATGGAGAACATTGGTGACACAGCTAGTGAGAGCACCTGTAAACTTAAGCAGACAAGGGAGAATGGAGTACGCTGGGAAGAACGTAGCTCCAATCCTTATTTCTCTGTCTCGCGGCTTTCTCCTTTCACTCTTTTTATTGTCAGAAACCGAAGCATTCTTTCCAGCTACCTTGGAACAGGACTTTGCAGAGAATAAATGAAGTTAGCTAGACCTGCATTGTCCAATAACTGCAGGGAGTGTTACCTGAAAGAAACATTTCCCTGACGCAGTTATTCATTTTATTTGATTAACATTTGATACACTTATTGGGCATCTGGATGTGCCAGGCCTTGGGCTCAGCATGCAGATAAAACAAGAATGAGAGGCTTTCTCCTCCGGCAAGTCTACTGGCAAATGAAAAAGAGCTGAGAAAGGCCTAAATAAAGAGTTTTAAGTTTATCGGAGCAAAGGAAGAAAAAAAGAGAGACAATTTGAGAAAAAAAAATGAAGAATCCTCAGCCTTACGGAAATCGTTTCAAAAATAGTCAACCAAGACCATTAAATGCAGATGCTACAGCTTGGTCTCTGTAAGCTGTCTTTGTCCTTTGGGGCTGCTGTAATAATAACACTGAAAACCAAGTGTGCAACAGAAATTTATTTCTCAGCTCCAGAAGCTAAAATTTCCGAGATCAAACACCAACAGATAGTGTTTAGTGATGGTCCTATTTTCTATCTAACTGTTACCTTCTCACTGTGTCTTCCTGGTGAGATGGTTAAGAAAGTTCTCAAAGGTCTCTCTTATAAGAGAACTAATCTCAGGAGGATGACATCTTCATGATCTAAACACTTCCCAAAGACCCACCTCCTAGTACCATGCCATTGGGGATTTGGGTTCAGCAAATAGATTTTCAGGGAACACACCATATAAATGCCAGAATACAGAGGGAAGGAGCTTAACTATAGGAGATATACGTGTTTGACTTGAAAGATACAAGAGTTTCTTTGCTTGGATAGAAAACAAAATGGTGGAAAGCAATTTGAGTAGGAGGAAACCTATGACGTCTTTGGAAGCCACTCTGATGGCAAGGACATTCATTCACTTCACTTGACAGAGGACAGTGAGCACAGACTGTGTGCCAAGGCCTGAGGAAGCCCTGGGCTTGCTGGGTAGGTGGAACCAAACCAAAGAGGCGTGACCTTCCCGCCCAAGAGCCCCAACATCCTTGAAATAAACTGCTTGCTCAGTCATTCTGTGCCCAGAATTTTCAAATTGGCTGGTTTTTTTGAAAATTTATTGCTAATTTATAATGTTACTCGATATTTTTGCTAGGATAAGGCAGTAATGAATAAATGAAGATCTAAAATGGAAATCAATGAGAAAATATGACTCCCCTTCAGTACCATAACTTTATATCCAACTTTGGCAAAGTGCATGTTCTCCTTACAGTAAGTTCTCCTTCAGTTCTTGTTTTAAATTGCATTTACTAAAGCTTTTTTATTGAATTAAAATATTAAGTTGGGGGGCTATACTTTCATGGCTCTGCTAATCCCTACTGTAATTGTTCATTTTCCTTAATACAAATACTACTGAAAACTAATATTGGGTTTCTATTGCTATAGAACTAATTGTCACAAACCTGGTGGCAGTATACTTACTAATTTATACTTACTTATTTCTTATACTTACTTATGTCTGCATTAGTTCAGGTACTCCTGGGTCTGTCTGTGGGCACCAAGGAGGCACGGCCTAGGGTATTGAGGAGAGTCCCTTGTCCATTGCTATTCAGCACTGCCCTCCTGGTCTGTTTTTCCAGCTGTTATAAACTATCTGCCAGTCAAAATGTCAGCATGGAGTAGCTGGGGTCTCTTTCAGGGTGTTCCCAAAGCTGACAGTGACTTCCCCAGCCCAACCCATTGTGGAACTGACCACCCGTATCCTGCTGGCTCTCAGCTGCAGAACTCCAGCAGCTCCCAGGGCTGCCCACGTTCCTGACCGCGGAGTCCTCCCCGCGTGTGAGGCAGCAATGGAACATCCAGCCTATTCTCTGACTTCATCGTCTTTTGGGACCAGATAGAGAAAACCAACCACCAACTTTTAAAAGGCTCCTAGGAGTAGGTCAGATGCTCTTAGAACGCCTTAATCTGTGCGTACCGCATTATACAACCACAAGAGTCCAGCACATCATGTCCGTAATCTTGGGAACTACGCAGAGGTCCTCAGCCCCAGGACCAGCCTGTTAGGGCCTCCACCACGAGCGAGCGAAGCTTCGCCTCCCCATGTCCCACGTGAGCACCTGAGCCCCGCCTCCTGTCAGATTAGCCCCGCCTCAGATCCTCCTAGAAGTGCAAAGTGAGCCGCACGTGTGAGGAATCAGGCCACCTCCGCGTGAGGATGTAACGCCTGAGGACCCGAGGTGAAGTCAGGACGGCGGCGACCGCACCCTTCCTTCACTTCCCTGTGCACGCGAAGGCTGCCTTCCACCGCGACCGTCTCTGGGGCCAAAAGGGTCGGGGACTGCTGATAGAGGGGATGTTGGATGAGTGGGAGATCTCGGGATATAAGAACTCAGTGTATGAGGTAAAGGGAGTGAAGGATGAAATGATGCTAGAAGTCTCCCATGGGGATTCGACAAGCTATTTCTGTCTCATTTCTCCCAATCCTATACTCCCGCGGTAAGCACAGCCAGCAGGTTTCTTATGAATCCTTCCAGGAAAAAAAAAATGCATGTGCAATGCATGTGCATCCCTATGTTTCCTCTTTAAATTTAAGTAAACAGTGTCATACTGCTTTTCTCATTTAATCTGTCTCGAAGCTCCTTCCTTAGTGACAAATGTGCATCTATTTCACAGCTACAGAGAAGTAGCTTTTTGTTTATTTAATAGTTATATAAGAATAAGCAGAGTGATCAGTAGTGAATCAGCTCTGAAATTATAGATTATTATTTTCCAGAGGTTTTGTTTTGTTTTGTTTTCAATTGTGGACGGAGCTTGCCTCAGACCTGTGGATGTACCTGAACCACCCACTTCCTTCGGGACAGATGGATTCATTCTATTTTGGAAGGGACTCAACTAATTTTACTGAAAAACAAATTTAAATAGCAACTTCTGAAGGAAGTGATTTATTGTGACATAAGAGAATTCCAACAGAATTTCCTCCCATACAAAGGAAGGTTCCATAAAGAAGAAGAAAAAGGAGAAGAGGAGGAGGGAAGAGAAGGGAGACGAAGGCACAAAAGCAAAAAGAAATCAGATTAAAGTCGAATTGAAGTCTGGAGTTCATCTACGCTCACAGCAGAGAGAAAATTCCACCCTCCGATCATTACATCTTTTCTCCATAGCAACACCAAAGAAATAAAGAAAAAGTACCACTTTTTCACAAAAGATGCATGTCTTCCTAATAATTGTCATTCTAACCTTCTTAAAATACAATGTTTGATCTATGGCCTTTGAGCACCAATTTTTCATATCTGGTTCTTCTTAGTGCAAAAAGACAAAAAGATGTCCACTACTTTTCATTGTCTTTGATTGGAAGCAGACGTTAAAAAATAGATTTACATTACTAGTCATAACTTGCAATTTCAGCAGCTCCAGCAAAACTCATATATTCATTTTTTCCTACCGAAGTGACAAGTTGCTCTACTTTCATCAATTTAAATAAAAACACGATAAGCAACAGTAACAGCCCAATGTCCGCGAGTTTTGCTCTGTGCAAAGAGTCCCTGAGTGAAGGTCCTCCTCAGAGCCGGGTCCATTGCTCTGAAATGGAAACGGAAGTTGAGGTTTATGGATTTATATCAATGCTTCAAGAGGTTATTCATTTACTCTTAAAATCTTAATCTTCCTCATTGCTGCTGCAGATATCCTAAAGCACATCTCAGAAGTTTGCTTCCTGGGACACCATCTATGGACGACGGAGGGGTCATTGGTAAGTTATCAGCAGTTTAAGAACAAATCCCAATGTGACTCTTTATCGTGTCATTTCAACTTGGTTGGATGGGAAATGACCAGCTGGCCCATAAAGCAGCGTGTTGGGAACGGATGCCTGCCATGGGGGCCAGAAAACTGAGAGAAGCAGACCCACGCCGAACATGGGTGGCACCTGCCAATAGCCTGGCAGTTTGAACTAAATAAAGTAGAGGGAAGAAGGAAGGACCCGCCTTCTTGGAGAGCTCCAGCCTTGCCACTGCCCCTGGACGTTGGTCCAGGGGCTGACTCACGCCTGTCTTCACCACTGACTCCGGACACCAGCCTCCATGACTCGCACAGCTGATCTAGAGTGAGCCTACAGACCTTCAATCTTGGATCTTAGACTGGTGTCCTTCCATCTGTGATTGGGAAGCTACTGGACACTCCAACTCTCTCTCAGACTGACCATTATGTGAGACTCTTTTCTAGCTCCGTAAGCCAACCTAATTGTTGGAGGATGTGTGGAGATGTATGGAGATGTGGGGGGGTGTGTTCTATTCCTGAATAATTCTGTTTTTAAGAGCCTTAACGAATACACCAACGATTCAGCTAGGCAACTGTAAGTGGGCTGAGCAGCAACAGCCAACCTGAGAGGAGACCTAGTACTGCCCTTAAACCCAGGCAAGCAGGACTCCTTTCCTGAGCCTGAATCTTGGGGACCAATGCACCCCAAGAAATTCTCTAAATGCTCCTCTAGCGCTTGGGTCCAGCCCCTCTGGTAATTCCATGTGGACAAAAACCCTTCATACTAGACAGAAGCTTCATCTCACTTCTCCTCTACAGAGGGCTCTCTGAGCCTCTGATTTATATTCCATGTGGGCAAACACTCCCATGATCCTCAGCAAACAAGCCTACAGACTGGCACAGTATTCCTTTCATCAAATGGCAAAAGAGTGAATGAGCGTGGGTCTCTGTAATAGGGCTGACACGGTGATTCAAGGTGACACGCACTTCTAAAGGACACAGGACAAGCTCAAGGCTTTGTTGTTCCCTGGGTTCCATGTGGGCTCCACACGTGGGCCAGTATAAGGCCCTTCAGACTTTGGTGTCCCTTGTGTTGATGGTGCCTAGAAAGTAGGGGGGCAGCAGGTGGCAGTGGGTCCTTTCCATCCAAGGCTATCAGTGTGCATACTCCTCAGGCTCCACAACTTGTGTTGGGTCTTTTCCTGGGGGTGGTCCTGCCTGTCTCCTCCAACAGTTTTCAAAATATTTGCTCCCCCTGTGCTGTGACAGCTATTCCCGATCTGTCCAATTCGTGGGATTAAAAAGTGCCTAGCAGATTAGTAGTAAAGCACACCCCAGGTATGTCCGAGTGGGCCTGGATCATGGAGACATGCCTTTAGGGTTTACATCCAGTTCCCTCCCTCTTCCGCTTACAAGCTGCCATGATTAAACAGCTCTGCCTCACCATTCCCTTCCACCACCATATTCCCGCCTTGAAAGTAGCTGACCATGGACAGCATCTCCTCAAAACACGAGCTAAATTAAACCCCTACTCCTTTAAGTTATGAGTGGCAGGTATTGTTATGAGTGGCAGCAAGTGGAAGGCTAAATAACCGTATGCCCGGGGACTCTGGATCCATGTCATCTCTTACATCATGCCATGTGCTGAGCCATGCTGGACAAGGAGTGAATGTGTCTTGTGTAATTGGGACAAGGCCACTCTTCTTACCTTCCCTGGGTCACTTGCCTACATTCTGCGTCGTTAGCAACACTGGCAGACAGAAGTTACAGTCAACATTGAAAGAGATCACCTTCAGTGAATGCAGGGGTCACTGCCTAAAGGGTTCAAGACAGCCCATCACAGAGAAATGCATTCTTCTATGTTTATGCTATGAGATTCTGAATAGTATATTTAACATGACCAACAACACGACTTATCACTCACATTTTCTTGCCTGTGCTGGGTAAGATTTGCATTTGTGGTCATCATCAACAAAGCACTGTACCAACTTCTCAGACAGCCCTGGGAAACCAGCATGCATGGGTGGCGTGACGAACGACATAGTCCCTTGAGTAATGATGCAACCAGGGTTAAATAAATGGTATTAGAGAGCTGCAGAGGCAAGAAGATCTACGCTGTTTCGATACAAATAGGATCTGAAGAACTATGGCATTATGAATAATAACCGCATCGCTACCTGTTTTTCATGTGGTGGGAGTTTGGAAAATAGCCAGCAACACCATGCGCTTGACAACGAGGAACAGGAAGACACAGTGCCTAGCTCCTGGCTAATCTTTCCATGCGATAAACAAACGTTCAAGCAGCTCGGCTTTGCCCACTACACTGAACTTTTATTAAAAATTATGATACCTCACAGTAGGTCCGTGAACTCTGCAACACTTTTTAAATCAAATTACTTATATAAAGAAAAGTCCCCACAGAAAGACTGCTGGGGACTGGCACATCCCAAAGATGGCCCTGAGGAAGTCTCCTGAAGAAACTAAGCAGGTCACTTTCCACCATTCAATCGGCTGTTTCAGCACAATTTCAGTAGCTTGTACTTCGAGTGGCTTGGGAATCTTGAAGACCTCATTCAGCAAATATTTTCTATATATACAAGGAAATAATTACCACAATATGCTGCAAAGATCTCTAATAGTTGAGGTCTTTGTAGGGTGTTTCAGCTATCATGCTGGTTTTTTTGTTTGTTCGTTTTTGTTTTTGTTTTTGTTTTTCCCTGATTAAAGACAATTCTCAATTATCCAGGTGCGGTTTGCTTCATGAATTCACTGCAGCAAAATTATTTCTAGTCTGACCAACCTCCGACAGTCACAATGTATTAGTCTGCTCTTCCCTGCAGGGACACAATACAGAATGTTCACAATTGAATGGAGGAGATGTTGCATTCATTCATGGTTTCTAGGAAGTTAGTCCATGGTCAGCTGGCTATAAGTCAGGACTAATACAGGACTAACATGGCAGAAGGGCACAGGAAAGCAAAACAGCTCACTGCATAGGGGCCAGGAAACAGAGCTAGGGAATAGTGGCAGAAACTTGGTATCCAATGCCATGCCTCCATGACCAACCCAGACATGCTGGAAAGTGTTGTAACTAATTCCCCCGGTTTTTACCACTTTTTTTGCTCTTTCTCACACTATAAGTGCCTCTTCCCTTTCTTGTCAGCCCATTAACCCCTCCTTCTACCCTCTCTCCTACACTAAGATCTATACATGTATTTATGGCAATCTCAGATGAGAGACACCATGTGATACTTAATCTTTTGCGTCTGGTCCATTTCACTGAGCATTATTGACTCAAGATGATCCCATCTTCTTGCAAATGTTTTATGTCTGTCCTTCTTTACGGCTGCATAACATTCTATTGTGTATACATACCCATTCCTCTGTCAATGGCCATATAGGTTATTTCCAGACTCTGTAGCTATTATGAATCGTGCTGTGTAAACATGGACGTGTGTATGTCTCTAGGGTATGATGACTTTAGTTCTTTTAGAAAAATGTCCAGGAGAGCTATAGCTGGGACAAATGGGATTTCTATTCTCAGCTTTCTAAGGAATCTCCAATCTTGTTTCCATCGTGATTAAACCAGATCACAGTCCCACGAACAATGTAGAAGCCTTCCTGTTCCCTCACAACTTCACAAACAACAGACTTCCAGTCAAGATGGTGACTCAGGACCACAACTATACAATGTTTCCCCGTGGACTCACTTAAAAAGTTGAGATTGTAAGTAAAAACTGCCTGTCCAACTTAGCTAGGAGAGGAAGGAGCACCCCAACAATTGAAAGGAGGCCACGGGAAGATCAGAAATCCCGAGTATACATCTGAAGCAGAGGAAAATAGCAGCCAAGAAGCAGCCCCAGGCCAACTGAGCACAGCTCTGCTGGCATTCCCAGAGGGAAAAGAAGCCCAGTGCCCAGAACCTCTGACGGAGGGAAGTGTAGAACAAGGAGAAGTGGGAAATGACGGCAGTTGGTGGCCTCCAAAAAATGAACTTGTGAGTAGTGCGAACAGCAAATGCATTGCAAGCTTCCCATGCTTGGCAGCCACAGCAGGCAGTGGCATAAGCAGGAGCCGTTTATGAAAAAGACCCCAAGAGTGAACCATTTAGAGTAAAAGCAGGCTCAGAGGAGCACATCGGGATTTGGGGGAACACTTTTAAACAGTGCTTAAGAAAAAGGTGGCATAAGAGATAGGTGCAGAGAGGAGAGAAAGGCCACCAACCCCCTGAACGGCTCAGGGGTAGTAGGAGCACCTCCAAGGAAGGAGAACCCCACCGTTGGGGGAGGGAGACCATGACAGGAGAAAGAGCTTGGCTGAGGGGGTCTGCGCATGATCAAGACACCTCGGAGGCCACCAGACTGTTAGGTATCTCCCTCACTGCCTACTCCCAGCACAAAACTCAGGGGAACTGTGGCTCTCCCCGTACATTCTCATACTCATTCAAAGAAACCTCTTGGCTAGGCCTTTAAAGAAAAGCTCCACAACAACAGAAACATGAGAAGAAAATAAGGCAATAGGAAACCCACAGAAATGCTTGAGACCCCAGAAACTAATGTCATGGACCCAGAAAGAGTGGAACTCGTAGGGAAATCAACAGGCAAGTAAGTGAGTCAAACAGCCAGTTCAAACAAGATATTCTCGAAGAACGGCAAGCAATGATCAGCGGTCTTAAAGAGGAACTTACTAAACAAATAGTGGTCTCAATGAATATAAACCTTATATGGAAGCCACAAATTAGAAGCTGGCTGAGGTAAATAAGGAAAGGCAAGATATGAAGGAAGTAGAAAATTTGAAAAGAAATCTAATTGAAATTCAAGATATGAAAAATACACTTGAAAGCAGGGGAAGTTGACTCAAGCATTGTGGAGTCAGAATTTCAGACCTTGAATACAGGGCTAAAGAAACAAATGCTCTAATTAGCATTAGAAATGAGCAAAGAAGCTAGCTGGATACAACACCTGATGGATGATTCAAGGAGAAACAGTCTCAGAATTATGGGTGTGGGCAAGAGCAGAAGACGGCACCAAAGGTATAAAGAATTTATTCACTGAAGAAAGAAAATTTCCTACATCTGGTATAGAACACCAAATAACTTCAGCCAGCAGCAAGACTCAGCATGGCATATCATAATCAAAACCTCAGAATTACAACACAAAGAGAATATTAAACGTGACAAGAGAAAAACCGGCAATTAAATCTATACCACGTAAGTAAACTACACTTAAAGCAATAAATAGAGTGGCATGCTCAGGTATTTCAGATTTTTTTAACTTTTATAAATCGTTTACACACATTTCACTGATTACTAACATTTTAACAGATTTAGTTTATCAATTTACCTACCTACCCGTTCCTAACTTTATGCATATATATTTTTAAAGATTTTATACCAATTCTCTATGTTGAATATAAGCATTAGATTTTATAAACTTATATACTATGAAAATAATAATTATGCAGGAAGATTCACAGATTTTATGAGACAGTTGGTACTCTCTTGGAAGGATACCAATCAAACGATTCAAATACCTATTTTTTTGTTTCTTTCTCTTTACGTGTTTCCTTTCCTTCATGTTTTTCAGTATTGCTTGTCTCTCTGCTTCTCTCAAAGATTCCTTCAAATGTTTTCTGCAATGCTGGGCTAGTGATCACAAATTTCTTTAGGGACTCTTCATCATAAAAAATTTTAATTCTCCTTCAATTTTCAGGGATAATTTTGCTGGATACAGCAACCTGGGTTGACACTCACTATTTCTTAAAGCTTGAACGATCTGCTCCGGGCATTCATAGCCTTTAAAGTTCACATTGAGAAAATTTGTGGTAATTCACATTGGTTTGCCTTGGTAGAATAATGTGTGTTTTTCTTTTGCTGCTTTTCATATCCTCTTTTTATGTTGTATTTCTGAGGCTTTGATTATAATACATCATGGCGAGTCTTGTTGCTGGTTGAGGCTATTTGGTGTTCTATAAGCTTCTTGTATCTGAAAATTACTTTCTTTTTCTAGATTTGGGAGATTTTCTTGCATGAATTCAGTGAATAAATTCTTTATACCTTTGGTGCTGTCTTCTGTTTTTTTCTCTCACACCCATAATTCTGTGATTGTTTCTCTTTGACTCATCCATCAGCTGTTGTATCCAGTTACTTTACTCATTCCTACTGTTTGAGTTGTGCCTAATTACAGTGCAAGTCTCCTCAGCCTTGTTTTCAAGGTCTGAAATTCTGTCCTAACAATACTTGAGTCATCTTCACCTGCTTTCACATATATTTTTCATATCCTGAGTTTCAGCTAGAGTTCTTTTCAGATTTTCTACTTCTCTATCAAAATGCTCCTTCATATCTTGCATTTCCTCATTAACCTCAGCCAACTTTTTATTTGTGGCTTCAGTATGCTCAGTGAGCTTTGTCTTCATTAGGACCACTATTTCAGTAGTAAGTTCCTCTTTAAGCCTGCTGATCAATGCTTGCATTTCTTTGAGAATATCTTCTTAAAACTGGTTATTCAACTCATGTATTTGCTTTTTGACTTCCTTCTCTATGAGTTCCAATATTTTAGGCCATATGACATTTGTTTTGGGGGTCTCAGATATCTCTGGAGGTGTCCTGTTGCCTTATCTTCTTCCCATGTCTTTTTTTTTTTTGAGGGACTTCACTTTAAAGGCCTACCAAGAGGTTTTTTTTTTTTTTTTTGAATGTCTATGATGACGTGGGGATGGTGAGCTGAAATTCCTCTGAGTTCTGTGCTAGAAGTAGGCAGTGGGGAGGGGGGGACCTAACAGTCTGATGGTCTCTGAGGTGTCTTGTTCACCCCCAGCCCCTGCAGCAAAGCTCTCCTGCCTGTCCTGGCTTCCCTCCCCTGAAGGCAGAGCTCTCCATCCCTGAGGGTGTGCCCACTACACCTCACCTGTTCGGAAGTTTGGTGGCCTTTCTCTCCTCTCTGCAACTGCCTCTTCTGCTGCTTTCTTCCTAGGCACTGTTTAGGAGTGACCCTAAAAGCTCTGGTGCACTCTTCTGAGCTTTCTTTTACTCTAATGAGGAGCTCACATTGTGTTCCTAGCACACGCTACCTTCAGGTTCAGTATTCAGAGGCTGGGGCTACCAGCTGCTGACAGTTTTCACTTCTCCCAGATTCGCGCTTACCTCAGTCTGAGGTTCTAGACTCTGGGTTTTCCATCTATGGTCTGTGGATTCTGGCAGCTCAGGGCTGCACCCAGTCAGTTGCTATTTTTCTCCACTGCTAATATGTCTTCAGGATTACTGACCTTCCCATGGCCTCCTTTCGGGTGTTGGTGCACTCTTTCTTCCCCTAACTAGGTCAGATGTTCTAGGCTCCACGTGGGCTTTCTTCCGTCTGCAGATGCCTACAGCTCCCAGCTGTTTGCAGCCAGCCTGGGATAGCTGTTAGGCGGTTGTTTTCTTTCCTCCACTTCCACTTCTGATGTTCCTTGGGGATTTATTATCTTTCCCCAGCCTCCTTTTAATCTTTGGGGTGCACCTTCCTGTCCTAGCTACACTGAACAGACTGTTTTTGACTAAATTCTCCACTTTTTAAGTGAGTCCACAAAGAGGACCTTGTGCATCTCTGTTACTCGGCCACCATTTTGACCAGAAGTCCTCAACAAATCTTATAAATACAAAAGTTAGAGGAAAAAAATCATTTTCATAACAATACTTCTCAATGTCAAATTTGAAGTTCATTTTATATTCTCAATTTTGCCTAATAATAAAAACTTAAAACATATTGTCCATGCCACCATATTTGTTCTGATAAAATGAACAGATTTTTTTGGTTTTGTTCAGATACAGTTATACAAAAAAAAAAAAAAAAAAATCCTAGGGGTTACACAGAGAGAAAGAGTAGAGAATAATTCAGATTTTCTTTATTATTTTAAGACAAGATATTGCTCTATAGTTCAGGCTGTTCCCGAACTTACTGTAGAGCCCTGGCTGGTCTGTAGTTCACAGCAATCCTCCTGCCTCAGTCTCCCCAGTGCTAGAATTACAAGTGGGCATCCCCGTGCTCAGCATCTGCAGTTTGCTGGGAAATGACACTTACGGCCTTGCACTTGCTAGATAAGAATTTTAACCACTGAGATATGCCTTAACTCAACAATTCAGGTTTTCTGAAATTTTTTGATAGTTTTTTCCTCCTGCTAAGCAGGGATTGGAATGAGATATTTCCTAGCCCTTCAAGGGCTTCACATCATAAGGCTGGCAGGGAAAAGGTTCCAAATGAAGACATTAGTAACTGTAATAATTACCTCTTCTTTCTTAGTGCTAAATGGCATTTCAAGCTTTTTTGTTAGGAAAAATCAATAACAACAACAAAATGTATTCATCTTCCCTTAAAAAGGAGTGGCCTTTTAGCAACAGAATCCCCAGGAAATAATCTTAGAAAGTGAAATTCTGTAACTTTAACAAATAAACCATAAATTATATAAAATTAAAAGCAATTTCCTGGCTTTTCAGCACTGACCTTCAAATGGATGCATCCCATTCAAAGATCAAATGCTAACAACTTTGCAGGCTACAAATCCAGCAAGAATCATTTAGAAACACGAAGAAATTGAACCAAAATGAACATCAGACGTCTAAACAGAAAATAGCAAGCACCTGCTTGTTCTGAAAGGAATGCTTTAGAATTAATTAGAAGGCATTGATTATAAATAAGCAATAGCATGGTGGAAACAAAGAGCCAATTTCTTTAGACTGAAATATAGTATTGAAAATCAGTAATGTCTAGTTCAGTGCCTCAATCAACATGTTTAGGCATGATGTTTGGTAGGAAGCACAGTTTGTGTGAAGGAGTCCAACTCCCGCACTGTGCAGTCATGTGCCCCTCCCCCATCCCCAGCAGAAATAATGATGCTTTTACAATATGTTGGTCCCAGTGGCCTTTTGCATCACCTCTCTACCCTGTTTTTCTAAATGGTAGGGTCAACCTGACATTTCCAGGAGGACGCTGCTGTCAGCTAGAATCACCGTTCTCCCAACTGCTGAATCAGCCCACCCTCTTACAGCTCGCTGGTAGCGATACAAGGAGACCTTCAAATTCTGCAAATTTTGTGTCCAGATTAGAACAGGCTCAGAGCCAATTTCTTTAAAACAGAACAGATTTTCAGACATTTATACAATCACATTTCTAATTACAGAGGGCCTAGAAAATACATATCATTTCAGACTTGGATGGACTGTTTGATTCCAAGCAACAATCTTTCACTGTGTCACCCAGATGACTATCATATCCGAAGGCCATAATAATTATTCCTATTGTAGCAGAACAGCATTCTTACTTGAAAAGCCAAGCTTTTGAGAGGACACTATAAATAGAGTTGAACGCTAGACAAACTAACAAGCTGGGGCTGCGGGGGAGTCGGAATCAGTCACGGAGCTGAATTCCCAACCTTTGTGACTTTGAGCCTTTGTCAACTATGCGCTTTCTGTGTAATCTGATGAATATTACCAAACCAAAGGAATTCTCCTTCTTCTGATTGAAAGGCTTATTAAGGACCAATAGAACAGAATTCAACAATGTGAGAAAATGGTCCATTGTTTTCTAGTGGGATTTTGGCTAACAATGATAACGTGTTGTATGAATTCATCAGGACAAAATAAATTAAAACATACGGGCAAACTCACTATCATAGGTCAAAACCTAAAACAGTGGTTGTAATGCATGAGATGCATCGAAGAGATCGTCTTATTTGAAATTCCATAGAGGAGGCGATGAATCGGGGAGGAAAGAGGAAGTAGCTGAGAAAGCATCAAGTTCCACATAACGGCCAAAGTACTAGCTTGATCCGTGAGACCACACCACAGAAGTAGTTATCAATCCCCTGGCCAAGGGAACTGTGTGTGGTCCCATATCCATCTGCCCTGGACTGCCCTTGGTGGGATGAGGATCAGAACCTCCTGGCAGATGTAGCAGCCACCAACAACTCTCTAGAAATGGGGACAACTGGGGATCATGAGCGAACCACTCAGAGCAGGTGAAGGGATCTGGGCAGAACACACTGCACTCACTACCCTTCCTAACGGCAGTTCTCAGAGAACCTGGAAAAATACCTTGAGCTCTCTCTCAAATTTTAAAGACTGGAAAGAGTCCCCCCTGGCATCAACAGGTGAAGTCACTGGGGTGCCACGGCCAGCAATCCTACCCGGTGGCCCTTAATCATATTATGCCCTGTGACTGGTGCTGCCCTTGCTTGTTAACGATCTACAGCCTCTGACATAATGTATCTTTAACCTACTTTGGTGCTCCTAATGCAGAATTATTCCTTCTTCCCGCATGGAGGAAAGCTGCCAGTTTTGAGAATATCCATTAAGTTAAGGGCACAAGGCAAAACGTTAACATTCAACTTGAAAAACAAGGGAAAAAAATAGACATTATACACCACAAACAAAATTCTCTTTCAATGGAAGAAGTATCTGATTGGAAGACTTTGGAGGCAGGCAGGGAGGCAGGGAGCTACCTTCCAGAGAGGTACAAATTTTACATGCATTTGATAAACCTCATTCCCTGGAAATCCTTCAGCCAGTAAGAAATGCCCATTTCTGCTATGACCTTCCCCTTTCAGCTGTAGGCATTAGAAATTCTGAACATTCTGTGAGTGATTTTTCCCTTCGTTTTTCTCCAACCTTGTACAAGTTTGGGATGATCCTTTTTCTCATCACTGTTTTATGGCTTTAAAAAACAATCAAAACACATCTAAGCCTCTGTTGCCTGACAAGTGGATGAGGAATAAGTGTCCAATGGCTTGTGTGCAGTAAGTTCGGTGAAACCTTTACCTATCTGGGTGCTTTGAAAACACACACACACACACACACACAGAGAGACACACACACAAGAATACCTCAGAAGGAGCATTTTGTGCCTCCAAATTTCCTTCTACCTTTTTAGAAGAGATTAATTCCACCTGAATATCTAGAGAACAATCTGCTTTATATTTGAATTCCTTATTAAAAAAAAAAAAACAGAATAGGAAAGAAAAGATATTCCTATCTCCCTAGGAAAGTCCATTTCTTTCTTTTCTGACCTACTCAACGAGAAAGTATTAAATAGAAGGAGTTCAAAATCTTAACTAGACATGCCAGTTTGGTCACAGAAGGCTTTGTGGAAAGGGCAGGTGAGGATCCGGGAAGAGGGTCCTCATTATAATAATCCCCCTGGGGTTAGTTGGTTTGTATAGAGTTTAGATATTTCTCCTGGATTCTGCAGCCAGCCAAAGGCAATGGGAGATTGTTTTTTTTTTTTTTTCAGAAACAAACCAATCTCCCTGTTTCATACTGATCCAACCTAATTCTAGCCACACAGCCCACACGTTATATATTTGCTATTTTGAGAAAAACATTCCCGGAACAAGGAGTGGGCAGTGGACTCGATTCTATTTTCCACTCAATTGAGACACCTTAAAGATAAGAGAAGCCACATGTTCTCTAACAGGGAAGATGGCAAATATTAGCTACAGTGAAAAATCACAAACCAGGGGCCAGAGGATAAGAGGAGAGGGCCAGGTTGGCTCAGGTTCCAGCACAGCTGCAGGTGCGTACGTACGAAGCTCACTCCATGCGCTCGAACTCCTCAGCTCCATTCCACGTCCACAGGGATTCCCAAAAATAGACTGAGCAGGAGGCAAAATTCCGGTTTTGCCTGGGCTTCTGACCCTGGTCTCATATAATCAGCACGAGGCCCTCAGTGACAACTGGACTTCATTGACCCTTAGGCCTCTCTGCTTCTGGATAGCCTGTTCACTGCTATTCATTATAGGGCTCAGTGGCAAGGCTCACGGCACGATTGTGTTCTGACCTTCATCGAGTGAGATATTGAAGGCTAGTACAGTTATGTTCGTATTTAGATAGAGGAAGTAGATCATCTCTGGGAGTTAAAATTCTAGTTTGAAAGACAGGACAGTGACCTTTTAATTTTATTATTGGTGTGAGGAAGCAACCCCTTATTTTTAACATTTGCATGGGAGGACTCGTCAGCAAATATAAAATGACCATGAGGGGCTGGAGGAATGGTTCAGCGATTAAAGTGCTTGCCTAGCAAGTTCTATGTCAAGTTCTAAGTGCCCAAGTTCGATTTCCTAGAACCACATAAGCTGGGTGTGGTGACACACGCATGTAATCCCGGCATTCTAGAGGCTGAGGCAGGAGGATTGCCACGAGTCCAAGGCCAGCCTGGGCTTCATAGTGAGTTCTGGGCCAGCCTGGGCTACAGAGCAAGACTCTTGTCTCAAAATAATAATAATAATAATAATAATAATAATAATAATAATTAAAAATATGACAATACAAAAAAGAAGATAGGAAATAAGAGAAGGGGGAAATTTTCTACTAAAATTTCACCACAGTTCATGAAAACCCAAGCTTAGAACTCTGATTATGAATTCACACTAATATAAATTTACCTCTTTAAGGAGTCTGAGTTCCACATCCTAAGAGAAAATTTATCTCTTCGGAAATGCAACCGAGGAAAATGCAAGGCAGGTGAACAACATGTCTAAGGCCAGAAGCACAGCCTCCTTGTTAATAGAATCGGTTGATGTTCCCTTTGTATTTACAGATGCCAAAGCCTAGTAAGATCTCAAGTAGGAAGGTGTTAAGTTCTGCAGTAGAGGGTGGAATGGAAGCCCCACTAGGACACAAGCAAGCTGTTGAACTCCTGTGTTCACTTGCAACATGGGTGTTGAAAACGGCTCCCTACCTCAACTCAAGATCTTGTAGAAATAGCTGAGCTCCCACGTTCAATACATTCATATTCACAATAGCAAAGAAATAAAATTGCCTCTATTTTTAAGTAAGATTTTTTTTCAAATGTGTTATACACACATGATGAGAAATATTCAGCCTTCAGAAAGAAAGAAGAGGAAAGCCTGTTACTTATGATAAAAACGAATGAACTTGGAGACATTCTACTGTCGGGAAATAAACCAGTTACAGAAAGAAAACGCGGAACGGTCTGTCTTTATATTAGATATCTATGGTAGTAAAATTCGTAGAAGCAGAGAAGACAACAGTGGTTGTCGGGGCTGGGACAGAGAAAAGAGATTCCACAGGTATAAAGATTAAGTTATAGAAGAACAACTTATTCAGATCTGCTGAAAAAACATTGAGCCTGTAGTTAACAATGCCGTCTTAAACACACATATATCTATTAAGAGGGTGAATCCCATGTCGTTTTTTTTTTCATACTGGAGATTGAGTCCAGGGTCATCACACTGAGCTAAATCCTCAGCCCATTTTTATTTTCAATTTAGAGACAGAGTCTTGCTGAGTTGCTACGTTGCTAGGGCTGATCCTGACCTTGGCAATCCTCCTGCCTCTGCCTCCCAAGTTGCTGAGATGACAGGCCTGCCCTTACATGAATTAAAACATAATACTTGAAGGGAAAAATAAATTCTCACTTCACAGGATGGTGTAAGGTTGAGTGAAGTGGTATTTATAAAACACTGAGCGCGGAACTTGGCACATGAAAAGAGTTATAAGCATTGGCTGCTGCTGCTACTATCATCCACTCAAGAAAGATGAGAGGCAGAGCCTGCATAGCCATCCACAGGAGGCCCAGAGACCTCCTCCAGGCCACGCGGTGAGTAACGGGCAAGTCTGGGCTTGAATTCAGGTGCCATCGCTCAAGGGATGAAGAGTAGCATTTCTCTGACAATCCCTGGGTCTTGAACTCAGGCCTGTCTAACAGGACAGGAGAAGCACAGCAGGTGGTGCCAGTGAGTTCTTGTTGGCAACAACTCATGGCCAATGAGGAGTCTGAGAATAGAACCCTCAGTCATAACAACGACAGAGGCGGCTGCAAATGGAGGAGTGAAGAATGACCCCGCTCCTCAACCAGAGGTGGAAACTAGATGTCTCTATGTGACACTGGAAGCTTATCAGAAATGTTTCTAAACTGTGAATTTTAGTTCAGGGAAGGTATACTCATTTTTTCAAAGCAAACAGAACTCACCTTTTGTAATGGAAATGCAGAAAGTGCTAAGTAATGCATTCATTTTACACAACGGGCCAGATATTTTCCCTCACTATGTTTATGTCTCCCATAATCCTCACCAAAACACCTTGAAGCAGAAATCTTAGCTTCATTTTATGGATGATAAAAGAGAAAAGTAAAATAAGAAGGTCAAAAATGGCAGACCAGCATCAGAACCCACGTCTACATGATTCCAACAACACAGTGCTCCAGCCATGACACGCATGGTGTTGTGATGGTCTAGTTAGGTTTTCAGATAGGTTTTCTCCCTTCCTGTACTAAGATGCTGTAATCATGGCTTTTCACAACTGAACAAGTTTAACCAATGTTCTTTTTCTTTCTAACTCTACTCTTGGGTATTTAAATACTTGTATTTCTCTTACATTGACTAAAGGTGAGGAGGAAAGCACTATTACTGCCACCTCGGCTGAAGCAGACACTGAGATTTATACCATTTGACTTACTGCACCTGGAAATCATCTCAATGGCACCAGGCTTTTCACTAGACTTCATTTCCTGTAGAACACTTTTTAGAATCAGTGATTACATCATATAAAAATATAATACAGTTTCTTCAAATTTAAATGATTTCTATTAAAAGGCCAATACCCCAGTTGTCCACACCGCCTTACCAAGAGCACAGAAGCAAGTTGTCAACAGATACTTTTATGATTGATACGTACCTTTGGATTCCCGTCCCCCTGAGCGGGCTGCCAATAGCATGGGCTCTACAGACCCATGACAGTCAAAGGTGCCTCCAAGCTGCAGGTGGGAGATGCGCAGCTAAGAGGCTGCAGGAGGTCGGTAGCTGGCTAGACGCAGTGGTCAGTGTGCGTGTTTCTTATCCACAGGAAATTAAAGCAAAAGAAAAAAATCAAAGAGGCTAAATGTCTGCTGTGTGGCCTTACACAACACCACAAGCAGCTTCAAACCAAGTCATTTGTATTTCACTCGGTTTTAGCTTTGAATTAAATGTTCAAGTTTCCAAAAGCCAATGTGCCTCATTGCTATTTGCATCTACAGGAAGAAGAGAAAAGAGGAGAGAAACAGAGAGAGAGACTTTGATTCTTTGCACATACTTATGCAGGGGGAAATGTCTCTGCTGCCATTTCCAAACGCAGAAGCATCCTGTACCAGTGGGAACTCTGGCTCATAATGGGCACTCAAGAACTCTTACTGGACCAGGAGCCTGGGGCTCTCAAAGTGATAGGGATGACATCAGGCCTGCCCTGGAGGGACTTGCAATGGAAAACTCCTGACATTAACCCTGACAAAAGTGGACAGGCCATCTGGATAATGCACAGAGAACTTTGAGCAATCAAATAAATATGCAGTTTGGTTTTCTTTCTCTCTCCTTTTTTTCACATCCCTTGCATTATAATCACAGACTACTCAATTTCCATCCATCCTATGGGTAACCTGAGTTCACAGGCTATTAAAACAATGTCACCATACATTTTGTAAAACAGCCTTAAGTGACATAAATATGAGGCCATTTTTGGCTGGAGAGGAGTACGCTGTTTTTATAGAACCATTAAGGGACATTTGTGAGAGGAGCTTGCACAAGAATTTCCTCCAATTCCTTTGAAAGGTAAGTAAATTCGGCAGCTAACCAGTCTCCCCTCGGACACTGATTGGATTATTCTGGCTCGCTCGGAAGAGATCTAATGATTCTAACGGGTTCATAAACAGCCCTAAGAGGTTCTCCACACTTGGTTGTGTCCACGGTCAAAACAGATTGAATTATATCCATAAAGAAACAGACCAAGTCGGGGGTGCCTGACAGTTTCCCTCCCACGCATTCCAAGTCCTGCTACACCTGCTCGGGCTTTTCCCTAGTCTGCCTTCGCAGCCCTTTTTGTTAACTTCCTAGAATTTCTCATCCTTCTTCCCTAGCATTTCCATCACCCCTTTCAGGAAACGCCTTTGGCGCAGTCACTTAGGATTCCTTTCCATCACCTGAAGCTCTTCTTGGAATGCAAAACCTGCTTACATCTCCGTGAAAAGCTCTAAAATGTAAAGAGGAGAGAAATGAGCCTAGAAAAGCAGTCTAGAGAGGTCATTCCAAATATTTTGTTAAAGGAGGTCCCTGGAGTCGTATTTGTCCACAAGGCAGACACGAACATTTCCGCTAAGAATCAACAGCAGGCCCATTTGCACTGTGCCCAGTGTCCTACTCAACCTGTGCTCACCCCCTCTCTCCCTACAAACAGATAGTGGTGGCCGCCCGCTTCGAAAGGCCACTGCCGCTGGGGCTGTTACCCTTGCCTGAGAGTAGACCTAAAGACCAACGCCCAGCTGTCCATCCTTTATACTCGGCATTCAAGGAGAGGTGTTCCAGGTGTAGCGGTGCCAACGGCACTCAGCTTCTCTGCCTTCAACTCCACGGTGTGTCGCTGCTCTGAGTCTTGACTCAGAACCAGGTCCCCCCACAACCACCGTTTCTCGTGGGCTTCACCCCCAGGCGAAAGCTGCCCACAATGTTTCCCCACAACCTGATGCTTTGGAGCGACACCGTGGAGTCCTGTCTACTGACATCTGCCCCACGCCGTGGACGAGTCCATGTCTCTGCACAAATCTGAGGTGGCTGACGTCTTTTCCCTACCTCTTCTAGCCGGAGGAAGGTCACAGCCAACAGTGCATTGGTTTTTGAGTGGTATCTCTAAACCTCGGTGCTGCGATTCCATTTACATGTTGATGACAGATCACCTGGGGAACTGGTACACATACAAGGAAGTACCAGGCGGGCAGGGTGGCACACAGCTGTAACGGCAGCACTTCGGGAGGCTGAGGCGGGAGGAGTATCATGGGCTTGAAGCTAGCCTGGGCTACGCAGTGAGTTCAGGACCAGCTTGAACTATAGTGAGACCCTGTCTCAAAAAGGAGAGGGGGGAGGGCGTGGTGGGCAGGGGCATCGTGGCCACACCTTGATTTCCTTTCCCATTTGAATATGTACTGAAAAAATTAATCTCTTTCAGCATCAGTAATCTTACACACACATACACAAGGAAAATAATGACCAGCTTGAATGAGTGTCATAAAGATTAAGATCATACGTGGAAAGGGCTTGGCCCGGAGCGGCCGTGCTGCAGGGCAGTGGCTGTTACTAATCGTGATAAAACCCAGGAGCTCCGGAAGCCGACGTCACGCTGCACAGCAAGCCAGAATCGGACATTCCGTGGATGGCAGGCGATTTGGCCGGTGCTTGGAGGAGGCTCAGCCTGCGCACCCAGCCCCCAGGACGGGCCTGGCCCTTCTGTCCTGACGTTGGGGATTTCTCCCTGGATGTCACTCAGGCCGTCCTCGCCTGTGTGCTGGCTGGGCGCAGAATTGAGACCCAGATTGGAGGAGGTGGCGGCTGATGGAATTCCTAGCCGGGCGAGCTGGGCCATGACCCCACTCTCATCATCCATCAGCGGCGGCGCTCTGCCAGCTCTGTAAAGAGGAATCCTAATCTCTTTTGCCCTTCACAGATTAGACAGCAGAGGCAGCTCCCAAGGACTCCCCAGCCCCACGGGGAACAGAGCGCGCCGTGGGAACCCCTAAGCCGCGGCAGCAGGAAGGACTAGCAGGCGGCTTTGCGCCCTTGCTCTGCGTCCTTGTGCGTGACCTTCCTGCAGGTCGGCGGGAGTCTGTAAGCCTGGACCCTCCCGCATGCTAGATCTACCTGGGGAACCCGCTGCCCTCCCCTGGCAGCAGAATGTCGCTCTCCACGTCCAAATGAGCGCGTGTGTGCGCCCGAGGAAACGTCAAGACGGCCACGTCTCAGACCCCAGGGCCCTTCCCGGCTGGCCGGCCCTCCGCCCCGGCTCCCCTCCCACCGCCGGCCCGCGTCGCGGTCTCCCGCGGGCCTGAAGGAAGAGCTCTTGATCTCAGAGCTATGGCTGGGAAACTGCGCGACCGACAGCGGATCCCCGGGGGCGGCTGAGATGTGGGGCGGGTGGAAACCGACAGTTAATTTGCAGCAGTAAAAAATAACGATATCATCATAAAACAAGTTTCAGATTAGACCCGGCTCAAGCACCGCGCGCCCACGGGATACAGAGGCGGAGGCTGCCGGGCTTAAGTGACAAAGCCGAACCCAGCTGAGTCTCCCGGTTCGCCCGGCCTGCGGGTTTCTTGGCCAGTTTCTTTCTTTTTAGTATGGTACGCTGCTGCCACCTGCTGGCTGCCGCTGGCGCACACGCGCAGCCTCCCGTGAGCCCTGGAATATTCCATTGCGCAGCGCCTGATGATAATTACCGTGCACCGGGATATACATATTTTTAACCTCACGGTGTCATCGGAATGGTGCCAATACGCGAGATCTTCCTAGAACACCGATCAGAGGAGCGCACCCAGCGCCTGGGCTTGGCCCCGACCCCACCCGCGCCGCGGCCCGCAAGAAGCCGCCGGGACTCCGCGCGGACCGCATCCCTGCACCCTGCACCCTCTGCTCAACCCCGAGCTCCCCGAGGACCCGGCTCGCGTTCGCGCCGGTGACGGGCGAGCAGCCGCTCTGGGCTACAAACAGCTCACATCCTGGAGATCTGAGAGGAAGAGACGCCCTGACACCTGTCGTGCTTCGGAAAAGCCAGGCCCCGTGGGCGGAGGAGAGACGAGGGGAGGGGCGCTCTGGCAGCTCTCGCGGGAACGCGGCCCCAGGTCCTGGGAGTTGGCTTGCCTGGGCCTGGGGTCCCTCCCGCAACAAGTGCTATTCCAGGAGGAAGGGCAGCGGCAGCGTTACAGGCAAATGAGATCCAGCCCTGGTGGACGCGCTCAGCGTGAACATTTTGAACCTCTGATCCGAACTTGGCAGTCCTTGGCCCGCCCGCCATGCTGCGTGTAAAGAGGGCTGTGCGAAATGCCCCTTCTCCATCAGGACTTGCTTCTCTTTTTGACTGTTGACTTTTTCTTTCTTTCTTTCTTTTTTGAGACAGATTTCTCTATGGAGCAGGGTGGTCCTGAACTCATTACCTTGTGCAGTGTGGCCTCAACGTGGTGACAATTCTCCTGCCTCCAACATTCTTTTTCATCAGCGAGCGTGGAGCGCTTAGGTCGTAAGACAATTTACAAAATCCTCCCAAGGTTCTTGTTCCTACTTAGAAATCCGTCTCTTCCGTCTCCTGCGAGTGGTGATCAAACCTCAGCCCCTCACACTGAGCGATGTCCTCGGTCTTTACTCTTTATGGGCGTGTTTTCGTTTTAATTTTGAGGCACGGTCTTGCTGAGCTGCTAGATTGACCAGGCTGGTCTCAACCTTGCAATCGTCCTGCCTCAGCCGCCCAGAGTTCTGGAACGACCGGCTGTGCCACCGCGTGCTGTTAGAGGGCATAACTAGTTTTTCTATGGAGTAATGTACCGAAACACCTCCCTTGGCCAGAAGCCGGAAGCTGGGCTGAGCAGAAACAAGCAACACGGTGCAGCTCTGGGGCTCCGCCCCCTTCCGGGATCCACCCCCCTCCCCCCTCCCCCCTGCACCGCATGACCAGGTCGTTAGAAGGGCGTCTCCACTCTGTATACCAAAGGCACCAGGCTGAAAACATTCCCTCTGAACAGTATCATGCCTGCTTCCCTCTAAACAATCAGCTCATTTCCTAAACACTCTGAGATGTGACTTCAGTTCAAAGGCATTCTCCTTCTTGTTCCTGATGTTACAATTTCGGAATATACCACTTACGGGTCAGTTGACCTCTGTCTAACAAAGCAAAACCTTACAGAACAAAGAGCCTTGCATAAAGTTTACATTTAAATTATTTTCCTTTGTTCAAATGCTCAGTGAATGTATTTATTCTTAAATGTTTGGGGTTGTCAAAATAAATCATATTGAATTATTCTAAAATACAGACTTTATTCTTCAGCAAAGAATTTTTTAACACATAATGATATCAATGTGGTCAAAGGCCTCTGGCCAGAGTGCAATCTGGAGAATCCCTTTCAGAGGGTAAGCTGTTCATTGTTTACCTAAAAATAATCATAAATGTATGGACCCTGCGGTTTATACATCCCAGCCCTGGAAATGTAACCTAAAGGAGCCATGTCTAGCGAATACAGCAACAGACAGCCTTGTTCACAGAAGGGAAATTTGTAATGCTTAAATATGGCCATTTGGATAATAGCCTTCCCAAAGATGTCAATGTCACTTATCCCTACATCTCCTTGCACAGTACTTAGGACTTTGCAGATGCAAAAATAAAGTTATGGATCCTATGGACAAGTACTATATTTAATTTGGGTGGGTACCATGTAATCACAGAGGTCCTCCTAAGAGGGAGGCGACGGGTCAAAGTCACAGAAAGTAATGGGACAATGAAAGCAGATATCGGAGATAGAAGAAGATTCCATGAGCCATGTGACATAGGCAGCCTCTAGGTCCTGACCTCTTTATTTCCAAGACTTCCCAGATCCAGAATTGTAAATTTGTGTTGTTTAAAGCCATTAGATAGCAGTGATGAGTTTCAGAGATTAAGAAACAGAGAAATTAATGAGCAGAGGGCTCCAAAATCTTTATATTTCCAGCTATGAGCACATTTTTTAGCCTTATAATGATCTTTTAAAGGTGGACCCTCAGGTAGCTTATAAGAGCTTTGCTATGGCCTCCAACCTCAAGCTTGCCCTTGTGTTTACACCCACATCAGGGCCAAGGGAAGGCTGGGATACCCTAGGGTCAGACTCTAGTAGCTCTGAAAGTGCTCTGGAAGGACCAAGGCATCACTTGGCCAGCCGCTGTCAAGGTCACATTGACCTTGACTGCGAGCTGCTGTCTCTGTACCTAACAAGAGTATGTGTAGTAGGTAAGAAGCTTTGTGTAAGCCTGTGTTGATACTGTATCAAAATGCACCATTAAACTGATGGTTCCATGAAAATAATGGATCATTGATCTTAAATGGGTTTCTTATTATTAGAAGGTATAATAATGATAAGATTCGACATGTCTCCAGTGATGTTAAATTAAGATTGAAATCTAATGAATCTTATCAAGTTATAAAGAATAAAACACGGATCACTCACTATCTAGCATTAACCACCATTTTACGCGGCTGTTGACATTTTAATTATATTGACATTATGTCTAAACTTAAACACAAAATGGTTTTGTTTCTACAGTTATTCCTATGAGGGAGAATTTACTCTAATTTTATATTTCTGCATATTTCTTTTTTGGGGGGAAATAAGTTATACATTTGCTCCGATCTGAGAAATGTAGGGTTACTTAGTTACATCTTATTCTCAATCTTCAGAAATAATGTTGTGGAAAAGCATTTAATAAAATCATTGAAAGATGAAGATGCATTTGTGAGGTTAAAGAGCACCCACAAACTGTTGGAGTAGGGTCCAGATGTCAAAAAATAAGATTTTCTATGCATAGGAAAAAATGAGTAGAGAGATATATGGCTATTAATAACTTGCTGGTTTTATTTTCCTAAGGCATTCTGATATTTTCAAAATTTTTTACAACAAACATTACTTTTCTAGTGAGAAAACAGATCTTTGAGTCATAAACCTGGAGTCAAAACACTATTTTGCCTTGACCCTGATTTCAAGTATGCTTAAAAGTCAGAATGACAAATTTTCTTCTCAATTCCTGGAGGACAACTTTCCTGAACAGGAGTTTGCCCCAGAATTATAATAGAAGGAAGTGTGTGTGTGTGTGTGTGTGTGTGTGTGTGTGTTTATGTGTGTGTGCACACCTGTGTGTGTGTGTGTGTGTGTGTGTGTGTGTCTTAGTTACTTATTTGTTGCTGTGATAGAATACCCGACCTCCACAATTTAAGGGAGGAAAGATTTACTCAGCAAATGATTTTAGAAGGTCTCACACGGTGCCTTCATAGGCCACCAGCAGCTGTGGAAACACACTGCAGAGGCTGGGGAGGTGCTCGCTGCTCTGCAAACAGGAGCCAAGGGGGGCAGGAGTAAGCCAGTGTCTGGAGACTCAGGCAAGGCTAGAGCTTTCCTGGGAAGAAGCTGCAACCATGTTTTTTCTTCCTTCCTTATGTGAAGCGGCCAGTTGCTGGTCCCCACAATCAGGATGGCATGGGTGCCCTTCCCCACTTCCTGGCTCACAAGTTAGTAACACACACCCGATGGCTCTGCCGCGGACATTTACCCATGTCAACAAGTTGACACAACCCTTTCAGATCAAACCCCAAGCATTGCCCCTTCCAGCCAAGCTCCGCCTTGCGACAGCACAAGGTTCCATGATTATCCCACTACATCCTAATACGTGAGGCTTCAGGGCCACTCCAGATCCAAGCCATAGCTGTGTGTGTGTGTGTGTGTGTGTGTGTGTGTGTGTGTGTGTGTGTGTGTGTGCATCCGTCCAGTGAAGAACCCATTTTTAGTGTTTAAATTATTTAATTAATGCCAAATCCTTTTCAAGTGAGAGGCTTAGGAGATTCCTGTATCCACTCACTTGGCTACCACACTTCCTCTGTATTCCCATTGGCAAATACTTGAAATCCATGATCTTTTGTGAAATCGTGAATCCCTTCTCATAGTTTTCAAGTTAGATTTCCCAACTTTCCTTGTAACTTTGGGTTAGTGTAGAGGATGATGTTCTTACCAGTGTGCTTTATATTGCTATGTAGTTGCAATGTGTCAAAACCGTGGAGCTGAAAATTTAATCTCTTAAATTTATAGAAAATGTTTGTCATAGAACTAATTTGCAAGCTTGTCTCCACTGTCAAACCAATCAAACAAATCAGGCTCACTTTCTAACAGGAAATGTCTGGCTCCCTTGTTTATTTAAACAAACATTTTAAGTTACATCTCATTCCTCGTTATCTATAAAGTGGAATTCATTGTAAGTTAGGCTCTGTTAGACAGGTATGAATTTGTTGCCGACACGACAGGAAGTTCTGTCATCCTTCAGCAGTTCTAATGGAGGCTTTTTCCGATTTGCTGTTCTAGGGACAATGCTGTCTCAAATATTGTTATTGTTTTGATATGAAAGGTACCCCAAGAGTCTCGTGTGCTTGGAAGGTGATTGGGTCATGGGGGTGCTGTCTTCATTAGTGGGTTCTTCCAGGACAAGCTCAGTAGCTGACTGTGCTGGCAGGAATGGGGCCTCTTTACTTTGGGACCATGTCCCAGCAACAGCTAAGTGACCAAGTGACCAAGACAAATACTGATAAGATAGCAGATGGGTGAAAGACGTGATGACCTCGCCTATATAGTAGGGAGAGATAGTGAAAGGATGCGGGGAAGGAAACTGGTGCCCCGGTGTCTCTGGCACAGTATTAGTTGCCAAAAAGCATACATGCGGTCTGAGTCCAGTTCTACTGCTTCAAGAAAATACCAGAGACTAGGTAAAGCTCAGACATTTATTTATCAGCATTCCAGAGGCGTCAAGACCTTAGACAAGGTCAAGACTACAGCAGGTAAGGTTGTCGGGTGAGGCTGCAGATTCCAGAAAGACCAAATGCTGTGTCCTTGCACGGCAGGAGGGCCGAAGGGCAAACGACCCAAATGCTACCTGAAGCACATTTTATGATGGTCATAATTCTATGAATGAGGGAGAAGCCCTCATGCCTACTTATTGATTCTAGCAATTATAGCGATTTTTCCACATTGGCAACACCCAAATTTTGCAAGCACATGCAAACCCACGCCCAAACACAAGGTTAGAATGTGGCAGTCGATTGCCTTCCAAGTGCCCATGCTGCGGCTTCTGGAAAGTCCAGCTAACTTCAGGTTTTGATAAACCCTTGTGTGGAAGCTGCTCTTTCGAACCTGAGCAACATAGGCACAGCATTTTTAGAAATGGATGTAGTAAGCCGAAATACCAAGAGCAGTGCTAGATCCTAGAGTTTAGAATACTCATAAGAACATACAGAATCCCTCATATCCTTCAATCAGTTTCAAGTTTCTCAAATGAAGACACACCTTTTGAAGAAGGATAATTCAAGGTTCTGTCATAAATTTTCATGTTTTAACGTGAGAAAGATGCCTCTGAATCTTCCCAAATTTTTAATGATTCAAAAAGACCTTTCTCTTGGATTTAGACATTTCAGAATTGAGCAGTGTGTTTAAATTATTCAGTCATGACCTCCCATTCTATTTCTCCATCCCACCCCCTAGATCTCTATCACATATATAAGAGCTGTCAGGAGACTGTAGAAAACAGGGTAATAATTACTGGGATTAAATTGAACTTAATCCACCAGTAAATGTTTTTTAGCATGTTCTCCAGGCAGGCACTGTGCTGCATTGTAAGAAATGTGTCATCAAATCATTCCTTCCTGCCATGAAAGGAGGAAGAGGATGGGATGTGGATGAACTAGGAAATAGTATGTTGTGTCGTGGGACAGTATCTTACTGCGCTGGATGGGAATGTCAGAACAAACTACTCCCATTTAGTAACTCAATGTCATATTTGCCTTACAGTGGAATAAAACTGTACTGTACTCTCCTTTCTAGACTAAAAGCAGAGAACTTCTCTCTGTACCTGCAGCAAACCCCCAGCAGCCAGAGAAAATCAAGTGGGTTCTGCTTTCTTCATACCTACCTCCTTTCCCTGTAACCTTACGACTTTCACCAACACTGCTGGTAGTGCCGCCATAACAGCCCTCCTCCCTGGCCCCAGGAATCCCCTAGCCTAGCCCCTTCCTGGAATACCCTCTCCTTCCCACTCCCCTGCCAGCTGGTCTTCCTCCTTCCATCCCCACCAAAGCCCCCTTTCCCCTGTGTTGCTGCACAGCCTTATGATTCTGATCAGCGGTTGCAACTCTGTCCTGTTGCTTCAGTTGCGTGATTAACTCCTGTCTCTGCCATTGACCTCAAAGGACCACGAGGGTCTGTGAGCAATTCATCACCCTTTGTGTCCCTAGGACTATTCCAGGAACCTTGGAGAATTCGAATAAGTCATGAATTGCTTAACTCTGCTTGAGAAATACTTGTCCTGGGTCACCAAAGGATAATTAGGACAACTTTGAGTGTGTGAGCAGCTCCGGCTCCTGCCTTGACTCACAGGCAATGTCCCAAGAGGCTTTTTTAGAAGGGAGCCAAAAAAGGGAAGCTCAGAATGTGCATTCCTGTTAGCCAATACTCCTACTGCCCTTTCCACGTCTCCGGACCCTGGAAGATGCTTTCTGTGTTTCTCCTCCACTGGACCCGAGTTCCAACTGTTTTGTCCACTTCTAAATCACTAACACCTAACAGACTGCCTGCTTCCTATTAGTAACCAAATTTTACCAAATAACAGTTCAGTAAATTGATATTTATGCAAATATGGATATTTATGGAATCAGTCAACCCTTGCCCTACATATCTACTTTAGTACAAATTCCTGGAACAGCACAATAGAACTGTTTGTCACTTAGTCATCTTTTGATAGGTCTCTACATTAATCTCCTTTCTTTTAATCACAATTTATTTTTCTCTTTGATTCATTTTTTCTCACATACAAACTGCCATTTTCCTCTGAAAGGTCGGCAGCAACATAATTTAAGCCAACCGGAAGAGCTTCCTTTCTCTCAATACCCCCTCAAAAATAAAAGTTTAAAAAAAAAAAGTCCCCTTCTTTTTCTCTGCCAAATGTGCCTTAGAAACACTCGATTTTTGAGCTCAGAATCCAACCCTCTAATTATCTAAACAATTCCACAAGTACAAAATACCATATTTTCATATGCAAAGCAAGAACAAGGAATTAGAATACTTAATTTATTCACACAATTGAATGTTGAAACAACTACAAATTCAGGTACTATTTTTTTGCAAATTCACATCTCCAAAATGACTTTATAACGTGCCTCTCTATACAGCATCATGATCCTCAAAATGTCTCCAAACAATTGATAGTTTAGGAATTCAAGGTTTCGGTTAAATATTTGAAATATGTCGGCCAATCAAGGTTCCGTAAGCAAGAGCGTTAGCCCACAGGCCTCTTTAGAAAATGAAGTCTTTGATTTGCAAACATTTTACCTCATATCCAGGTAAAGAAGTTGAGAGGGAGTCTACCTTGATGGCTTAATAGCTTCCTCTGCCTAGGTAGACTCATTTACAATGAAAGTGATTATTTAGAAATCCATTTCATTCTAAGCAAACGTCTTTACCCAGGGAAAATAAAGCAGAGCTACTGCTAGCTCGCCCCTGAGCCATCGCTGCTATTTTATTCAGCCTTCTTCCTTATTACTCCCAATAGTTGGAATAAATATCTAGAATAGTCCCCATTTTCCTTGTAGTCCCATATAAAACTTCCCCTGTCCAGGCACTGTATTCTAATGAAATTATAACCTCTCTTCTGTCTTTCTAGGTCAACCTTAATGTTCTCTTTTTCTAATTTTACACCAGTCCACAGCAGAATTAAGGCCCACCTCTGTCCTGGGTGACACATTTCCAACTCAGCTGTCTTGCCGTTTAACGGCAAGCATCCCTTCCCAGGGGATGTCTCCCAAGAGGTCACTTCCCAGCCTGTAAAGGCCCTTGACAAATAGCCCAACCTGTCCCCATCTACACACCTACCCCCGGCACATTAAATTACATTATCGGCAAACTAAGTAAGAGAGATAATAGAATGGCTGAGGAACTTGACAGAGATGGAAATTTTTAAATCTACTAACTACCACTAGGCTTGAACTTTCAAGTTCTTTTCTTCCCAGTTTTACTTTTTTTGGACATACCTAAGAATCAAAGCATCTTTATTTCACTAAGACTGGCTTAAAAGTTTCAAACTTCCCTTCCTCTACTAGTTGCCTAGGAAATCCAGGAAAGAGATAATTGAAGTACTTCACATTCCTTCATTATTTTTTTTCCTCTCCAACTGGTTGCATCGCTTTCTCTTTGCTCAAGGTCTAGCCTCCAAGCACTGTGCAGCGCACTCAGACAAAAGCGATATCCACTGTGGACTTGGGGCAAGAGAAAGGAAGGAGGCATCGGTACCCAATGCACACTTGAATGCAATCGTCTAGTGTGTCACCTGTGCCAGGTATTTAGCTGCAAAAATATCTGCAGAGGATCGTTGTGATAACCCCTTTGGAAAATACTAAATGCTTAGATTACAGCCTGACCTATATTAAGATTTACAAGTGAGCTACCACGCAGCTTATTAAAAGCAGCATGTTAAGAATATGTATTTTCTTTTTTTATTTTAAATTTCCCCTTACATTAACAAACACTTGAACCAAATAAAGCATGCTTGTCCATTCTCAAAATATCTTCTTGTTTTCTAATGACAATGTTGAGTTCCCTCCGAGGCCCCTTCTCAAGGAGATCATGGTCATCTATATTTAATTGCATAAGATTGTCACTCTGCATAAATTGCTTGTCTCCGAGGCTCTCTGCTAGATTCAGGTCCTTATCCAGGTACTTGCTCCCAAGATTAAGGGCATTCTGGTAGTTCTCTCTACCTTAGTCCACAAGACTCTCGCCTGGACCTTGGGAATCTACCTCAATCTTCTTTTTGGATTACACCTCACTAGAGAACTGAGGGAGGTAAGAAGGAGGAAGGAAGGATTATGTACTCAGTTCTTTCAAATGAGTTTGGTAAAAGCTGAAAATGCAACCCCATGTGGGCCAAAAATATGAATTCTATAACCTTTCTGCTGTGCTAGCTCATAACTTTTGCCCTAAAAATAGCTCTGCCTTTTGACTCACTAGCTCTCTTTGTGAACCAGTTCTAAAGAAATACTACAAAACATAGGAATAAAAGTATCACTGTAATTTTTAAAATATAAATATGCTAAATGGCCAGTAATAATACTCAATAATCGATCAGATATCCATTAGAAGTTATGTTTGCAAAGAACTTAAAATGATATGTAAATGCATATAATATCATTTTATAGATTAAGAAACTTGGTGTATGTGCCACTGGATTAGTTTTCTATTATTGCTCTTAAAAAAAACTGTTATAAACTTAGCATATCTTAAAACAATACAAATTTATTACCTCATAATTCTGGAGACCAGAAATCTGAAAGTGCGTCTCCGTGGGCTACAATAAAGGTGTGCAGAGGATTGTGTTGTTCCAGATTCTAGAGAAAATCCAGTTCCTCGTTTTCCTAGCTTCAGAGGCTGCCCGTTTCCCTTGGCTCCTAGCGCTCCTAGCGCTCTCCTAAGACGTAGGGACATACTTTTCACGCTGCCATTGTTCTGGCTGTCTCTCTTCTGACTCTCAGTTGCACTTGTAATGACTCTCGTGATTGTCGTGGGCCCACACGAATAATCCAGGCTGCTCTACCATGTACAAAGTCAGCTGATTGGCAGTGGTGACTTCGTTTGCCACATAACCTCACACACTCATAGGCTGCATGGATTGGCGTTAGGACGTAGGCACTTTCTGTACGCCTGTTATCAGCATACATAATTGTGCAAGAAAAAACAAAGCAAATAACCAATTGAAACAAACAGAAATAGCAAAAGCATGCATAGAAAATCTGGATGAAATATACCAAAATATTTGCATTTGCAAAGAAATTTCTTATTGTTTTTATTTCCTTTACTTTTTCATGATTTCCAAACTTTATCATTCTCCATAACTTACTATTCTCCAAGTAATAATAAAATTATGATCTTGATAATGGAAAAAAGAGCCTTACAAGAAAAAGTATTATAAATCCTTGTGCCTAGTAACTGGAATTTTATTCTTATCCATTCACACAAACCCTTGCTTATAAGTAATCAAGTAGTTAAGGGAATAAAGGAGTAGTAAGTGCAATAGCTATTGATTAGTACAATATTGAAAATGTATGCTCATGGCAACTTCATCAAAAGAAAGAGTTCAAAATCTCATGTCAACTTCAGTCACGTCGTATCTTCTCAATTAAAAACCAGGAAGTTAAGAGCAAGCATGTCCTATTTTTGGCTATCAAATTATTGAAGAGAATATTAAAAGACAGTAATCACGACCCTCCTGCAAATGTCAAATGAACACGTGTTAAGAATTCTATTTAACTCAATAATTACTAAGGGGACCAGAAACCCATTTCAATCTATTCAAAGAGAATTCAAAGTAAAACATACATGTATTCAGATAAGAAAGTCCAAGACACACTTATAACTGGACACCAAGAAGCCATATTTGCAAGGCTATCATCAATTTCATCTGGCCAGACACAGTTAATTTACATGTCCATGAAAGAGAATATTTCTCAATATTATCAGTTATAACTCAGACAATGAAAACCAGGGTTAGCCCAAAGGCCACGCTATTCAAAACACTCCAAGTTCATAATTTCATTCTCTCTTTCTCTGCCCTCACATCAGTCATTCACAATTTCGTTTACTAACAATACAGTACCTCGCATAGCGTCGTGTGTGTACTTGGGCCTCAATATAAATCTGAGCTTCAATGTTTGATTGAATGGCTCATCCCTCCCGGTTGCACTATGATATTTCAAATGCCAAACTACCCTAAAAATCATTATTTTTCTTTGTCTGGGGTTCCTAGGGTGGGTTGGTTGGTTGGTTTGGGTTGGGTTGGGTTGGGTTTTGCCCCTTTTTGTAACTACACTTAAGTTATAAGAAAGGGAAATTATGTTCCCTTGGTTTAGCTGGCCTTGTCAGAGTGATGTTGCAAAAGGAAAGAGTAAATTATGAGTAATGATATTGTGGTGGTAAAATTACAGAAATGATCTCAGAGTTCATGAAACTGAGAGTGAGAGACTCTTTTTTTTCCTCTCCCTTGAGAGAAACTATATGGCCCTAACCAAAAAAAAAAAAAAAACCACCTCCAAAGATGACCTGTCAGCAGCATCCTGGCTTCAATGCTTCGATTACACATCTGGATTTCATCCCCCAGGTCTTCCGAAGATAAAATAGCCAATACGTTTTCAAATAGCTCAAAGATTTCCTTGAAATTTTTCATTTTTAAAAAAAAAGTCAATTCTCATAATCTCATCAGGGAATTGTAAAAGTGGATGGACGTTTCTTTCAACGGCTAGAGAAATTAATAGCTTAAGAACTGTTAGTCTAAGGTCACGATTTTTTCCACATGAATAAGGAGGCAGAAACGAAGTACAATTAGAATTCCAACTGAAGTCATCAAAATATGAATACTAAAAGGAAATAAAAACCTTTGAAGAATTCCAGTTACACACGCCAACAACTTTTTAAAAAATAAAGCTATGCAGAGATAGAAATGAGGGCACTTTTGTAATTCTTATCAGAGGAAATTAGCTCCAGTTTCCTGGCTGCCCAGAAAACAGAATCAGACCAAACAAGCCATGATGTGACATGTCTCCCAATTAAATCATGGACAATTTGAAGGGCAGAAATATCTGACTACCTTTTTAAAAAGCCATTTATAATTGCCCCCCAGCCAGAGTAATACTGGGATTTGAAAGAACACTTACATTGGGAAAAAAAAAACCTATGATTTGGCACCAACCACCAGCCACTACCGTAGCACCCACTGGGAGAACACCCACCGCTAAAAAGTAGTTTGAATAATTGTTCTCATAATGGTGTTTGTGTGCATGTAAGTCAGATCCAGGTGAGCTTGCAACGGGCCTTGAACCGACAAAGTCGGAGCCACCAGCCATCGACCTACGGGGTGCAGGATCGCTGCCTTTGACCAGCTTCCGGCTCCACCAGCAACTGAACAGCCTTCCAGGCCAATCTCCCCGCTATCCTTCCGTTTCCATAAGCTGGTAAATTTCATGTCTGAAACTTTTGACTTTTATCTGTTGCCTGATTTTGCTTCTAAGTGAATCTTCAAATTTAGACTGAGAAGAAGAAATTGCATGCAGTCTTCATTTAAATGAGTTCCCCCCCCCACCCACTCCCCCCCCACCACCACCACCACCCAGACCACAGCTCAGCAGAGCAGAGGCAGGCTGGCTCCCTGGTCTCTAAGAGAAGGGCCCACTTCATCTTTCAGACTGTGCTCCCTGTGCATTTGAGATCTCTCTCCTCAGCAAGCCTCCGGTGCCTAGGCGCACTTCAAACAGACTGCGGAAGCCAGCCAATTGCCCGCGGGCCCTTCAAGCCCAGCCGTCTCCAAAGAGGATCTGAGAAGCTACCACATTGGACAGGAAACCCAGCGTCAAAATCCCGAGCAGCAGGAAAAAGCTAACAAGACGACCAGAGCCTGGGTTCATGTACGATTAAGTCAGTGGAACTCTAATTAGGCTGGTAAAGCCCTGAAGGCCTTCCCACCATGGCCTGTCGCAAAGCCTTCACTCAGGCTTGCCAGCCAGACGCCCCAGATGCGGGTCAGGTAGCGCGCTGCCCCTGGATCCGTGCGCGCGTGCCCGTGCCCTCCTCCGGGACAGCGCGCTCCTGGAGGCACGGGCCCCAGGACGCCCCGGAACCAAAGCCAGCCGGGGCCCATTCCTCCTCCGTGGGATCCTCGGCCCGGTTGCCTGAGGGGAATTGTTCAATTTCTTCTGGTTTATAAAATAGATTATTAACCGATCTAAATTGCATTTCATAAATTCATCAAAATAAAAATGTTCCCGTCTGCTGTCTAGGACCTTTTAAGTGTGCATTTGCTCTTAGAATTAAGTACATCCCGGAATTAAAAATAGAATGTTATTAAAAGTAAGGGCCGCTACTTAATTACATGGATCCCACTCAGCAGCCCGTGAGGAGCGCGCTCTGCAGAGTCAGGGACAGAAGGTGGCCACTTACCTGAGTGTGTGACCGGGAGCCAGGCCCCATTAATGCACAGGTGTGCTCAGGGCTGCACCTGCCAGGGGATGGGGGTGAGGGGGGGGGGTGTGGCGGTGCTCCTGGGGGGAGCACAGGAATCTGTTCTGGAGTGTTCTTGCTGGAGTGCATCCCAGGGACCCACGGGAGGGGACTAGAATGCACTGGGCTCCTTTGAAAAAGCAATCTGACACGCATCTTAGAGAAGTCCACTTTGGCAATCACTTTCACACTTGGAGATTTAATTAGCTTATTAAGATAAAAATGAGATTCAAAACGCAACAGCTTAAGAAAAACATCTTCGGGCCCACTGTCCCCACATGGACCTTCTGGACTCGAGGAGCCGGCTTCCATTACCTTCATAATTAGGAAAGGAAGCCTGCCTTACAGATGAGAAAACTGAACCCTAGACTGATCCTTTTTCGTGGCCATCTAGTCAGTCCTTAATTTAGACAAGATCTTCTTTCTACATGAAAGTTTTGTCACCGGTTGGCTCTAGTTACCCACGTACCTCTGCGACCCACAGCAAGCCCGGTCCGTCTTTGTGTGCTTACTTCCCCTGCTCCTGCTGGGTCTCCCCATCTTCCCGCTTGTCGCTCCTGTGCCCCGTCCACAGAGTCCACCTTCCGGCTTCCCATCGTTTCTCTCTCTCTCTCTCTCTCTCTCTCTCTCTCTCTCTCTCTCTCTCTCTCTCTTTTCCTTTTTGTGGTAAAGCTGATTGATTGAACCTGGAGCCTTCACACTGAGCTACACTTCTAACCCTTTTTTTTTAGTTTTTGATTTGGAGACAAAGTCTCATTAAGTGGCCCAGTTGCCCAGACAGGGCTTAAATGTGCTAACCTCCTGCCTCAGCCTTCGGGAGTGCTGGGATTACGTGGCATCCCCTTCTCACTTTACTCTTTACATTAAGGGACGGGCATTTTGAGCTTCCCATGTGGGAGAAACCATGTGATATTTAATCTTCTGTGTCTGGTTTATTTTCACTTAGCATTGTGGTATCAAGGTTCATCCCTTTCCCTATAGAGGACTCAAATTTACCTTTCATTGCATGAAGTGCAGCTCTTGAGCCCTTCCATGAAATTCCAATGCCTTGGTTCTTGCAGTGTTTCTGTAAGTGTGGGGAAAATAGATGATTTTTTAAAAACTTCCCAAAATACACAGTGCCCAGCATCCCCAAGTCCTTAATATATTTGTATCATGAGCTGGGACAAATAATGCTAATGCTGACTTGCATAGAAAGGACAAATTGTTCCAAACGACAGGATGTGTTCCTTAGTCGGCGCCATTAAGTGTCCTTGTTTCTCCCACCCTCTCGTCAGGCCCTCTCCCTCCAACTGCTGGGAACATCAGAAAGAGCAATTCTAGCTTCCTCCACTCAGAGTTTCCCTCAAAGAAAACTTCCAACAAGAATACATTACAGAAATCAAACACATAACTGTTTGAGAGGTTCATACTTACTCTGTTTTGAGCCACAAGAATAGATGTTCATCTGATATGCCCAAGTATTTCAAAAAAGGAATAAACATGAGAAGAATTTTTTAAAATAATGTAAGCTGAAGATAAGAACACAACCACACTGCGATTACCCAATAAAAGTCCGTAGTAATCACATCTTCGTCTAAATCACATTGACATTGTTGGAATCGGTCACCTTCACTGAGGCTCAAAAAATATCTAGAGCATACCAGGTTGGGGTTTTAGTTTGGATTTGCAGATCCCTGGCTAATTACTGGGTAAGTAATGGAGAAAGCAACTTTCTTTCCTATTATCCCTATAATAATTTAAATTTCAACAGTATTTCCTTATAATTTGTCAAGACACTACAGGGCTCGTTTTACAGACAAAAGAAGTCAGATGTGGATGGTCTAAGTAATTTGCAAGGATACTCCAAAGAAGCCGCATGGGAAGTCCAGCCCTGATCTCTCTCACATCATTTCTTAACCTTCAAGTACTTTTTCACACACACACACACACACACACACACACACACACACACACACACGCACACACTTTACAATGCCCTTGCCCCAACTCCACGTACATGTTCCCTAACTTACCATGAGATCGCATCCTTTCACCCCTTTAACGTGTCCCACCTGTGCTTATGACAGCTTAGCAACACAGTACCATGAAGGGCATGGCTGTGTGCCCCATAGTTGTGTGGTGGGTTGGGAGCTGAGTCTCATTACTACCAACTTGCTGCCTGTTGTTAGCTCTGGAAAAGATCAAAACTCACATGCAGTTGCTACTGAAATCACATCCCTTTTGCATCATGATAAAACCAAAAATTCTAAGTCAGGCTGTCCTAAAAAGTCAGACATTGCCTGTCTTCACCTGGACATTTCTCACCAATCCCTCAAGATTCAGTCTAGATACTATCTTCATTAGGAAGCTCCTTCTAGAACCCTTTGCCTGGAGTGGGGGTCTCCTGTATTTTTTCCATAGTTCTCTAAAAGTACCACCTTTTAATCACTTTTCCCTTGTAGAATGTGCTCCCTATATTTTTGTGGCCTTCTGCCACTCACCCCAATCCCCTGGCTGTAAGTATCTCAAGTAATAAGAACTATGACTTCTTTAATATTTGTTCCTTGATATTGTTACCTTGCATTTCTTCAGTGCCAAGCACACAAGAGACATTGTACTATGCACTGCACCGTACGCCAGCAGTTTAAAGAAGGACATAGGTTCCAAGGTCCAAGCCCAGCAGGCCCAGGTGAACTGGTGTCTCAGCCTACACACAGTTTGGGAGCTGGGCACACGAGACCCTTCAGGAGCTCTGCAGCTGTAGTAAGGGTCAGTAGTTAGCGCCCAGTTCCCAGGAGTCTAAGGCAATTATTTCAGAGAAGGACGTGAGCTTTCTCATATTTCAAATCAATTAAGAGTTTGTCAATAGCTCAGCACTTTAGTCCTAGTATTGAAGACACAATTCTCTCCTCATTATTTAAATGAAGAAAAAAAGATGAACTGTTTGCAACTGACTTAAGAGTAGCACAACCACAGAGCCCTTCTACAGAACTCAAGTCAAGTAGGTATGTGTGTCTGCAGACTATATTAAAACAAAAAAATTAAGACAAAGCCTTATTTTTCTTCTTCTCATCTTCTTTCTCTTCTTTTTGATTTTAATCTGAGATCCACCTTAGATTTCTGACTTCCAGAGCTATAAGACAAGAAATGTGTATCATGTTAAGCCACAAGATTTGTGATCTTTCTTTATGCCAACAATAGAAAACGAATACATCTCCCAAATTTGATTGTTGATCATGAGCCTTTTCCTTAGTCTGTCTCAATGACTCTTAATAAAAGTCAATTAACACTTTGCTCCACCATTGTCACATCCCTAAAAAGAATTCTGCCCAAATATCCATCAACAGACCGATGGATGTAAAAAATGTGATATGTACACAATGGAGTACTACTCTGCTATGAAGATAGACAGTTTGAATCATTTGTAGGTAAACAGAAATAACTTGAGACCATTATGCTTCATGAAGTGAATCACATGCAGACGGTTAAATATTGCATGGTTTCTCCCATATGAAAAACCCAGAGGAAAAAATAAATAATAGGATCAAATGGGTGGGGTGTTGGAAGTCAGGTGGAGTGAGGGCGGGGTTGGGAGAACGAAAAGGGACGAGGGAAAGGTACTGTGAAGTTATACAATGTATCTGTGCACAAAATTCTCAAGTTCAACGTAACCATTGTATGTAACAATAGAAGATGGGAAAAAAGAATTCGAATTCTCTAAGGCATTGAGTTCTTTTTTCTTAAGGCAAGCTCTTGCTCTGTAGTCCAGGCTGGTCCTGAACTCACTATGTAGCCCAGGCTGGCTTTGAACACACAGCAATCCTCCTGTCTCAGCCTCTCGAGTACTAGGATTAACAGCGTGCACAGGCTCGAGGAATTAAATTCTAAAGAGAGTTTAAGATGACTTGAATAGGAAAAAGGTAATGGAAGAAGAAAAGTTGTATTCAAAGAGAATAGAGGGAGGATCTCTTGATATACTTAATTAACTCAGTAAAAATAATAATAATTTGTCCATTGGATAGAAAGACTTCATCAGATAAGCAAATTGAAGGGTCATTCCAATCTGAAAAGATGTGGTTGCCATGGTTAATGAAACTGAGGAAGACTAAATGCTGGCATTCTTCAGCATGCCTCAAGCCTTTCCTTGGCACACACCGTGTTCCATGGCACACCCCTCCCCAGGACATGACTGTGGTACACAAGTAGAGGGACCCCTGCCCTGTCCACAAGAGTAGAGGCAGGCCCCCACATTCTAGCCAGACAGTCCCTAAGATAGAAGAAGTATGCCAAGGAAGAGCCAGTTCATGGAAGGTCCAGTTGACCTACTTAGAATAACATTTCATCCTGTGAAAGTTGTTGGGAGAATAAAATGTGTCATCAAAACTCACTTAGATAAAAAAACTCTCCAAAAGGCCAAACTCTTAGGAACCAATAAGGGAAAAGAGTATACTTGCTAGTGACAGCTTGTCACTTTCCAAGAGAAATTCTCTGCTTAGGCAGTCTCAGGACACCAGATACTCAGTCCTCACTGACATGCCCTATAACTCCACAGTCACTCCGTTCTGGGTTGGTGGAAAACTGTATTTGTAGAGACATATATTTGATTGTGATCTTTACAATATTTTGTGAGGTTTTCCAAGGCAAAACAGCTAAGCATCACCTGAGTGTCAATCTTCGATGTAGGATCTTTGCGATGAGCATCTCAACATCCCCGGAGGCAGTAACTAGTGGTGTTGCTATAGTTACTGGGTAGCAAAAAGCATCTCACCATTCCTGAAGGATGCAACCCACAGTGTGCTACCGTGCTGCCCCCCAAGTCTCAAGGGGAGACCCCTGGAGACTTAACCTCCAGAGCTTCACCCAGGTTACATTTGGACTTGGACTGACTTCATTTGCCATGTAAGCCAGTGGTAATCTCCACTTCCTGCAGCCAAGCAGAGTATTGAACTTTGATTTTCATACAAATCTTAAGTCTTTAGAAATTTAACTGTTGTAGCTGCATGGAGATAAATCTTTTAACGCTGTCTTTCTTTCTTCTCCCCCTTTTTTCTTCTTGCTCTCTCATCTGAAACAGACTAAGAGCTTAATCACAAAACAGCTTGTCCCTCCCCTGCCCAGAAGATAGACTTTAAATGAGCCCACATTTAAGCAATCCCACAGTATCTACATCCAAATTTTCAGTGTTCTTGCCCTTTTAAGTGGCTATCTAGGAAGTGGTCTGCCTAGTTCTACCAGTAAAACTTCACCAGTATATAAAACCACCAATGAAGAACATTGCTGGCACTCTGCACTCTAAACCATACCCAGTCACATGTGAAAGATGGAACCCACGCTAGTGACATGAATGGTAGGACAAAGTCACTTCTTCTTGAAAGAAACTAAGAACCAAAATAAAATCCCTTGAGGAGATATTCTTTCTGGAGGGTGGACTTCTGATTGCTTCTGTCTTAGTCATGATTTTAATTGTTCAGATGAAAGCACCAGTGGAAAACCAGGACAGCAGATATTACCATTTTGAAAACATTATATTGCTTGTAGATGAAGTGCCTGAAACTAGGGCAGTGAGTTTGCTGTGAAATGGGGGAAGATCGGCTGCAATCAGCAAGAAGCAGGCTGGGTACAGAGACCCCCCAGGGATTCACACTGGGCAGGACCGTGTCCACAGGGCACTACGCAGTCGTGGTTAAACTGCCCAAGCAGCGAGTTGTAAAAGATGTGCACTTCGCCAGATATTCCACAAAAAACATGATTCTCTGGCTGGCTTGTCTAAATGGTTATAGAGTTAAGGAGACAAAAAGTACAGGTTTTAATAGAGTTGTAGAACATTCCTTTAAATCCTGAACTGGCTCTCTGGAGAACTGTTCTGGTCCTCAGTGAATTCCTAGATTGTCAAAGTACATCTGATGCAGTCATTTTTAACGCCATCACTCCAGTCTCATCCCGAGAATGTTATGCAGCAAGTACATTGTTACTTTTTAAATCATGTAGATTTAAAATTGGGGTGATTCTAAGAACCTAGGAAAATATTCACAACATCCTTTCTGTCAAATGCTTTAATTACAAAAACAGAGATGAAAAAAGAAATACCTCAGGTAATCAGATGTCTACTTTTTAAAGTCAAATTGAGATGCCCCAGTGTCCCACACATGACATCCTTGACAAATACAGTCACTGCCCTCACCCAGGATTTCCACCTGAACTCAAAACCAGGAACTAGCAAATATCTTCAGCGTAACAAAATTGCAGCTGGTCTAGGAGCATTGGTAGCACTCAGTCTATATGAGTTCCATTTAAATAATCCATTCAAATGTAATGTGGAAGAATAAAGCAGCATCTTTCTGAATACTGACAGGCTCAGCCATGCTTCAGTGACAATAGGAATGAAAAATATTTTTTACCCAGCCACATTGTTTTCAGAGTCAGTCAGTCTCCCAGAGAACAGGAAGTAAGGTTCGTGGAAGACGGCGGGTACATGAATGCTTTTGATAGACCAGAGAAATAGTTTCCAAACTTCTCAACAAACAGCAATAGGCTTCTGCAATATTGTAGATTTTTCTTTAAACTTCTTTCTGGTAGATATCGACGCTTAGGAAATTCTCACTGCACTATAGGACTCTGCCACAGTAAGGTGTATTGGGATTTTCTATAAGTGAACGCTATTCTACAGTCTTTAGTCTGATGTAACCATAGAACCCATTCTGGGTGTCTGTTTGTGTCTCATGGGGACTTCAAGGATCCAAGGAACACGGTTTGGAAAGCCTGGCTTTATTTTTAATAGGACAAGGCCTGTGAAGTAGTTTTCAAAATCAGAAGCCGGGGACGTCAGTCCTTCCAGGGAGCCCTGGTTCCCATGATGTCGCCATCCAATCCCCAGCCAGGGCACCGGGGCGCTCGGCTGAGCCAGCTCTCAGATTCCCGGCAGCCAGCAGAGGTGGCCGGTTTAAGCCAGTGACAGGCAACTGCGCCCACTCCCACCTCGGGGAGCCTCTCCCGAGATCCTTCACACCTGTTCCTCGGATTTCGAGCAGTCGTGCGTTTCTGGTGCCAGGACGATCTGGCTGTTCCTGCCACTGTCCCTGTGTCTCAGAGCCCCGGCCTTTCATCCGTCAGAGCTGCTCCACCTGCTAAAACACCGACCGATCTAGCTGCTCTGTCATCTCTCACCAATTCCATTAATGTCGCCACGTTCTGTTTCAATTAGCGGCCTATTCTTTGCGCTGCTCCGCGACTTGGCGCTACCTACCGTCTGCGGATTAAAAATCAAAATAGGAGCCGTTTCGTCCTTGACATTTAAAAAAAAAAATCCTTTCTTCTTGACCAAATCATGTCTATTTAGCACGTGTACACCTCTCTTCGGCTACATTAAGCTGCGCCGCGCTGGGAAGTGGGGGGCCGGATTGCGACACAGAGGAGTGGCGCACCACGGGATGTCCCTCCGCTGGCCCTCTCCTCCAGAACGCAGGCTTCTCTCATTAAGTCTTTGGATCTTCGTGGTGTTTCCCCAGCACATAGCTTTAAACACCTGCTTGAAGTGTTACTCGGCCGTAATTCTCACACTTCCTTTTTTCTTCCTTTATTCATCAGACACAATGCCTATATTGTTTATGGCGAGCCGTTCTCGGCTTCGAAAATTGCTTAAGGGGAACTAATTAGACCAAGTCATCTCGCCTGCGCTGACGCGGCTGTCCCAACCCAGGCAATTATGAAGTGGCCATTCGCATTCCACTGCTCAAGCGCATCTAATGCCTCCCCCTGCCTCTCCACTCTGCCTTTGTTTCCTTAGATGATATAAAAGTGTGCAGGCTTTTTATTGTGGTAACAAAATGCGGAAACAGCGTGGACGGCGGACATCCCTTTCCGTGTTTTGTGCCCTACCGGGCAGCAAGGAGCTTCGGTAGCCTACAGCAACACAGCCACGGTGCTGGGGGTCGTATTTTTAACTCTAATGACAATCTGTAATTGCCTGCAGCCTGCCTTATTCCGGGGCCTGCTTATTTCTTGAGGACCTGTGATAACACAGCTCCATCGGGGCTTCCTCATCTGGCTTGTGCCCTCTCCACGCGTTTTCTATATTTTTTCAGGGTTATCGGGTCTTTCCGTAAAGTAGTCAGAGTTGACAGCTCTACCCTTCTTCAGGGCATTTCAGGGAATTAGAATTTCCTTCCAGCCTGCAAGCTTTCTCAACTGTCTGCCTTTTCCTGGGGCTGAGAGCGCTGAAGGTTGGAATCACACACAGCCGCTTTTCTTCAAATTGAACCGCCCAGCACAAACCTTGAAATCCACTTTGGCTTCAATCTTCTCTAGACATTAGAAATGTTGAGAATACTGCTTCTTGGCGGAGGCTCCCTTTCCCTCCAGTATAACAGGGTCCTATCAGAATGGCACCTAAAAGACGGGTACTCGGTTCCTCTTTAAAATATTACATTCATTAAATGTCTTCAATTAACTAACATGTACCTGTTCATTCAGCAAATATGTACTGAACACCAGTACGGTTTGGATCTGAAACGCCCCCAGATGTCTCATCTGTCTGGAATGCAACTGGGTCACGGGCGCCCATTGGTCATCAGAGGTTCTGTAAGGAGGAGGGGCCTGGTGGGAGGGACAGGGCACTGCCGGAGTGACCCGGAAGGATGCATCTTCCCTGCCATCTTCTCCCTTCTCTCTCTTTGCTTTCTGGCCATCATACCAGGACCTAGCACTTGGGAGCCAGCCCATCTTGCATGCACAGATCCCTGTCTCTCTGAGCTAAAATAAACTTCTGCCCTTAGGTTCCAAAGGAGGCCAGGGCTGATGTCTCAGAAACAGGAGAGCAACTAAGAGGAACGCCAACCAGGTGGCGAGCCCTGCCTTAGAAGGTATGAGAATTGAATAAGAAAAAGCAAACATGGCCACTGTCCTCCCAAAGGGGCTCAGAGTCCAGCGGAGTCATGCAGTGATCAATGAAACAATGGCTTGGTTACTTATTTGTTGCTGAGACGGAATAGCTGACACCTGTAACTTAAGGGAGAAAACATTTATTGTAGCTCAGTTTCAGAAGTTTCCCACAGTGCATCCCTGGGTGGCTGGCAATGGTGGAAGTGCATGGCGGAGATCTAGCTGGGGAAAAGCTCTTCCTAGCATGGCAGACAAATAGCCAAGTGAGCAAGGAAGGGTGGAGCTAGCATATACCCTTGTGGGTTCTGTCCTAATAATCCTCCCCTTCCAGATCGAGTCCCAGTGTTCAGCCCCTTCCCACCAGGCCCCGCCTCCTGACAGTGCCCGGACCCATAGGTATCCCACAGCATCCAAATCCGTGAGGCATTGGGGGATTAAAACCATAACAGACATGATTGCAGAGCAGAAAGATAAGACTCTATTTATGATATTATCATTAAATAAAAACGTAACCAAGTGGGAGGCAGCACCGTGTGAGGAAGCTATCAAGAGCCTAACGGCCTAGGGCTAAACCTGCCCCATAGTTCGCTCACCATCCTCCTCAGCTCATTATCTAGCCTCCTGGGGTCCCATCTGCCACATGCATGATTTGGAGATGGTAACAACGTACCTTCAAATTCTATTGTGAAAATCAAATACCTTCCTATTGTGAATCCCTTAAAACAGTGCCCAGCACAGAAATGTGCTACTGGAGAATTTACAAAATTATAAGTAACTAAAAGATAGAGGCAATGTGCCCTGGGAGGTAACAATGTCTGCAGATTCACTGTAGGTGTGTGAGCGAGTCAAGGGGGGGTGGGGAGGTGTCAAGAAATGCGTCCTAGACAGCACAGGGACCTGCAGGACTACGAGGAGCCACACCTGGGCGACAGGAGAGAAAACGGAGCGTGTGGCTGGAATTCAAAATGTCCATGAAAGATAAGCACAAATATCCAGCCAACGGCTTATGGGCCAACTTGGGAACAGTTGGGCACGACAATTCCAGAAACTCAGAGGTCAAGAACATATATATGCACAATGAAGAAAATTAAAAACACCCATGAAGCAAATGAACCATCAACTTGGAAAGAATATGACTCTCAAAATACTAAGATACAGAACATTTTAGACTTGAAAAAATAAAAGTCAATTAAAGGAAGTGTTGCTATTTCCCAGATAGCAGGTTGAGGAATCCAACTTCCCAGTGAGGAGACACAGATTCAAAATAAACAAATGACTTCCTGGGGGTTTTCATCCCTACTTCTGAGACAGGTGCCACCTCTCCTCAGCCCCACCCAGCCCACCCCGGAGAACTAACGGGGGCAGGTTAGAACAAAAGCTCTCTGTTAGGAAGGTAGCTCTTCCCACCCAGTCTTTTTAGGCAGTACCTTAGCTGCGTATCTTGTTGCTCTAACAAAATACCCAACATCCACAATTTAACAGAGGACAGATCTATTTAGTTCACAGTTGCAGAAGGTTTCACACAGTCCCACTGTGGGGCAGCCAGCAGGGGTGGAGGCACATGGCAGAGACAGAGGCTGGAGAGCTGCTCACCCCCATTACAGACAGAAGCCAAGTGAAGTTTTCAGGCTCGGGCAGGCCAGCGCCTTGTCAACAAGAAGCTGTCATAATGTTCTTTCTTCCATCCCTTAATAACTTCAAGCTGCTAATTGGGTCCCACCCCCCAGAATAAGTGGCCCTCCCTCACTCTCTGGCCCCCAAGTCAATAACACACAGTTCCAAATACATGAGGTTTTTGGAAGGCCCTTAAGGTCCAAGCCATAGCAGCCAGGTTGCAGGAACTGAGTCTAACCATGTGCTTTATACAGCCTGCACTACCTGCATAGCGATGAAAGTCGGTGGCTGAGGTGTGGCCTCCAGGTGCTGTTGGAAATCAGACATCTTGTTCTGCTCCACAGTCTTCTTCTGTTTCCATTGGATTGAATCATACCGAAATTGTCGTTTTTGTAACCAAAAGGCATTTTCTGTAGTTAAGCCTTGTAGCCTTGTACATACTATGGGAAATGTTCCGCTTTTTGCGATGCCTTGGCTGTAAGTATAATTGCATGAAATTTTCTTCACAACATATGTATGCAAGTGGCCACATATTCTCTCAATGAAGAGTAGGGTATGCAGAACCTACAAATGCATAGTCAAAGTCTCTAATATCTGCACATGCTCTGGCTGCTTGAAAATTTGACTCCTTACCCAGTTCTAAAATGTACTTCTGTATAAATTCTACCAACTAACACCAGCTCTGTTCCCGAAGGTAGAACAAGTTGTATTCCTCTTCCACCAGAATCCTGGGCGTCCCCCACGCTCTCCAGACTCTTACCTGCAGGTCGTCAGCGAATTTACCCAGAGGCCCTCTCTTCTTTAACTCTCTTCCATGATGCCAGCCTGAACACAGTGCTGGGCACAGTGTGCTATCTCAGCTGTTGGGATTCAGCCTACACACAGAACACTCAGTCTACACAGATTTCTTTAACTCCCGGGACTTAGGACATGTGTGTCATTGACTTGTGGGCCAGGAAGTGAGGGAGGGCCGCTCACTCTTGGGGGTCAGTCCCAATTAGCAGCTTGAGGTTATTAAGGGACAGAAGAAGAAACATTGTTACAGCTTCTTCTTGAGAAGGCCCTGGCCTGCCTGAGTCTGAAAACTTCACTTGGCTTCTGTCTGTAATGGGGGTGAGCCGCCCTCCAGCCTCTGTCTCTGCCATGTGCCTCCACCCCTGCTGGCTGCCCCACAGTGGGACCGCGTGAAACCTTCTGAAACTGTGACGCGTCACTCAAGATATGACATGTTTATCAGAAACACCTGTGCATTGTTCTTTTAGTATCACACCTTTGTGATGTCATTAATCCCGTGGCACCACTTCAGTTATGTAGATGGTGGCAGGATGGTGTGAGGAGATCAGTTGCTGCATCTGTGCTGAATGCTTTGGCTGCAGACAACAGAAAAACAGACATAGTGACTAGACAGAAAAGAATGTTTGAACCACTGCACATAGCAGTGAGGAGACAGGTGCTAGAGCACCCCGTGAGGTCCAGGTGGGGGACGGCACCTGCATGGCTTCCTCTTCCGTTGTTCCGTCATGGCTGTCACAACAACACTGCCCTCACACAACAGCTTTCAAAACAGGGTGGCGGTAGATGAAGGTTACTGGGGGGTAATGCCTCTGTGGAAAGTTGCCTTCTCATCAGGAAATACAAACTTTTTGTAAGTGTCTTTTACAGTTCATTAACCAAGATAAAACATACCTATACATCAGAGCATCAGTCCTGAGAACGTGGTGCCCAGACCAGTAGCATCAGCCCCACCTGTCGTTAAATCCACAGATGCTCAGACCTGCTAAGTTAGAAACTCTAGAGCAAGGTCCCAGGGTGCTGGGCAGCTACAAGGTCCCCACCCGAAAATGAGTAGCAGAGAACCTCTGTCCCCATCAATGGTGAAGCCGAACTGGGTCATGAGAACTGGGGGCCCAAAGCTTCATGGAGACGGAGATGAGAAGGAGAAGTAGGCCTCTGCTCAGCTCGAGCCCACTGCTCGAAGTCCTCGTGGAACTGTTGATGTGTGCGGATTAGAGGGAGTAAATACAGCTAATAAGCTGGAAGGATCAGTGTTCGAAGAAGAGCAGACTTGATTATTCTAATTCAAGTGTAGTTTGAGTGTGATAAGTACCATACCATGACATGTTTGCCAGAAAGTGATGCACACTGCAAAAATCAGTAGCTAATTAGAACTTCAGCCAAGTGCCACATTTCCTGAGAAGTGTGAGGTGGGTAAGGAGTGTCATCTAGAAATATGTAGATGAGCGATTTTGTGCGTCTTCTCCCCCGCGGACTGATTTTGTGGCTGCACACAGTGTCGGAACACACGCAAAGCTCCGGTGGCAGTCCCCGTCACCACGATGCACAGCGTTGTCGCCATGACACACACAGCTCCTGAGCACTCGGGTTGGAACGCGTTGTCAGGATAAAATCTGCTGTGCATCTTCAAGCCACAGGACAAAAGCCTACGCAATGTATCGTTAATGATTCTTACATTGATGAATATTAAAATATATATTGAACTATATAGGGTGAAGTTAAATATATGATTAAAATTAATTTTCCCATTTTTACGGTTTCGCAGCTACCAGAGCATGTTAGATCGCATATGTGGTTGGCATTGCATTCCTATTAAATAGCAACGCGACTTGCCGCTTTAGTTTAGTAAACCAGTTTCAGCTGAATTCATGCAAACCTTTCTGAACATCAACCAAGCAAGTCAAAACATTTAGGTAGGATGGGTAGTGGCTCACTCGCCTGTGGCCCAGCATCCGCAAGGTGCTGCCAGGAAGCATATTTCGTGGAAGAATTAGTCCTTGGCCATCGTGCTTCCCCCTCAGTCCCCTCGCTTCATACAGATGGGTACTGATGAGGGACAGCATGTTACAACACACGCTCGCTGCAGATGGGAGGGGACTTTTCAAGATCTGTTCTTCCCATACGGTCCTTTGTCTAAAAGAGAAAAAGTTGTCCGGCCTCAATCAAGTGCTGTCACGCTAATGACCTAGCCTTGGCTGCTCACTTCTCTTTTCTGATAGCTCTACTATGCCCCTCCTCCTTTTTTGTTTTATTTTTTAACTTCAAGTAAACAGGCGAACTTGTCACCCTTCACAGATACTACAGCGGTCCTTTTCCTGGACTGGTATTAGGAAAATATCTAACAATGGATCGATGTAGCGTTGGTGTTGAGGAAGAGAATAGTTCCACAAAAGGATCAGACTTTTTCTTTTTGCAAGTTTTTTCATATTTTTTTTCTTTCAGACAAACTGAAGAACCTTGTGCAGCTTTGTACTGATCATTTGTCTTTAAATGTTTTTAATAAGAAATCACTAAACAATGGATTTTTAGTATATAACTCAAAGGTTCAGAAAATTGAGTGGCATTGCCTCATCAGTATTCTTTCTGATGCCAATCTCTTTACTTATGAGGACAGGTTTTGTAAGATTTTGCATCTATAAACATGAAGAATAAGGTATTATTAATACCAAAACCTAAGTATTCAACATTAAAGACACGAACTTAGCCATTTTTAAAGCCCCATACAGCTCACTTTTAAAATGCATTTCAAATAAAATTAGACTTTTTACTCCTATCAGTAGTCAAAAATACGTAATACATTTATGCCAAGTCCATATTTCTTATAATATTTCAGCTACATGATTCTACGGGGTGGGAGATATTTTACATTGTAACTCAGAAAAAAATTAAGTCAAAATTTAATTAGTAAACGTGTTTTGTTGAGTAGAAGTAGAAGGAAGTAATCAACACACATAAAAGTATGTGAGAAAGACAAAAGGAAGAGTTGCAGAAGACAGAGGAACAAAGGAAAAGGGCCAGCTGCTACCTGAGGGGTCTGTTCATGGATGTCTTAAATGAACTAGAGTAAGTAGGTATCAGATCTTAAAGGCTTTCATTCCATTGGGTTTATTTTATAATTTATTAGCTATGAAACATTAATACTTGTAATGCATAGAAAATCACATTATTCAAAACCACTTAAGCTTATGTTGAAACATTTTAGACTTGACTTTGAAATGTGCAAAGTGAAACAGAATTTTTTTCTGAATTATATCAGAGTGTCTGCAAAGGGAAAGTTGGAAGATCATTTGGTCCTCAGCCACGTAGGAATTAAAGCCATGAACTGAGTCTTCTGCTCCAAGAGAAATGTGGCCAGAGTCTCTGGAAGCCCCTAACCCCACACTCACCCTGCCCCTCTCTCCACCCATCAAAGATTAGCATGCAGCCAAGTTGTGGATGATGCCACAAGGTGAATCGTTTCTCCTGTCACCTTTCTCCAGGGCAGAAAGGATCCAGGAAGTACATAAGTACAGGACAAAAAGAGGGGAAGTCAGGAAACAGGAAAACAAAGGGCATTGAAATTCCTCCCATTCCAGGGTTCCCCAAGGCAGCCCTGTCTCTAACTCAATAGCAACTTCGTCATTACCAGTGACTCCTAGAACGTACATTTATTCGGTTTCGCGTTTTTGTAATGTTTGACAAAGTAAATGTGCAATAGATGTCGCTTGAACGCATCCATTCTTATGGCTATCCTAACAGTTAAACACCTAAAAATGTCAATTCTTACCATTTGTATGCCACTCCCTCCTTCACGATCCAGTAATAATCCACTGGAAAGAGGATCCCGTCCTTGTTTTGGGCTACAGGTGACCAGCACCAAGAACTGGGAATAGATATTTTTCCCTGCCTGTTAGAAAATGTCTGCTACTTGCTATCGCGTACTTCATGTTACAGGTCATCCGTGAAGTTTCTCATACCTTTGTTTCGTTCACTCCCCTACCCCCTGGTTGCCAAGTGATTTGTAAATGTGAGCTCATGTTTTCCTCCTGCTGCCATCACGGGACTCTGACACTACAGAGAAAACTGGTATTGTTTCGATGCTTTGGTGCCTGACATTCGTGGCAATTCCTTGAAAGAGTAGCCCACCGGTGGGCATCCTCTAACCCTGCGCCACCAGGAAGTGCCGGCTTGAAATTTTATCCTGTCATGAACAACTTCAAAATCCTCGGTGAAGCGCGTGTTTCCTTACACGCATTGTTTTGCAAGCCCTTCTCGTTCTGACAAGCAGCAATATGCATTTGCTACGGATGTTTCCCTCCCGTTCCGGGTGACAGCAGCCGAAATATTTCCTCACCAGAGTAAAACAATTTATTTTGGAGTACGTTTTATTGATTTCCAACAAAACTTTTCAAGACAAGGAAAAAATAAAATCAGGAAACCCTTAAAGCAGACAGCCTATGCGTCCTCCTCATCACCATCGTCAAAGAGCAACCGCTTTCAAGGCAGTGTTGAATCTAGCTGCCTGAAGTGGCTGTCATCTTGCAGGCAAGCCCCAGTCATTAAGAGAAACCCCTGAGGCGTAACTGACACTTCTATCCCTCCTCTGACCAATCTGATGGGAGCCGCATCGTTCCCTGGTCCCTGGTCTTTGCCAAGCCCTTCCTCTTCCATGCGCCTGCCTCCTCCTGCTCAAAGCTCTTCCAAAGCTTCCAGCAGTCGCAGTAATGTCCGAGACAGTCCCTAGCACTTGGCTTTGTCTGCCTTTTGTTCCTGGAGACGACTTCCCATCCAGGACCCACCCAGAGGAGAGGACTAGGAGAGCGGGGACGCCTGGCTAATCCGACAGGAATCGCAAATGGGGCTCAAAGGATTTAAGCCATCGGAATTTGACAGGGGAAGAAGTCCGGGACCTTTCTTACATATTCTTCATCCTCTGCACCCAAACATCGCCAAACAGAACTGAATTTACTCCTCTGTAGTCGCCCCCAGCGCCTGCCCCCTCAATCCAGCTCTGCTGGAGCTTCGTGACACCCGCTGACAGGTCTCCCTGCCTCGGGCCTTTCGGCTCTTTGATGTATTTCCCTGTGCACTGTTGTGTGTTTGTGTTATCTCAGAAAGCACAGCCCCAATCCTGTAATTTCCTTTTCTCCAAAGTTCTGAAATCTCCTCGTTGAGTACAGACCTGAACCAAAAGCCAGCTTCCTCACCTGGCTTCCAGGTTGTGCCAGGGGGACCAAAAGATATAGGAAATACTTTTAAAACGTTGAAACTTCTTACAGTAAGACACACATTACCAAGATTAATGCAGTAAGTGTGGTGAAACGAGGGGCAAGATTGTGAGTAGGAACCAGTGGCAATGTTTCCTTTATTGTAGGAAATACTTTTACGTAAACATTTGCCATGTAGGGTTTTTTTTTTTTTTTTTTTTTGATCAGCCTTCCCTGATCAAATTTTTCATGGCAATTTCTGGCAAGTAAAATCATTCCTGTGTGTCCTCATTTGCCTAATTCACTGGATGTGGCATCACGTGACTTCTGACTCCTCCTCAATGTCAAAATGACTATAAGAAGGAAACATTGTGAATCGGTCCCGGATGTCAAGGCGGCCACAACTGCACACTCAAAGGCACTCCTGAAAGAGGAGTTGCTTCTCAAAGCAGCAGGAGTGATGTGTTTGAAGGGACTTGGGGGATTCTGAGGGGATTCACGGTGATGCGTCTTTTACCATGGCTGTATTTTTTATGTGTGTGTGGTACTGACAATCAAGCCCAGGGCCTTCATACGAATGAGGCTACCTCGCCAGCTCATGTTTTAGTTTTGATTTTTGAGGCATGGCTTCACCGCGTCACTAAGTTGTCCTGACCGGGCTCGGATAAGCAGTCCTCTCATTTCACCCCTCTGGCATGCTGGGACTGCGACAATGCATCTCTGGGCCCAGCTCGCTGTGCATTGTAATCATCACACCTCACACATAGCTGGGTCCCTCGCTTGTCCAGCTTGATATTTCTAATGAGCTTTATTTTCTGGGCACTCATAAAACATCAAGGTTATAGGAAGTAACCAGCATATTTATTAATATTCAGGGGAAAAGGAATAAAATGAGCTTCTCCCCAGAAGGGGTCCTCATCTGGCTGGAAGACAGACCCATAATTCAAGGAGCTCACAGCGTCTGTACATAGGGCACCAGGGCCCAGAGGGAAGGAGACACCAGCTCCTGTATGTGCTTTAACTCCCATATACTGTCCACCTTGTGTTCCCAACACAATCATAGTCAGGATGTCACTCTTCAAGCCAACTGGGTCAACCCACCTTCCTTGAAAGTACCTGCACTTGTGGCCTCTGCGCCTTTGATCATCCATCCCTGTCATGTGCAAACCTGTTCCCTCAGAGCCATTCCCATGGGCCTCAGTCCTTCCAGCTCTGATCAAATCCCACTTCTCTGTAAGGCTACCACCAATTTCCCTACCAGGAGGAATTTGCCCCATTTTCCCTGCCTAGTATTTAGTGTTATTAAACCCATATCAGAATGTCCTATATTACTACTTATTTAGGAAGTCTTTCCTATTAAATTTTAAAGCCCTTAAGGGTAAGAATTGTACTATTTTTTTCTCCTTTATGTTTTCCAAAGAACCACGAGCCGCAGGCATAAAGAATCCCCAAGAAATATTTGATGAGATGTAGCAATCGCTTTAGAATAGGACCTTCACAAAGTGACACCTGACAATGCCTCTTTTTGTTGGAATTCTACATCACTGTTTTAATGTAGCACTAAGACTGAGCTTTAAATACCCACTAAGTTTTTTTAATAGTTTCTCTAACCAGATTGCAAGGCAGTTTTCTGCTAGTTACATAATTGGGAAATGTCCTTTCCTCTGTACTCTGCAACTGCATGTTTCCTTGGCCATGATTTCTCTGATAATCATTGAGCCAAATGGTGATGTTCTGTTCATGGTAAACACCAAGGCACAAAGCAATCGCAGTTATAGAGATTGGCTGGCAAAATGTAGATAGGTAAATAGATAACTGATAGGTATAATTAAAGACTTTCATGTTAAACGGGGCTTGAAGAAATTCCAAGATGGTGAGCAATTACAATATTCTGTCTTGGTTGGAGGTATTCTGGAGTTCCTCATACAGAAACTAAGCCCATTCAATAACTAAGTAGCCACCAATCAGGTTTTGGAAAAGAAATCTATTCTCAGTAAGGGGAGGAAAGAATCTTAGAAGTTTCTAAATTCACATGGACAATGTAATTAGCTAACTTTGATTTTCTGCCTTTTAGCTCAGTATTTTTCTGTCTTGCGGATAAGAAACATCTTGGAGGGACCTACAGGATAGAAAAGCTCCATTGCCAACCAAACTCTCTGAAGGATGCAATGAAACAGAACTAAGGTCGTTAGATTTCACAACGACCCAGTATTTAAGAAGATGTGATAAGTGTATGAAAACTAAAGCTAATGAAACATTGTTGAATCTCTAAACATTACCCTATCATTGATTGATTTCTAAATATTCCCCATGATCAGGTCTGGGCACTCAGCCAGTTGGTGTTGGTGTGTCTACTTGTGGGGTCAAGGAGACCAGTGAGAATTTCCAATGATCTGAAAAAAAGAATTTAACTAGGAACCAATTTTGTTAAAGGTTGAAAAGTGAAGACATCTTTAATTCCATAAAAAGAGATTCCAGACTCTAAGAATCTAAAAAATAAAAATAAAAAACCTAAGGATTCTTAGTTGCACTTACAGTACCTTAAACCATACTCAGGTGGCGTGTGTTGCCAGACAGAACAGGGTCTTGCAGTCAGGTCATCACAAACCCTCATGGGGCCCAAACTATGGCATGCACCACACTGGTAGTAGTTACTTACCTCCTCGCAACGACAGAATACCCAACATCCACAAATTAAGGGAGGAAAGATTTATTTAGCTCACAGTTTCAGAAGGTCTCACGTGGTCCATCCATGACACAGCCAGGAAAGGTGAAGTCAAGGCAAAGACAGATTCTGGAGAGCTGCTCACCCCATTGCAGACAGAAAGCCGAGTGAAGCAGGAGCCAAGTGAGTCTGGGGGCTCAGGCAAGACTAGAACCTTCCCAGGAGAAGGTGCAAAACGTTTCTTCTTCTTTCCTTTCCTTAGCTCAAGCTAACAGTCGGGCCCCCAATGCCCAGTGTGGGGGCGCCTTCCTCACTTCCCGGCCCTAAAGTCAACAATACAAATCTGAAAGCTCTGCCTTGGGTGACCCCCAATCTCAACAAGTTGTTGCAATTTTTTTAAGTCAAACCCCTAGCATCTGTCCCCTGCAGCCAGGCCCTACTCCCCAACACCACGCAGCTCCACGGTTATCCCACTATATACAAATACATGAGGCTTTGGAGGATGTCCAGACCCAAACCGAAGCAATGCTTCTTTCCCTCTCCCACCAGCCATTCTCCGCCACCCCCCTCCCCACCCACCCCAGCACCCACACAACTTCTTTCACTGCTCTGCTCTTCCTCCGCAGCCTTTCCCACACCTCCTCGGGCTCTTCTGCCTCTGCCTTTCCTACTAGGTCTCAGTTTTTCCAGGTTTCAAGGTTCTGAGCCCTAAAAGAAGAGCCTTCCTGCAGGTGGCTGGAGAGGACTTGGCCAAGAAGTCACAGAGCAGGAGCCTACCGAGATAAACACCAGCCCACAGACGCATTTTGCTTTGGCTCGCAGAGTGTATTAATTTATTAATGTTTCAGATCTTTAAAAAGAACAACAACAGGAGGCCGGATGATTGCTGTGAATTCGAGGCCAGCCCAGGCTACACAACGAGGTTAAGACCAGCATGGAGTACAGAGCACAACCCTGTCTCAAAAAGAAATGAAAAACAAAAAACAATACAAAACAAAAACAAAAATGAAGGAAAAAAGGACTTTCCAACATTTCTGTCTAAAAATTTTTAAAAGCCACATTGCCACATATGCCAAAAGTTGAGGAATGACAGCTCCCCTTTAAAAAGAATCCATCTTTTTTTTCTCACTGTGACAAGTCCTTGAGCTAATCAGCTTACAAAGAGAAAAGAGTTGTTATTGCTCACAGTTTTGTAAGTTCCAATCAATGATCACTTGGCTTCTGTTTAGAGCCTGTGGCCAAGGATAGGGCGTCATTTAGCAGATGATGTTATATATTTTAGTCGTCCACACAGCACTTTTTCCTCACTTCAGAATAGCTCTGTCACCACTGACCTCATCTTTATGTCCCTTGCACCTGGAACAGTGACTTCTCCTGCACAAAGCAGGCTCTCAATATAGACTTTATAATAAATCAATCCAATGGATGAATAATGGACCTACAAATTTCAACCTCTGGAAATATAACTCTAAGAGAATTTTTTTTAAAAAGTGGCTGCTGTCTAAGTCACATTCTGGTTCCTGATACCACTATTTAAAGGAGGGTAAAGTTCATTTCAGCTCACAGTTTCAGATGATCTCAGTCCATTCAAGGGCGGTCAGTTGCAAAGAGACATGGTGGAGGACCTAGAGAGAGAGAAACTCTTCATGGCATGGCAAGACCAGAAACAGGGCATTAAGAGAAGCCAAGGGAAAGAATACATAACCTTCCATCCTAAGCCCCAGTGACCCATTCCTCCAAACCGGCTCCACCTCCCAACAGCACATGAGATCACCACTGGATGGAGGAACACACTTGATCCAATTAACTGCCTCCAACCTGCCCCCAAACCAATCACCTCTGAAACACAAGAGACTTTTGGAGGACACAGCAGATCCGTATCAGTAAGATCAGTAACAACAAGTAATCTTACAGTGCCCACAATTCAAAGTCAATTTCAAGCAGATAACACTCTACCAGCTCCAGGAAAAACTGAGAATATGACAAGTCCCCTTCAGATTTTTTTCCTGGCACTGACTTTAACTACCTCGTTTGTGATTTGGGTACTTTTTAAACCAATAACGTTTGTGTTCCCATTCAAATTAGAATTTTTTTTGAAAAAAAAATCTCATCAGTCACTGTTTGAAATGTCATTTCTTTTTAGAAAGGAGTTGCAGGGCTTCCTTGCTGGTAAGAACTGGTGGCAACTCATCGAACTTCACCATGAGAGCTACGCTGAGGTCGTGGGTCAAAGCATCTTCATTTTTCTCTTGGCACAAGAGTGAAATTACTGAATACAATATCCAGACGGCAAGTAAAAAAACGCTATTGTCATTGTTAAGTGAAAAAAGCATAGTTTGATTTTGACAAAACCACGGAAAACTTTGGAAGAAGGGAGAATATTTCACGACACAACGTTGACCTCAAACAGTAAACCAATGTGACAGGAGGCATAAAGTATAAGAGATGTCTCTAAGATTGGGGGTGGGGGGGTGGGGGGGTGGAGCCAGGGATTGAGACCAAGGCTTTCACACTGAACTAAATTCCCAGCCCATTTTCATTTCTAATTTTGAGACAGAGTCTCACTAAGTCACTAAGTTGCCTGGACTGAGCTTGAACTTGCAATCCTCCCGTTTTGGTATTCCAAACAGCTGAAATTTCAAGCCTTTGCCACTTGGCCCAGCTGTCTTGGACACTTTCTAGTTCATTATCTAATGGTAACAACTAGATTACATGGTGTTTCGTATAAGTTATGGTTCAAAATCCTTTCTCTACTTATCTAATTAGCCCACAAATATATTAAAACAGCATTGCTATTGTTATTACAGGACTATTGGTTACACTGTGAAACAGGTTTTATCATCATCTTCATTTAATAGACAAGGATACGAGCCACCAAGAGGTTCAGCCTTTGACCAGAGTCGCCAGGCTGCCAGGCGGTAGATCTGAGACGCAGGTCTAGCCCCCCGGCTCTACAGCTCACACCTGTCACCAGCCATTCCATTGGTCTTCCTCTCGACTTGGTTGTGTGTGTTTTTCCAAAGTACCTACTTCAGCTACAGCAAGCCTAGCTCTTCTTATAGTCAAGACAATGGTGACTTGGCCTTTTTCCTATCACTGGGACAACAGGCTGGGCACCCACAACGTAAAGAGGAAGAGGCTCATTTGGCTCATAATTTCAGAGGTCTCAGCCCTTTGTTGGTTGGCTTCATGACCAAGTGGGCATGAGAGTCCATCCTGGTGGAGGACAGACGCTCATGCCACGGTGGCCAGGAAGCGGAGGGCAAAGTGGGGAGGCAGGCCAGGGCACACCCGTCCAGGTCATACCCCGAGTGACCTCCCTCCCCAATCAGGCCTGACTTCCTGACACCTAAGACCACCTTCTCTACTGAACTCACCCAAAGGTGAATTCATGGCTGAGTACAACACCCGTATGGCCCAAGCACCTTACAAACACAGGAGACCTTCGGGAGACATTTTAAATCGAAATCAAAGCAAACGGATTTGCTAAAGCCGAGAAAGGAAATTACCTGCAAATTTCCACTCTGATCAGAAGTATCTTTCTGTTCTGATGTGTGCTCCTTGGGAAATACACTGACAGTAAACCTCTGAACTTCGACTCACTGGTGGACACTCCCAATCGGAGGAACAGTGGGTCTGCCCTGGGCACCTCCACAGCCTCGCCCTGACCAGCTTCCCAGAAGGACAGCAAGAATCCCTGGGAGCCTGACAGGCCCAATGAAACCATTCTTTTCTGCAAGGACTGCCTCCAAATGTGAGCGCAAAACGATGTCACGAGAAGGCTGCCGAGAGAAGGAGTACTGTGCTGTGCCCAGGAAAAGCTATGTTTCTGCCTGAAGAACAAATGTTTCTATGGTAACTGTAGAATTTATACTGTGCTACTCAGGGTTGGCTTCAGTATGGTGGGTCTTTGGCCCTATTTGAGTGTTCTTTAGAAGGACCTTGAGGCGCAGGAGGAGTAGCACAAAGGTTAGAGCACTTGCCGAGCAAGCACAGGGCCCTAGTTCATTTTCCTGGCACTACATAAATCAGGTGTAGCAGTGTGTGCCTGTGATCCCAGCAATGGGTAGGCTGTGGCAGAATACTCACTGTGACTTTGAGGTCAGCCTGCGCTACACAGTGAGTTTAGGACCGGCCTGGACCACAGAGCAAGATCCTATCTCAAAGGAAGGAAGGAAGGAAGGAAGGAAGGAAGGAAGGAAGGAAGGAAGGAAGGACAGAAGGAAGGAAGGGAAGGAGGGAGGAGGGAGGGAAGGGTGGTGTGAGGGAGGGAGGGAAGGAGGGAAGAAGTGAAGAGAAAAAAGGAAGGGAAGGGAAAGGAAAGGAAGGTCAGAGCCTTGGGCCTGCAGAAAGAGTCCTGCACATTACACTGTTGAATCAACTCAAGGGCTCCCACAGTCTCTCTAGGTCCCAACTCCGTCTTTTCCTTGGTCCCTCTTCATTGTCATCTGGGCACCCATGCCCACACTTGGATCACTGCGCTGGTCTCAGGCTGGGAGCCTGATCCCACTCATCCCCTCCTTACTTCTCACTTCATCCTCCTCCTCAGCATAAGCAAGAACAGAGATTGTTAAATCACACCCTCACGCCTACATTTTTATTTTTCTTTCTCTCCTCAGGAACAAAAATGGCTTTCTTCTTTGTTTCTCTCAACACTCTTCAAACTCCCACTCATAAAAAAAAACTCATGTAACTGCTTCTTCTGCTATTAAGTCTTCATCCATATATAAATCACTACCCAAAAAAATGTTATCTTAAGGGCTCAATAAAACATAATAACTACCTTGAACTTAAGATTAAATTTTATTATGTTGGAGAAGTATGTAAATTCCAAGTAACAACTCAAGAGAAAAGAAAAATGAAAGAGGCCACAATTTTTTCTGTTACTCCCAAGAACCTCATATCAAAGTCACGTTGATTTAGAAACGTCAAGGGCACACCGATTCCATGCACTACGGAACCAAGGAGTCGGCCGGGGGGATAACGCCGCCCAGTTACCTTCAGAGCAGGCTAAGCCTGGATTTTAACTGTGCCCCACCTTCGCAGCACGGTCGCAGCTCACCGTGGTCATCGGGGCACCAGTTGCTTAACTCTTGGACACTGTGCTTCCTTCTGTTGACTAGAACCTCATAAAGATGAGGGACTTGCCGCTCTGAGGCTAGACCACATCTAAATGTTTTTAATTCTCCCCAGTCACTGTTGTTTGTTCCATTTGGTTGATGTATTTCGGTCGCTGGAGGTAGTATCTTTTAGAGAAAGACTACACCTTACCCCTGTACTTAAGCCTCTTCCTCTGTATAACTGCTCTCTGCCTTTCTCTGAGACTTTCAAACATAAGCTAATGCTCAGACTGCCGTAAGCGCTGCTGGCACTGTTACTGTCGGTGCCAAGCCTGCTGCTCGCCTGGTCTTCCAACTTCCCTCCTGCAGCACACGTCTTTCTTTTGCCGCACAGCTGACTCAACATGCTATTTTACACCTACAAGCTTCAACTTCCATCGTAGTCCAAAGCATTGCGTTCGCTCTCCACCAGCTGGCAAATCTGTATTTTAGCTGCCTGAGATTCTGTCCTCTGATCATTTTCGTTTACATTTATCCTTCTAACAAACTCATCCTAGCCAATGGGTTCTGGTCATACGTGTCCCTTCCACCCCAACCCCAAACCAAAAGGTTTGAGTGTATATTTGCTCTCCAACAGAATTCCTTCACAGCCATGAGACCTTTAAATATTTATGAACCAAGAACAAAGAGACATCTTTCGCATTCCCTTGACTTTCTCTGATTGGCCATCTCTCACCTTACAGAACCACCTTTCACTGGTGTTCTGGTGGTGCCAAAGATCACAGCTTTCTACTTATATATACGCTACTATGGCAGTTTAACTGCATGAAAAAGATGCATCTCTTGGGTCATGTCCTGGTCAAGACTTTTCAGGCACCCCTCCACGCCCACACCAACGACCAAGCCCACTGCCTTTAACAGGTCCTCCATAAACCTAATAAGCCCCGGCTATGCTCAGTCCATGCAGCGCACTCTCGGTGAGTGTCCTCTTCTCTGTGAGGCCCCCCACACTGCCCTCCAAACTTGTCACCTGTCAGCTGAGCCTCTCAAGTTTTTCTTCTTTCCACCCAGCTCAAATTCTACCCTCTCAAAATATTTTCTCTGCTCATCTAAGGTCCTGGATGAGCCTTTTCTTCTGTGAATGGCTACAACTTGTTAGTTGGCCACTGCTAACCAAGCCCCAAAGCATCTTAGGCCTACAACCCAGGATCTTGTTCCCTTTATAGCATGAATGGACACCCTTCCATGGGTGCATTTTAACCAAAAGATGGGTTGATCGGCGCGGAGTGCAGACCTTGGGAGGCTGAGGTCATGAGTTTGAGCCCAGCCTGGGCAACTCGGCTACTTACAAAACTCTGTCTCGAAATGAAAGATAAAATAAAATAAAAGGGGAATGGGGCTGGGGGTCAGTAGGAGGCCCTGGGTTCAATTCTCAATACAGAAGATATGTAGAGAGAGAGGTGAGGGGGCAGAAAAAGGAGGAGAAGGGTATGTCCACCGCCATGCAGGGCTAAGTGGTCCCCAGAGGGTGTACTGTATATAACTTCTAGCTTTAAAATGGCTGACACTCAAAATTTCCTACTCAAAATGAAATTTCAGGATTATTGCTATTTTTCATTTTGCACTCATAGCTGTCCCAGAACCTCTCTGCAGCAGCCTTCAGGGTTGACAGGCTGGCTACCTCTGCCCTGCCACTCCATTCCGGCATTCCTAGTGTTCCCTATGAAATGAGAGAAAAATGCAGTCATCTCGTCAAACCGTTGCGAAGAGCTCAGCAAAAGGAATCTAACGAAATCTGAAGGAAGAAAGTAATAACTGCAAACACAACCAAGTTAGTAATCAGAATGATTAAAATTATAAACGAAAGGCAAGAGCTAGCTCTCTAGGGGAAAACTTTTAGCAGGCTTCATTTTAACATGTAAACCGTATATAAATGAATATGAGAGGGAAAAAATGCGGTGGCACGTGCCCACAGTCCCAGCTACTCAAGATCTGGCAAGAGCTTGAACGTTAGCCACTCAAGACTCAGGGCTGAGGGAAGAGGATCACATCAGCCTGAGAACTCGAGATCTTTCCGGGTAATCTACCAAAACTGTATCTTGAAGGCAAAAGCAATAGCAAAAACAGACATAAAAACCTCCGAAAGGAAAGTATAAAAGCAGATAAGAAAGTTTTTAAATTTTAAATTTAGACTATCATGCTTAACTCATTCTCAGCCTTTTACAACCATTCCAAAATTAAGTCCTAAAGTATCTGATGCAAATAATAAACTGACTTCTCTCCTATACCTGTAGAGTGCCAGCCATGGGCTACCATCTTAGAACTGAAAACGCAGCCAAGCAAATCTTTCTTTGGAGAACCAATTCACAGAAATCTCAATGAAAGCACAGTTTTGTGAAAATATATGATTTTATTATAATAAAAATTAAAAATGTGTTTAGAAGAAATTATTAAAAATTTAATAACTTAATAAATGATCTACAAAAACAATCCTAAGCAACTAATTTTATGACTGAGTTCTTTCACATCTTTTTGTAATATAAGCTTTAGGAAATACAAAAAAAAAAACCTACAAAACACCAAATATATTTTAGGAAGCCAAATGGTGCCCCAGGGAGAAGTCTGATGCAAGGCAAAAATTATTGAAACTATAGTTTCCTCTTATTTGTAAATATAGATCCAATAATCCTGAGACAAACAATCTAACCAAATTCTATTAATCAAAGTAGAGTTTATTCTAGAAATACAAATTAGGCTTCCTATTCAAAAAATAATTTGTATAGTAGAATAATAAATACAATGCGAAAAACAAATGCTCAAGCAATTTAATCCATACTTTAAACTAGGGAAGAAATACTTTCTTAACATAAAAATTAAGGCCTATATTAAGGTAATAGTCAGTATAATTCTGAATATGAAATACGGATGACATGTCTAAAGAATGAGATAAAGACATACTATGTTACTATTACCTTTCAACATAGTTCTGAAAAGTCTGGTCGATATTTTAAAATTCTAAATCAGAAGTAAACTTAGGTAGGCATGGTAGTGCACACCTGTAATCACGGCTAGTCAGGAGGCTGAGGCAGTAGGATCACAAGCTCAAGGTCATAGCTAGTCAGGAGGCTGAGGCAGTAGGATCTCAACTTCAAGGTCAGCCTGGTCAACCAGCAAGATCCCATCTCGACATTTTAGAAGGTCCAGAATATAACTCAATGCTAATGTGAGCACCTGGGTTCAACTTCTAGGGTCACAAAAAAAGAAATGAACATTTGAAATGTAAGGAATAAAATCACTACCATTTCTGCATGATATTATTATATATCTAATAAAAAGCGGAATTACTTAAAACCTCGTAATTAGTAAAGTTCAGTAAGACAAAAAATATGTGTACAAAAAACAGAAAGTTTTTCGATATATCATTGAAAGTATTTAGTAAATTTGTGTCTGCGCTGATTCCCCAAGTTAAATGTACTTAGTATGTATAGAAAACTCAAACTAATAAAAAGAATAATTGTGGGACGGGGCAGGAAATACATAGGAAAACTTAAGCCCCGATAGGAACAAACTTCTAAAATGCTTAAACGGCTCGTTAAATAACATCTATCATTGCATCAATAAATCTTCAAAACTTTGCAAAAATATATAAACATTTTTGAAAACACAAAAATACCATATTCTTTCATGATGATGATGGTATTAGAAAATGCCATTCTTTCAAAATTAATGTATGGGCTAATTGTCAATTTCAAATTTAAAAACTGGGAAAATTTCTCAACTTATCTAAAAGATTTGAGGATTCATGTAGAATAATAAAATATTGACATCAGCTCCAGAAAAATGTTAAAGAGTAATGAGTGAGGATTTGGCCTACTTGCCATAAAACCTTTTATGAAAATGAAATCATTTAGATGATAGGTAATAGCGCAGGATGTGACAGATTAATGTGTCAGACTAGATTGCCCCGAAATAAGACTAAACATGTATAAAAACTTAACAAAAGAATGATAAATGAAAAAAGTCACATGCCATAAAAATGCTGGAAAAATTAATATTGGTGAATATAAAATTGATTTAAAAGCCATAGAATACAACATCAAGGAAATGATACATAGATTTGACTGTATATTATTTTTTAAATTTGTGTGTCACTGAAATAAAGCTTATCTACTGTAACATCAATAATAGTTTTAAAGGTAATGTCAAAACGCTGCTTTCAAAAAAAATACCACAAAATATTTAAAAGCGAGCTGCAATCTTGAAAAAACCTTAGCTAGATAGATATAAATAGATGTTACAGGCAACATGTTAATAACCTCCTTGCATAAAATGTTATTTGCACATCAGTAAGAAAGCTAAGAACACACTATTGGTTTCCTGTTATTGCTGCAACCAATGACCACCCGCTTAGTGGCTTAAAACTAAACTTATTTTCGTACATTTCTGGAGATTCAGAAGTTCAAAATCAGCCCCTCGGAGCTAAAAGCAAGATGCCCACAGGTCTAGTTGTTCTGGATGCTCTCAAGAAAATCCCTTTCCCTGCCTTTCCCAGTTTTTATTTATCTATCTGGTTTTTGGTTGGTTGTTTATTCACTTGTTCATTCCTGGATTTTAGTGCAGAGAGATTATTCAGATTAATGGGTTTCATTTCGGTGGATTTATACGTGCAAATAACATACTTGGATCTCTCTCTCCCACATCGCACCCTGGTCCCGTTTCGCTAGTTTCTAGAAAATGCTTGCATCCCTCGCCGTGGTCCCTTCCTGCATCTTCATAAAGAGCAGCATGCCATCTTCACCTGCCTCATCTGACCTCTGCTCGCATCTTCCTGTTCGGACCCCAGCCTTCCTGTCTCGGTCCTATAATGATCCCACCTGGATGATCTAGAATTAGCTCCTCCTCGCTTCAAGGTACTTACCTTAATCACACCTGTGGCATCTCTTGTTGCCACCTGTCCTAGTTACTTTCTCAACACTGTGACTCAATACCCGACATCCACAACTTAGGGAGGGAAGGGTTTATTGTAGCTCACAGTTTCAGAAGGTCACAGACCATTCACAGGTGGCAGCTGGAAAATGGTGGAGTCACATGGCAGGGCTGGAGATGGGGTTCCAGGAGACAGAGACCCTCGCAGCACGGTGGAACAGAGAGGCTGGTAGGAAGGGTGGAACCAGCCCACGCCCCTCCAGGTCAGGCCCTATGCATCCGTCCATTCCAGCCCGGCCCCACCTCCCAACCCTACAGAGTACCAACAGGAACATGAGGCTTTGGGGGCCAGTCCAGATCCAGAGCACCACACAACCTGAGGTCATACATATGTTCAGGGGACAAAGTTAGAAACATCTTTGAGAACTGAGTATTTAGTCTGCCATCCATCAGGAAAAAAACAATGAGGAGAGAGGAAAGATTTGTTTTAGTAGTCTGACAAACCTATGAAAAACATATTCGATCTTGCCAGGAATCTCGCAAGTGGAAAGCAAACCAATAGTAGCGATAGGCTGCTTTCCAAACCATCTCAGAGAATAACTAGGTCATGTGTCAGAAACCTTAGAAACTCCATGTCGTTGAGTCCAATAATACTATTCCTTGACATTTCTCTTAAGGAATCAGAAAGAGATTTGAAATACGGAACACAGCAATTGCCCACAATGTTATAAACAGTTATACTGTTAGAAACTAGAGCTAATGAGAAGGCATTGGAGAAATAAATTATACAAAAACATATAAGTAGAAGAGCTTGAACCCACAGCCTTCCCCATGCTAAAAAGCATTCTCCCATTCAGTTACCCCCTCAACCTGTTCCTGATTTTGAGACAGAATCTTACTAAGTTACCTAGGCTGGCCTCAAACTTTGGATCCTCCTGCCTTAGCCTCCTTAGCAGCTAGGATGACAATAGGTGCTACTATACCCAGCTATATTCAAGTGAATCTTTTGCAGTCTTTAAAATCAGATACACAAAGAGTTTTAATAATCAAGACTATTCTCACAGTACACTATTGAGGGCAAAAAAGAAAGCTACAAAACTGCTTACACTTGGAAATATATGCAAATAGGCTAACAGTGACTAACAGAGACTCATGGGATTGTGGATTATTCTTGTTTTCTTCATCTTATACTCTCTACGTTTTTACTAATAAATATTATTATTGTCCTAATCATTTTTAAAGATAATTTATAAGCTCCGAAGCAAGGGATGACAGACGTTGGCCACTGAGCCTTAGAATTCTAAGCAGAATGGAAACTAGCGTGCTACGCACCCCCCAAATGGCAGCTCCCACACATCATCAGAGACCAGCCTCGCTCAGCGTTTCTTTTAGAAGGAAAATCAGCCAGGGCCACGTGCAAAGCGCTACCTCCCAGTTACACACAGATGACTAGAAAAGGACACATGGAACTCAATGAGGTGTGGGCCCAGGCTCCCAGGCCAGGTGACAAGTTCTCCTCCCTGAATTTGGACCCAGAAAGGATGGCAGGCATATTCCTGAGCCCTCCTGAGTCCACAGGGAAGAATCAAACAATATGAGTTTTAATCAAATCCTAACACTGGAAGAAGAAACTAATTGGAACGGGTGATGAACGTGCCGGATACACACATCAGACATGGCACAATACAACGCTTGTTCTTCCGTTTGGGCTCATAAAAAATGAAAATGTTGATACAGGCTTCTAGAATAAACACCCATTTCAAGTTTGATTTAGGACCATCTGATGCCATTTGTTGATAAACCAATCGAAAGTTAGTTCTGTGGTAACAAGATTTTTTGTTACTTTGTTTTATTTGTTGCTGTATGTTGTTTGTCTAAACCAGGGCCTGGTGCCACTACACATGCAATTATTAAATTAAAGACAGATCAGTTGAATTAATATGAATCATTAGTTTGTCTTGAGTTAGTTGGTTTATCACTTTCACAAGATTTCAACTCAAAACCAATCAGAGCCATTCTGGGGAAATAATGAATACACCTTGTACCAGGGAAAGAATATTACATTAGAGAAAATCTTATCTCAGAGGATTTTAAATTTAGCCTTCTTTTTCACACGGGAGAGCTAATCTCAGAGTTGAAAGGACACACATCTGTCTATGACAGGACTGAAGTTTCTGCTGCCTAATTGAAGGCTCTTTTGTTGCCTTCCTGTGTTAGCTACGTTTGCATTGCTGGAGCAAAATGTCCCACGCAATCAACTTAAGAATAAAAATGGTTTGTTTTGGTTCATGTTTCCAGTGATTTCAGTCCATGTGTGCTTAGCCCTGTTGCTCTGGACTCATAGCAGCACAATACATGTTCAACTTATGGCAACCACAAGGCAAAGAGCAGGCAGGAAAGAGACAGCAAGGCACCCCTACCCCCCACCCCCATCACCTAACTTCCTTCTACTAGGTCCCAACTAGTAAAGGTTCCAGCACCTCCCAGTAGCACCATGAACTAAGGACCAAGCCTTTAACACATGGGCTTTTGAGGGACATTCAAGATTCAACTTATACCATCCACCCAAGTAACAATACAAGCCAAATGCTATTGGATCTTGCTAGGTGGAAGCACATTTCATTGGCCTGGCTATAACATGCCTACCTTTTCTCACAACAAATGACCAATCTGATATTTCCACACATCTATTATGCCTCCTGCCTGTCATTCTCTTACTGATAAGTCTAAAGCTTAATATGGGCAACATTACTCTTCCAAAGACTTACAGCAAAGATCCCTTTTCCAGATCCATTCTCAACCGGTTTTGAAATCAGCTCAAGAAAAGTCCTTTCTGAAGACTGAATATCACCAGCCCAGTATCTCCCTGCTCCTAGTAATGGTGTTGTGCATCGCTGAAGTCTCTGCATTTGCCATTGTCAGCTCATTAAGTAAATTACTTATTAAAATAAAAGAGCATCCTCCAGTAAGTGCCTGGCCCGCTGACAGCAAGCGGAGGAATGATGCCAACAGGTTTTCAGCATTGTCAGAGAGCCAAGATGGCAGCCCCTACGGAGGCCTGGGGACACATAGAAATTGAGGATGTACAGCAAGGCCATTCCTACTTACAGAGAAAGGAGGCACTTTTGCAAGTTGGAGCCCAAGAGCATATCATTATGCCCCGTAAACCTCTTACCTACTCTTGGGTAATTTAGAAATTACCTTTCTTATCCTCAAGAGAAGTCCCTAGGCAGGTCAAGAACCAGGGTCTGTCACAAAGAGTTGACATTAGCTCATCAGGAACTAGGCTGTCCCCATGAACTGGCCTCCAGGCAAAAGAAGGACTTAGAACCCTTCTCAATTCACCTTAACTTTTCTCAAAACTAAAATCCAAGCAATAAGCATAATATTTAATATATGAGAGATTCCCTCTTTCCATTTCGTCTTTTTCCTTTCCTTGCTGAGAGAAACATCCAGTATAGATTTCTATGACTGTGCAAGAGAAATTGAAGCAGATAATATCTTAGCAAAGGCGGGCATATGATAAACATTTTCACAGTCCACTGAGCCTCCCTAATTGGATAGTTTAATGAAACTTCCGGTTTCTCCCCATAACGTCTAGCCCCCTTTAACCCTTCCAGCTTACAGAAGCAATTTATTATAACGGGAGAAATGTGACCCAGGAGAATCTGTTCTTCTAGTTTTCTATCAGAAGATCCAGTAGTACGTTGTGAATGGCTTCTGGGAGAGAAAAGACCGTTTCTGCTCTCTGCCGCCTTCTTAACGGCTAATAGAATGTCTGTCCAACGTTCACTCAGATGAAAATTAGCGTTAATTGAACACTAAGTACGCAGGAAACACCCACCAGCTCTTTCCCGCTTCTCTCCCACCACAGTCATCCTACCGTTTCCTCCCTTAACACACTGGCCAGAAAGATGTATCTTCCTATTGTGCCTAAACAAGTCAGTTGACAGGCAAGTGATTTATCATTCATGAAAAGCAATCGGATTGCTCTGGGCTGACAGCTGTTCCCAAAATGCAGCTGAGAAACAGACCTTTGGCAAAGTGTAAAGTTCGGAACAAAATCATATTGCTGTACTTCGGCTGGCAATAAAAGAGGCTGACAGTGAGTTTAATAAGCAAAACGCCACACAGCCCAAAACGTATTTACCAGTCCAGAGTTATGAAAAAAATGGTCATTTTCTTCAGTTTTTTTAACTTACTTTTCAAACAAAATACCTAGCAAAAGTAAAATGCTCTCTTTGGAAAAAAAATTTAGAGATTTAGGCAAATCTTTAGTGAAGACTTGTTCCACCCAACTCATTATGGGAAATTGAGCAGGAGATGAAGTATGCATAAGGTTAAAAAGGGACACAGAAAAGGAAGAATGCAGTGTATTTCAGCTTCCAAGTCACAATTAATTTCACATGTCGATAACACTTGCCCAAATGTCTCTGCTTACCTAACATCCGACTGTCCTGTCAAACAAAACATAGATCTCCATTTAGCCTACAAAACGCCATCTTCTAAACTGATTTCCCTGACTACTATTGGCCTCACTGTGCTCATCTTTCTTTAAACTCCAGTAATATTTATATCACCTATTTCTCTCTACTCTCTGAGACCCTCATCATCCTCACCTTTCTTTCCCATCCATACCCCACCTAATCACATTTGACCCTTAGTCCTATATCCAAAGTAAAACATATTTTTCATGCCTCCACACTTCCTGCAACACCAGTCCTTTGGAAAAGAGATATTCCCCATTTCTTCTTCACAGCCAATCCTGTCCACACCTTGAGACCTAGTTCTTGTACATTTCTTCTTTCATTTTATAAACATTGAACAAGTCTCTGTGATGATTTCTACCTTGTGGCTTAGGGTAAATATAGGAAGCTACAACCTCCATCACAACACATCACTGTGTCATGATGGCCCCCTCACACACACACACACACACACACACACACACAGGCATCACCACCTGTTCCTTCTTTTCATTTCCTTGGGCTCCCACTGCAACAGCTTTCTCTCATTGTCAAACTCTCCGTCATCCCTCCCTCTCTGCGCCTTCCATTCGTCCCTTCATGTTCCCATCTATGATTGGCTAATATCTGGTGGACGTTACTTCTCTCTCCCACCTCCCAGTTGCAGGAATGTCTCCTTTCTGACTTTTGACAAAGTCCACTTCTCAACGTGCTCCCACTACCATCCAAATCTTCTCCAAAATAACGGTGAAAGTTCTGACCTTAAATTTTAATAATTATAAATAAGTTGTCATTATGATGAATGCTTCATCCATAATACTATAAGCTAGGAACACTTCCAAATATTTGTTAGGAATGTAAACTAGTACAACCACAATGGAAATCTGTATGGAGATTCTTCAAAAGACTAAAAATAGAAATCGTGTTCAATCCAGCTATATTTCTGGAAAATTTCCCTGTAGCATTAAAGACATTACAGTGATTCATGTATACCATGTTTATAGCATCTCAACTCCTAACAGCCAAATCTCAAAAGTGTTCTACAAGCTGATCAACAGATAAATGAACAAAAAAATACACATACAAAAACAGTACACAACGGAGTGCTATTCAGCCACAAGAGACCATACTGAGTGAGATAAAGCAGACACAGAATATTAAATGTCACATGGCTTCTCTTATATGAGAAACCCAAAGTATAAACAAAGAGGAAAATACAAGATAGATGACAGAAAACAGGGAGCAGACTTTGTGAAGACGGAGGGATTCTGGGGCTGGAGGAAGAGGAAAAGTGGGGAGCGGAAAGAAAAGTAAAAGGGGTAGTCCAATTCCCCATGACAAATGTAATTGTCGTGTAGCGCAAGTACGGACCGACAAAGAATTTTAAATTTTTAAAAAGACTATAAGCTGCATATAGAATAATCGCTGTGCCAGTGTACCAGTAAATTCCCAGGACCTTTAACAATGTCTGTACACATTAACATTCAAGAAATATTCATGGTGTAAATTTAAAAAGTGAATGTGTGGGGTGAGAAGGGTGTGGTAGGAAAGACAATGACAAAGTCCTTGGTGACAACAGAATTGCGTATGATAAAGGGACCTACGTATGACACAGTGCCCCAAGGAGAGCCCCAGGTAACTGAAGACCGTCTAAGATTTCCACCAAAATGGTTTATTTTGACTATTAGGCAGTAAAGTCAGATTGCATCAGGCCAAGGCAGGAGTGGCCAGTGAAGCAAGGCCCAAGGACTCTCTGTTCCAGGAGTTCCTCTGTTGGGTGTCTGGACAGAAAATTTAGGTCAGAGAAGATGAATTTTTCTAAAACAAGAAACAGAAAAAAAAATATGTATGTGCTTCTGAGGAGAATTAGAGAGGTGAAAAGGTAGCTGGCAGGTGTGGACCCCTGAAGAGCTACTAGAGGAATCTGTGCTAGAAACAGAAGAGAGGTCAGAGGGATGATTGACCTGGGCAAGAAGAGAGAGGAGCTCTTGTTAGACAGGAAGAGGGATATTAAAACACTCTGGAATGGAACTTCCACCCAACAAGTATGACTGAGAATAGACAGTAAGTCTGATGTGTCTCTAGGTTCGTAAGTTGTACAGGTGAAGAGAGCAGAAGATCTCTACCCTGGTGACTCTTCCAGCAAAGAACAAGAGACACAAAACACATGCAAACCAATTAGAGAGTACATTGGAAAGTAGTATTGGCTTCAGCGTATGTGGGGCCAAGTGTACAGGCAGGGAGAGGAATGGGACTTTGAATAAGGTAGGACTTCGTGAAAAGATGATAAGCAAACAGATAGAAGAAGAAGAAGAGGAGGAGGAGGAGGAGGAGAAGGAGCAGGAGGAGGAGGAGGAGTGAACTAACCTTGCAGTTGCCCAGTAGAATACGGGACCAGGCAAAGAGGAGGGCTGGTTCAAAGGCCCCGAGTTGGGAGCACGCCTGCCATTTGGGAGGACCACGGTGTTGCATTTAAATGTTCTGCCACTTTCTTTACAAAGCAGAAGTAGAAGTTATCTAGAGACCAGAGTGGAGACCGGGTTGGAAAAAGATAAGGAGGGAAGTTTGCTTTCGCTGCTGTCAAGAGCACAGCGAGCGCGGGGGCGGGCGGGCCGTGCCAAGGACTCTGGCCGCACTGGTGGTGAAGAACAGAGGGACGCCGCTGCTCCGCCATATTCTGGTTCTCAGCTGCAAGGCAAAGAAGTAAAACCAGCCTTAGAGAGGCCGGAGTCCCCGAAACCGGGAACAGAGTCCTTCCCGAGGTGGACCGAAGAGCTGCGGAGTCCGTGGTGGAAACGCTGCCAAACAGAAGCTCTCAGCAAAACGCAGACGACCTCTCCACTCGCAGGAGCTCCCCCGCGGGACTCACCCGCCCTCCCGTGCGTCCGTAGGCGGCTCCACTACATCAAGACGTTATTTATCTGTCACGCTTGATGATGTTTAGTGTAAGAATATCTTATTTTCTTTTTGATCTCCCCACAGCTTTACCAAAGCCCAATCAAGTGTCGGCACTTGTGTGTTTGTGGAGTGATAAACAACATGACATTCATGACTTGCTGTCTTTTCTTAAAATGAGAGAGAGAGAGAGTCATCCCGAGGGCTGAGTGCAGGGCCTTCACCCAAAAACCCCGCCCTTTGTAGGATTTATATCTGAGGTCTCACTAAGTTGCTCAGGCGGCATTCCAACTGGCAACCCTCCTGCCTCAGCCTCTCGAGTTACTGCTTTATAATTCTAACCTTCCCACGTATGATCTACCCTCCCTACTCTACCATATACGCCGTGAGCAGAAATCATGCACTGTTCTATGTTTTTCTAGGAGTATGCCCTAGAAAGAATGCAACAATTTTCTGTTGTGGTTGAAGAGAAAAAAAAAAAGACAGTAAAGTCGGGTCAATCTCTAGAGTTTTCTCTCCCTCAAGCAGTCATAAACTTGTAGCTGAGAAATTGTAAAGTTTTGAGACTAGAGCAGGAAATAAAAAACGTTGTCATCAGAACCACAGTGACAAGTGTTCAAAAGCACGATCGCTAAGATAAATGGCTTCTTGCGTCTCCAACATCACCTAATACTTCTAGAAAATGATTTCCCGGGACAACCCCATCCCTGGGGTTAAGAAGGGCATTTTACGAAGTCATCACAGCTGCATGGAATTGCCCTGTGGGACAACAGTTCTCCCATTGTGCTGTAAGTAGCCTCAGGAGGGATCGAAGGTGACATTTTAGGAAGCGTGCGGAGCACCCGGGTAAACATGACATATTTAAAAAATAATACCAAATGTCAAAGTAAAAGATTATTCACATCAAAATGCTTCATGATGCAAAATTTGAGTGGATTTTAGGGATGATAAACAAACTACCTAAGGTTGACCAGTTGTGCCCGCGCTCCCAATTTTTGTGTAAGGTGCCCACACCTGAACTGTGGGAGAGGGTGTGACTCTCCCAGGACTTCACTCGGGGAAATTGGGAAGCTTTCAGGACACCGACTAACTCTTTGCTGATTTCAGCAAACATCAAACAGCTTTGAAAAGCAATTGATATCATAAGGGAGTCCTGCAACAACTCAGAAAGTGTCAAAACATAACTAACATCTCCCACTCCCAGGCCAACTGTATTCTTGTAAATGAAACGCAAATTGTCCTTCAGGTACCATGTGGTATTTTATAAATAGAAGCAGTCCAAATCAAATCACTAAAAGCTTCTCTTTTGCAATTTCGTACAAGTTACTTCCATGTACGGGTATCTTCTCAAAAGCTTGAACTAAAATGTTCATTTTATTGACCAAATATAGATCCAGATTTTCAAATTCACCAAATTGGAAAAATACAACAGATTTCATGCTTCAGGACTGACACTGCCATGGTATTAACCCAAATTATTGGGAGGATTTTCCCTTCCTGTACACATAGATTTTCTATTTCTGTTATTCATGATCTAGCGATGTGTGTGAACTCTATTATGAGTTCAGTTGGGTTTCATGGTAGATATAATATAAATTATAATTTAAATATAATTAGAAAAGTTGAATTTTTGTTTGTTTTTTCAGACAAGGTCTTGCTCTGCGGCCCAGGCTGGTCTTGGACTCACCGCAATCCTCCTGTCTCTCACTCAGTCTCCCAAATGCTGGGATGACAGGTGTGCGCCATCATGCCCGGCTTGTGTGGTGCTTGGGAATCAAACTCAGGGACTTACTGTTTTACCTAGTGCTGGCCAAGCAAGCACTTTAACCACTGAGCCATTCCTCCAGCCCCAAAAAGCTGCATCTTAGAGGTGGACAATAAATGGAACTTGGAGAGTTTTCTGCTTCACAACATTGGGTTCCTGAACCCTTCCCAGCTATTCTCCGAAGCACTCCCATCCCAGACCACCAGAACAGAAAATCAGGCACACAGGAAAGTAGATTCTAAAGCGATTTTATCTGCTTAGAGGAAGAAGGAATGCTTGAAGAAACAAAGTGAAGGAGAGGAGCGATTTACAGTGTTATTTTTATGCTATATTCCACCAAAAACCAAGAGTACAAACTAAAGAACATCTAGGGACAGCTTCTTAGAAACTTGAATTAATTTATTGTGTTTACGCTCTACATTCCCCCTAAAACACTTGCATCATTAAAAATTGATATTTAAACATATATGGGTATTTTATCTAAAGTAAATTAAATGTAGATGAGTTTGCATTTATGTTTCTTTAATCCATTTATATATTTATTATTTGATCATCAGAACATTAGCTAAGGATCTACAAGGATTAGACTGTACAAGGAGGCCTTTTATGAAATTCATGATGTTTATGTTATTATAATTGTTTTTGCTTTACTCTTTTATTTGAATGTTAATCATTTTAATCCAATTACCTTGTTTAATTGTTAAATAAGCCATTTTTATGAAAAGATCTGAAATGTATTTAAAGGCAACCAAAGTAAGCTTAAAATATTATTCTCACTGCTCTTAATATGGAAGCCCTTTAAAGCAAATTTGGTGTTGATTTAGATATTTTTCAATCAGCAGGATAAACTAAATTATTCAACAACACATACGCATAAAGCTTTTCCTTCATACAAATCCTAGGTTAGGCAATCAAGGCCCGCAGTCCCAGAGATCTCCTATCCAATTTACGCTAAGATTTGGTTTCAGTAAAGCCTCTTTCTTGGAGCTTTTTCTCTCTCCAAAGCCCAGAGCATATTTTTCAGAGATTTTCACTGCCAACTCGCTTTCCTTCTTAAAGTACACTTCTTGGTGGAGAAGGCAGTAGCGTGTTCTCCTCAATTATCTTTCCCTATTCTGAGTTTATCCAGAGGGTTTGCTAGGATGCAGCCTCCTACTTGGCAAGCACAACATACTCCTCATAGTTCCCCTCCCCCCAGGCGTGTAGCAAAAGCCAGGGTCTTTCGGAAGATGCCTCGATGCATCCAGTGTAATTTGAGTTACAATCCTTGGCTCTGATTCAGTGCTCTCCACCCAGCACCAAATACAGACATGGAGAAAGTACACCCAGTTACGCTAACCTTCCGCTATGTAATCTCACTTGAATTGTTTCAAATTGGATTTCTGTTTTAGCGTACATTGGCATATTATTATCAGACCCACAAGTCAACAGTTTAACTGCCTCTGAGCTCCCTCTACTCGTCATCAAAGAAAAAGTAAAATACAATTAGATTTTGATGCAGATGAACTGATTGATTGTATTTATTACAGCATAACCTGAATTGGATGGAAGAGAATCCCCAAATGAGGAATTACATCTTCAGTATATAAAGCCTAGCTCCAATTTACAAGGCATGCATTGGGCCACACACAGTTTGTGTCTCTCTTGGGCTGACTCTGGTGGGTTTTGGTCTGTCCTGCCCTAACGCATATTAGACAGGAAAAACAGCAGTCCGCCCCGCCCTCTACACGTCTGTGACAAAGGGTGGGGGAAGGGAACCTTCAAGGAGCTGAGTCCAAGAGAGGCATGAGCCAAGAAGGTCACCGAGAGAGAAGCCAGGGCAGACCAGAAGAAAAGCTGCTGGCTTTTTACTGCTTCCCTCATTCTTCGTTTTCCACACACATAGTACCTACTCTGCCTTGCACTCAATACGAGCTATAATCCCAAAACAGCAAAGTGAATGTACGGTACAAAGAGAGACACCTTTGGGCCCAAGAAGCAGAGATCCCAACTTGAGAGGAGGCTGCACTTACTTTGGGTTCCACTCTGTCGTCCCTAGAATCTCATTCCTCCTCTTAGGGCCACAGCGTCATGTCCACCAGGAACGATTCCTCACCTAAGGGTGCTCTGGGGGTGGAAGGCCTTGTCATTCCCTGACCTCATGACCCCAAGCCACTTCCGGGGCCATCGCTGTCCTCCATTCTGGGTCTCCTTTCCAAGAGCAAATGAAACAACTGCACATGATTCTTAGGATTCCCAAGAGGAAGCCATCTGGCACAGGTAAAGCAGTGGTTCTGGATAGAGTTTGGGCCTGCGAGCCCCTCTGTAAGGCTGCGAGCCCCTCTTAAGGCTGCGAGCCCCTCTGTAAGATTCCCTCATTCTGTTCATTCTGTTCATTTGTTCTCTGCTGGAGGTGCCAGCAGAGAACAGAAAGAAGGAGCTAAGACCGGAAACCATCACGTTCTAGCTCAAAGTTCTGAGAAATGTGAGAACTTTCAATTTGAACCTAGTGTGTGGCTCATTGTAAGTATATATTTGTCAAGTTACAAGTATAGAATATACTTTATTCAACTGTTTGCAAGCTTGCTTTATGACATTAAGACATTTAAACAGATAGTAAGTGAGCCTTCGTTTGTATTCTTACCCCAGGACCCACAAATTTGAGAGGCAGATTTGTGTAGAAGGGGAAAAAGAAAATGGGGAAAAAACAGAAAAAGAGAGAAAGAAAAGAAAAAGAATGAAAGAAAAAAGGAAGGAAGAAAGGAAAGAAGAAAAACTGATTACCAGGCAAAGCTTAGATATATTATTTCAATATACTGTATTCAGTATCAAACAAATTGTTGGAATATTTCAGATGTTTAAATAAACTTGCTGAATGGCCAAATAATCAGCCGATTTCATCAATCTACCAATAAGAGGAAACAAGGCCCACTTTGCTGCAAACATGCTTACAGCCAAACTAAGGGATTTTGAAACTGCCCAGTAGGACCTGCCAACTCTTTCAAGCAGGAAAAAGATAAAGTTGGTGACTGATGCATTGAATCCTCCTGACAGGGCAATAGAGAAAAAGTTAACACCCCTAGGAAACATTCTCACATCCTAGGCTTCAGGCACATCAAATAATCAATACAGGAATAAAAAGACTACCTTTGGGATGTCTGAAATTGTCACCATCAGACATGAAAACCTTAACTTTGGCAAGATCAATGAAGCGAAAGACATGTTGAGAGGAATGTTGAAGTATTTCAAAGACAAAATCAATTGGTGGCCTCAGTGTGTTTAGTAACATTGTTAATTCAGGCTTTCTTGATCAAATGTGTTTTCAAGTTTTTATCTTACTTTTGTAGACAAGCAAAGTTGAGTGGGAAAGTCAGTCCTTCTTGAATCTTTTTTTTTTTTCAATCCTTCTTCTCAAACCTAGAACTGCCTGGAGGCATTTAAAATATATATCAGTGGCTGCAGGGTACAAAATACGCTTTAAAAATCAATAGATTTTCTGTATACCAATAATGAGCTTGCTGGCAGTGAAATCAGGAAAACAACTCCATTCAGAATAGCATCTAAAAAGGATAAAGTACCTGGTTAGGGGTCCACCTAACCAAAGATGGGAAAGACCTTTGTGATGCAAATTACAGAATATCAAGGAAAGAAATTGAAGAAGACAAAAGAAAATGAAAAGACCCCCTGTGTTCTTGAATCAGCCGATTTCATATTGTTAAGATGGACATATTACCAAAGCCATCTATAGATCCAGTGTGATTCCCATCGAGACACCAATGACACTCTCTACAGGACTAGAAAAGCAGCTCCCTAATTAATATGGAAACAGAAAAGGATATCCGAAGCACTCCTAAGCAAAAACACCAAGGCTGGAGGCATCCCAATACCCAATGCCAAGTTACAGTACCAACCCATTGTGTAACAACAGCATGATATTGGCAGCAGAGTGGACTATGTAGACCAATGGAACAGAGTAGAGGACACAGAAACAAATCTATAGTCATCTGATTCTGGACAAAGAAGCCAAAAATATACATCAGAGAAACGACAGCCTCTATAATAAATGGTGTTGGAAAAATGGTCATCCATTCGATTCCTGTCCCTCATCCTGTACAAAAATCAATTCACAATGGATCAAAGACATGAGGATAGTACCTGAAACTTTGGAACTGCTAAGAAAAGTCATAGGAAAACACTTAAAACCATAGGCTCAAGAGAAGATTTTTTAAAAAGGGTCTAGTAGCAGAGAAAGCACAGGCTGCAGTCTACAAATGGAACCACAGCAAATTACAACATTCCTGCACAGCAAGGGAAACGACCAGAATGAAGAGAGAGCCTACCAAATGGGAGAAAATATTCGCCAGCTACTCTTCCCACAGAGGGCTAATATCTAGAACACATAAAGGTCTCAAAAATCTAACACCAGAAAAATCAAATAGCCTAATCAATAAATAGGCAAATGAATTAAATAGACACTCCTCAAAGAAGTACAAATGGTCAATAATATATGAAAAATGTTAATGCCTTTAGTCATTAGAGAAGTTCAGAATGGTTATCACCAAGAACATGAAAACAAAAATGAAAGGCAGGTGAAGATGCAAGAGAAAGGGAATCTTTCTATACTGTCAGCGGAAATATAAATTAGTACAGCCCCTATAGGGATATTATGAAGGCTCCCCAAAACACTAGAACTAGAGGTACCAGAGGATCGAGCTACGCCAGGCCTTGGCACAGCCCTGAAGGAACAAAGTCAGCATGCTGTCTGAAGATCTGCACAGCCATGTTGATTACAGCACAATTCACAATAGCCAAGATAAGGAACCCTCCAGCAGGTGACTAACAAAAATATGGTATATATACAGGCTGTAAGGAAAAATGAAATTGTGTCATTTGTGCAGAAGCTGGAGGGAACTGGGGATCATCATGGTAGTTGAAATAAGCCAGGCTCAGAGAGACAAGTGTCACTCACTCTCTCTAATACATGACCTCCAAAGACAGCGACGTGGAAGTAAAAAGGAGATGGTTACGAGACAAGAAGAGACTAAGAGGGAGGGGCTGTGAGGGAGAGAAATGGGGTGGGCGTGGTCCAAATATGTTGCATGCATTGAAACCCAGTATTTAAAAAACTTAATAAGCACTAATAAAAATATTATTTAAAAATAAATGCTTTTTAAAAAACAATGCATTGACACCCCCCCACACAGAAATTGCAATTAGACTAATTGGGAATGTTTCATGGAAACTGTATTCTTCCAAATTGATTGAAGAGATCCTGTGGGGATTCTAGGCTGAGAAGAACGGAGCCACAAAGAGTAGAGCCGCTTGGTTTCTTGACCTAACGTCACCCTCCACCCAGAGGAGGAAGGAAGGTCTGCACCAGAGTGAAGACCCTCTGCGGAGGGGACCCGCAAAGCCCCCATCCGAGGCTCCCGGCTGTGCTATCATGACAGACACCAAGGAGTGTTGCTTTCTCAGTGTATGTCCTTGCCTTCACTATTGAAATGCATCCTATTTTTTTTGACAACTCACTTCCAATTTTGTCAAAGTAGCTGATTAAGTTTTCGATTTTTTAGAATGGTAAGTTAGACTACGTACTTCTTAACCATTGATTTGTCTCAGTCATTTGAGCCATATTTATAGTAAGAATGCTTACTAGCTACTGAATAACGCCAGTACTCTCTTCAGGTCTCAGACTTCAATAAGCCTTACAATCTCAAGACTAGTGACTACAATTCACATTCTGAGTTCCACCCCAAAGCTCCTGTTCAGTAAGTCTATTAAGAGTCTGTGTATGTACCAAGTTCCTCAGAGAATTCTGTTATTAGTGATTAGTAGGCAACTATCTGAGACATACTGACCTGGATAACCTCAGTCTAAGAGTAATCACCAAACATGGTAGATTTCTTCTCCTTCTGCACTTTCCCATTTTTTAAGTGGCATGCCTACTTTAATTTTATCAATCGTAGGCTGTGGGTTACGAATAGCTTGAACACCACTCTTCTGAGTATATAATGTAATCAAATCGATTATACGAAATCCTGGTGAATTGATCAACCAATTAGGAAATCCTTGAGCTGATTGCTTAGCCTATTATCTTCATGTAACACAAGGCAAACAGTATAGTGTGTTAACTGTTAATGATTATCATTGCACATGTTATGGCAAAGGCAAGTGGACGGTGCTGGGAAGTTACAACAACTCAGCTCACATGGAGAGCTAGACGGCTGTGGAGGACTTCATCTGTAATTTCTCTATCATTTCCTCAGTTATACAAAATAATAAAGTTAAGTAAACAGTAAATAAAGTTAAGTAAGCCACTCGTATTTTAAGGCTATATGAGTTACTTCCCGTGTTCTGGGTTCTTTTAAATTAGGGTTAGTTTCCTGATTTCTCCTAATGGATTCCCCAGGATCTGCAGAAGCGGACACACAGCTTGCTGTCTTACAGAAGATTGTCCTTCATGTTTTCCAAAAGCAAAGACAGATGACAGCGCAGTGATGTCTGCAATAGTTAAGTAGGCCCAGGGCCAAGTAGCTTTTGCTGATTTCTCTCATTTTCTCTGTACAATCTTATAAAGCAGGTAAAACTCTTCCCTAGTGTAGAGGGCAAGTTTTCAGGACCTTCTGTGCCCAAGCATAAGGAAGTCGAATGCAGAATGCACCTGCTGTTTTGAATATTCACTCAGTTGATCTCCCTCGCATTGCCTTCCCCTGCCAGTCACTGGCTCACAGTTCAGCGGCACCCACACTTTCCAGGTAGCCTTTAATTGCTCCTTCGACTGGCCTCCTTGGATTTCCCGTCTCCTCCCCCAGCTGAGACAGTTCTAGCCGAGTCTTCCCATACGACCATGTCTACAACTGGCAGAGATGAACCTACCTTAAAATCTGCCCTTTCCGTGTCTTTCTATGTTGCCTTTTCCTTTCAACCTTTAAGGAAGGACATGTTCGGTACCATTTGTCTATTATTTCCAAGCATCAGTTGGCCACATCACAGCCAACCGTGAGGCTGGCATCGCATCAGCTTCTGCTGTGGTCACATAACCAAATGACAGTCTCAGAGTGCCAAATTCATACCGGCTGTGGCTGATGTGTTGGAGAGGAACTAGCCGTGGGCAGGAGGAGTTGAGCCACGGTTAGCTAAGGTAAGTGTGAGCTGTAGCAAGACCAGGGGCAGAACGGGTGGGTGGGCTTTGGAGGTAGCGGGCTTTTCTGTCCTGTTCCTCAAGCATGCCTGCTGGGTCTATTATATTCCGAGGAGTGGTGTGTCCCTTGAAGGGATTATGTCAACTTGGGGGAATTAGGAACCACACCTCCATTAGGTTTAGGATTTGTCAACCATCCTAGATCGGGGATCAAGAACTGGTCTGGATTAGAGTGTGAGTAATTTGTGGACTGGCCAATGAGAGAAGAGCACCCACCCAGAGGTGGGAGGGCCAACTGGAGCTCCAACAGTATAAAGGGAAGGAAGCGGGAAGATTGTTACAGCTTCTTCCTCTGGGAATGCTCTCGCCTTCGCGATTGTCTACAGATGCCAACTTGCTACACATCACAGATCGTAGGCACAGATTCGCTCCAGTCTCGACTTGTGCCTGCCTGCCCATCACTGCTGTTCAGTCACCTATCTTCAGGCTCCGATCTTCACCTGAGACCTGCAGCAGACTCTCACCTCACCTACTGTTCTGCATTTCCGGAGGGAAGATCTACTTCACGGCTGAGCAGCCATCTTGGATTATCTCTATCCTTGGATTTGTAAGCTTTCCTAACGGACCTTTTTGTGCTAAAATCTGTAAATTCTGTCCTTGAAAGAACCCAAACTAATACAAGTGGGCAGGAAGTCCCATAAAGGCCATTGCTACCTGGGCTGCTGATAAAGGACACTGAGCAACATGGCAGACATGAGCACCCTCATGAGGAAAAGCCAATTGGCGTCAGCTGGGCTATCTCAGAGCCATAGAAGAACTAACAACCCGGCCCCAGTATACACTGCCCAGTCTTTCACATTTTCTCCTAAGACATGTATGAATTGAAAACCAAGTTCCAAGAAGAACGGCATGTATATATTAAGTCTCTCCACTGCCTATTAGAAATACTACATTTTTAATTTATGTCTATTAGAAAGAAAAATTTTTGACTATCTTACTATGGACTTTGGAAGAACTTTTTTTCAACTTACTACTACTTTTGGAGAAAACTCCCTAATTTTAATGCATAAAAAGAAAATCTCATTGATCAGAGACCAAACTACCAGAAAAGTTTAGGAGAGTAGAGGACACTGGCTAGAGAACCAAATGGTTTGGTAGGAACAAAAGTAAGTCGGTGTCGCGGTAGGAGGCCAGGGGTGTAAAGCTCCCTGTCACCTCCCTCTACCTTTCAGACGTAATGAGACTCTGAGCTGGTGCTCATTTAAAAAGGAAGTAAGTCTTCCCAGGGCCCCGAGAAGGCATGAATAAAGATGAGGAGACGAGCATTTTCATTTTGATTGGAGCTAAGTAGTTTAAAAATGATAATGGGGTTGGAAATGTATTTAATAAAAAATTATGCTGTGAATAATAAGTGAGGTATTGTAATTCTGACATGAAATGATTTTCTGAATGTCTTTGTAGAAAACGAGTTCCAAAGTGAGAATTGGAAAATAAGTTAGGTACCTTTCTAACCGGGAGGACATTTTCTTCTCTGTCGAAAAAGTAAGAGGCTGAACAATGCCCTGAGCTGCTGTGTGTGGATAAGATGGTAGATAGTTCTAAAATGGAGTGATTTGTGAAACGCCTTGCCAATGTTATTTCAGTGGTTATTACTGAATTCCTGAGTAGAATGTGGCAAAATATTTTTTATCGGAAGCACATAAACTCTCATCCTGCCTTCCGAATGGCTTTGTCTGCCCTGGGCTCTGTGAAGAACTGTGTATTTCTTGATTAAGTTCTTAGGAAGAATTTGGTCTTTTTCTAATTGACAATGCCATTTGTTCCAAACATCTGATTTCCGAGTTACAGGATAAATGACTCACAGTATGGATTTATTCCAACATAACTTGTTTTCAAGTCACATTTGCTGATAGCTCACCAAAATCTAATGATGTGGAAAAATACTCACGAAATAAAATAACTTATCGAAACCATATCCTTCCTGCTCATCTGTATTTTCTAATTTTCCCTTGGTGAACATAGCTTCTTATTTCAAGTTTTATTTATTTTCTGGTGCTGATCGTGACTGTTGGAGAGATTTTGTCAACTTGAGGTAATCAGGAACCAGGCCTGGATTAGGGTTCAGGAACCACGCCTGGATTATGCAATTAGGAACCAGCCTGGATTAGAGTGTGAGTGATTTGTGGGCCAGCGAATGAGGGGAGAACCCCCGCCTGGATGTGGGAGGTCCAACTGGAAACTGTATAAAAGGAATGAAGAAGAAAGATTGCTACAGTTTTTTCCTCTGGGGAGAGACTGGATTTGATGGGACTTAGCTTCCTGTTTGTGATGTGGTGAGAAGCTGCCTCTACTTCTGCCTCCGCCATGTACTTCCGTGGCTGCCAGCTGCCCCTGAGTGGACTGTGACCTTCTTAAACTGTGAGCTAAGATAAACCTTTCCTCCCCTAAATTTGTGGATGTCGGGTATTGAGTCACAGCAACAAAAAAGTAGCTAAGACAGTGACCAAGAACGTTACAGTCTATGGCTTCTCATACCATGCGGCATTGCGTTAGTCATGATCAACTGAAGGACAGAAGGCGACGTGGCATCAAAGTTTGCAAGCCTGGGTAACTCCCTCCAGGGACTCCCTCCACCTAGTAGAACCTTTACCTCTCTGACCTTTGTTCAGAAATCAACCACTCTCCCTGAACCTGGCCTCCAAAGGAATTCCAAGACTCAGACAGGATGAGGGCACATCACTGTGCCTGGGAGGTTGAGGCAGGAAGATTTCAAGTTTGAGGGCAGCCTGGACTACTACATAGTGAATTCAAAGCCAGCCTAATCTACATCTTAATGAGACCTGAGAGAGACCTTAGCTCCAAAAAGGAAAAATATCAAAATCTATTTAATTCTTTCTATCTCTTCCCTCTACTCATGGGCACACATCCCTGCATGCATTCAAAAGCATCCAATATTGCCCTGTGGATGCTCACCGTGCAACAAAGCAGGTGTCTGTGAGTAGCTGGGCCTTATCCCATTTCCCACACGGTGACCCAAATCCAGATCCCATCCTCAAGAAGCACAGATGCTATGTTCACATATAACAACCAGAAAACGAGCTATGGAAAAGATTCTTTTAAGGGAATCGAGTCATGTTGCTATGCCAAGGGAAGGCCCTCCTTCCTGTGGGGTTGGTGCCGTAGCCCGCCCTCGTGTGTCCACCATTGTCTCCTGCACCTCCACTCTCTCGGCTGACTCCATGTTTCAGCTGTGACGCTCTCTCCAGTTTTGTCCCACTGTGCCCCCTTTTACAACGACAAAGTTCTCTTGCCTATCTTCAAAGTAAACACACACATATTCACTGCCCCTTGTCTAATTCCTTACCTGCACAGCTTGGAGCAACCCTCCCCAAAGTTAGTATCCACTCAGAGCTGCGATCAGCAGTGCCCGTGGTGCCCACACACCTGCATCTCTTTCTGAAGATCCAGGCTCAGATCTTAGCTGCCAGCGCTTTTCTTGGGTTTCCCCAAAGAAACTGCACACAGCAAAGCCCATAGAACAGAAAGTATGGGGGTGGAAGAGAGGTTGGAGAAACCAATTCTTCTTACGCGAGGCCTGAGTTCTAACTCTGTTAGATTGTGTCAGAGGCTGGGTGACAGAGCTAAAAGCATTGACACAGTCGTCATCTTTCTCTGCCAATTTCAGGAGCAGGCCTGGCTGGGGTTCACTTCCAGAGCCCAGGGGGCAGAGAGCTGTGGACCAAGGAGTGGGTTAGATGAGGCAAACCAGAAAAGGAAGAAGGGCAGGCAGAGGAGCTGGTGCCCTGGGAGAAACAGGGCTGGGTTGCCTGCTGAGGAAAGAGAACCGAGATGCTGGGCTGGGAGGTGGCAACATCATCGTCAGGTGCACTAGGGTGTCACGGGCCACACAAAGTAGTTCCCTGTGTCTTCAAAAGAGTGCAGTTAAGACATGCAAGAGTTTTAAAGACATTGTGTCATTTATTTGGTTTTCTTTCCAATTCGACAGAAGCACAAAGTCCTGGTTCTAATTTCAGCATCCATGAGACGTCAAGATTAGGGAGGGATGTGACAAGTGTCAGCAAGAAAAAGTGAGTAATACACGGCGAACCCGCGGCACCAACGTGGCCAGAGAACGCGGCCCTCTGCTCGCCCAAGCTCTAGCACGCTGTTTATGCGGGAGATAAGCTTCTGCTCTTGCTAGATACTTCTTGCTGCCAAATTTTCCCCACTAACAAGAAATAGTGTGTTGTCACACTCATCTATTTAAAAAACAGAGAACCAAGGAGCCATGAAAAACATGCACCAAAATCTCCAGCCCATGAGGAAACAAACAGAAACCTGCACGCTGTTCTGTCGAGTTCCTTGAAAAGCTGTCAGTGTTCATTATCAAATATTAAGTCACTGACTAAATACAAGCACAGATTCCTTGAGTAACAGCATTGTTGCTGCGGTAGAGCTGGAGATGAACGGGCAGCAGGAGCCCTGTTTCCCTGATGGGAAGGGCTCAGGCTGTTCTAAGCAAACTCCTACATAACTAGGTTAATTCTACCACGCCACGGCATCTGTTTGCAGGAAGGAATCTGCTAATAGGCCCCACACCTAAGCTTTAAAAATTAATATAGTATATTTAAAATATCTATTTTAAACCTCAGTTCACTGTAGGATTAAGAGATCATAAAAAGACAAAGTAGACCTAAGAACAGTCAGTTTTAAAAACTCACATGCCACAAATCTTTCAATTTATCTCAACAACCGATATCGTGAATCTTTTAGTTTATCTTACGCCTCATAGCAGGTTTTCCAAGTGAAATTTCATGTTTCCCTGATCAGAGACAGTAGAGGTGTGGTCTGACCCAGCCACACTGTTACACTATTGCAGTTTCATAAGTCAGTTGTAATCCTCAGTTTTAATAAAACTTATCCAGTTTGTCTTTCTCTGATTCATTAAGTGTATTTGTCTCCAGATCTTTACCTCACGAATCAAGAACTTTCAGTACCATTTGCCAGTGAAACTCATATGGACACCAATCTGCCCAGCACTTTCTCAGCACGACACCCTCACTTCCTGTAAAGCTTTATTCCCCCGTAAGCTGAAGGGCTCCTGAATTGCTACAAAGATGTCTGCTGAATGAACTCTCCTTTAGGAACTTCGAGGAAATCTTCACGATGCCCCCAGGGAAGGGATACTCACTCTGAGCTACCCAAGGCTCTGATAATCACACCTCCCTAAATACCTTCTATCCAGCCAGCTTAGTTCTTCCAGCAATCATTCACTTCAATATTTCACTATAATTTAATATTCTCTATTAATCCTTGGAAATAGAGAAATATAGACAAGCCATATGTTTCTTTGCTGTAAAAAAAAAAGTTCACAAAGCAGGCTCATCTATTTTCATTCTGCTCATTGAAAACAAATGTTTCATTATTTTTCTCTTCACGGTAAACCTTGAAAACCAGAGGTAAGATTGAGTTTCCTGCAACCTTGACCTCTTCGTCCATATCCTTACTAGGATCCTTAATCAAGAAAGCAGTTGTGCTGGGTGAGACTGGGTAACAAGAGAAGTGGCAAAACTTGAAATTAGGCAACTAAACAGTCCCAACACTATAGGACTAGATGAGATAGTTATAGCTTAAAAGAGGTTCAAAGTCAAACAAGTTTTGGGTATCCTAAGACATACAATGCAAAGCCAGGAGAATATGCATAGCCCATTAGGTGGTCAGGAAGCTGAAAATTAGACCCGTTTTGTTGACTCACCATAAATATCTCTGTATGATCCCCCTTCCAGGGTGCTCAGGACTTATGGTATATGGTGGGACTTGTTGGAGAAAGTGTGTGGTCCTGGGGGCCTGAACTGAGCCCTGGAGTCACTTGTGATCACAGCTTAAGAAACCCAAGAACCCCAAAGGAAGTACTCTTTGGGGCTACTAGAAACCAAAGTGCAAATACTAACAAATATGGAACCAAAGAGACCTCGTGCATAAAGCCATGCACAGCAGATACAAGGGAATCCTCAAGAATGATTTACGATGCTTGCGGTCCACTGTGAGTGTTCTGACACACCCAAAGGTGCTTAGTGGGAGAGGATGGGCCTTGTAGTGCAGGCCTGCGATCTCAGCCCTCTGGGAAGCTGAGATAGGAGGATGGCTAGTTCAAACCCAACTTAAGCAATACAGCAACCTAGCGAGACCTTGGCTCAAATTTAAAAGCAAAGGTAAAAATGGCTGAAGATGCACCGCAGAGGGCTTAATCTCCACTCGCACAAAAAAAGGAGAGAAAAAGTGGGAGAGCTTCAGTTCTGAGACAATAATCTTCTCATCCTTTTCACGGGATTTTAAGTCATCTCTGCCAGACTCTACCAGGAAGCAAGAGAAATTTCCAACCACACAGTTGAAAAATGTCAGCACCTGGGCCCTCATCCTGCCCTTTCTGGTCCTCACTATGCACAGTCTGAGCAGCTCTCCTAACCCAGGAACAACTTCCTGGAGTCCAATGTCTCTGTTTTCCTTGCAAGTTTTCAGAGCACCTTATTATTGACCTTCCCTCAATGTCAATATTTCCACATGAAAGGTAGACTTGACTTTATTCAGATACATGGTGGTCTGTTTCCTTCCCACTATACTGTGAATGTCTACAGGCTTGCAGTGACCATTAACAAAAGTCACACGATTGTTGTTGATCCATGAAATAAATATTTACTGCTGATGAGGTTATGAGATTCTAAACTCAGAAGTCCAAGGCTGCAAAGTTATGGAAAGCGATGATCCAGGCAGACTATGAACTGAATAAGGTCACTGATGATCAATGCGCTTGTAGTGGCAAATACCTGCCAGGGTTTTATATTTATGAAGTCCATTCTCAGTGCTTATGTTATTGGAACCACACCACTTACTAAAGGAGTGGGCCACACATTCTTGTTTCTTCCTGTTTACAGGTGGGGAAATGGATACTCTTGGAGGTTAGGTGACTTGCTCAGGGTCAACAAGTCTTAAATATCAGAGCAGGCACTCAGAACCAGGACACGCACCGTCAAGTCCAATATTCATTCCACTGCTATATCAGAGTGGCCTTTTCGTTTCTTGAGCCTACATTAGAATGAAAGTCTCAAACTAAAGGGCGCTCACCATTTTGCTAGCACAACTGAGCAGCTGAATGTCACTGTTGACGCTCACAGTCTGTGTCTGTAGAGTTGCTCCATGCTGCCTGGTCTTTACACTTTCTGAGTTCCTTTGATATATAATAAATGTCACAGGCAGCAGTTGGTCATTGTCATTCCACCTCTTAATGGTTTGGTGGAGAATGAACAAATTGCTTGTGTGTACTTGACTCAGAGGCCAGCGTGAAATAGTGAGTCACCCTGAACATAAGTATATTTGCCATTATATTTGTTTTAGGCAGAGCTGATTTTTTAAAATGGATGATTTGACTCTTAATTATCATGACAAAGAGAGACTGTGGCAATTTTTTTACAAGAATCAGAGAGCTATAGTTTGGTTGCTAGGACCACAGATAAATGGCCTGCTGCAGAAATCCCAAAAGACTCTCTCCTTCCTTGTTTACTTAAATTAGTGATGACTTGGGGCCCACCCTTTGAGAAGGGCAAGAGGAGGCTATTTTTTTATTTTTTACATCAAATTTGGGCACTCAGTGTTCATATTTTTTCCAGCTTCTGTCAGTAAAAAAATAAAACTGAATATTTTGGCTACCCACCAAGCCATTCTCCATAAGCCCCCTCACAGCTGTCCATGTCCTCACGCCTGCAAAACTTCCTTACTCCAGACTAGATGAAAGAGTGTTTTTAATGCAAAGGTCTGCTTTCAGTGTTTTTGTTTTAAGAATCCAGTTTCCCATATGATAATCATTGTAGTTTTGGTGTCTGTTGAACAAGAAAATATAGAATAATAAAGTTTCTGTGAGATCAATACTGTATTTAAAAATAAAATTTGTGTTTTATGTACCATGATATAATCAGTATATTTTTTGGAAAAAAATAGAATATGCTTGCAAGACATATTTATGTTTTGCCTACATGTGGATTCACAACTATCCTCTTACCTCACCTCCTTCTTCCCTTGACTCGCAAGTGAGAAATAACCGATCTAGGCTTTTGGCTTCACAGGTCCATTATCTGAGCAGTCTTCACAGCCCAACTTCTTACCTATAGAGGTCGGTGTCTGCCACACGCAGAAAAAGAGGCATTGTGCTAATGAGTCTGCTCTGCCCTTTAACAAACCTTTCTTGAACATTTCCTCTCCATGCTAGGTATGGTAGTGTGGACCAGGAGAGTCCCCCAAAAGCCTCATGCTTGAAAAGTGATTCAATCATGGGGGTTGTTTGATTTTCTATGCTGTTGGGAGGCGAGGTCTACTTGGAAGGGGTGGATCACGTGGCCATACCTAGACGGGTATACACCAGCTCCTCCCTTCCTCACCCGCTAGACTTCCTATCTTGCCATGCTGAGAACAGCTTTTCTCCAGCGGACCTCCAACATGTATTCCACCTTTGCCAACTACCCAAGAATGGAATGAGACCTCCTGAAAGTGTCCACTAAAATCTTTCTTCTCGTAAATTGTGGGTGCCAAGTATGGTGTCCCAGCCAACAAAAAGGTACCTGAGACACGAGGTATAGCTTGGGGTGGAATTTCCCCAGTCCCAGAGGTTTGAAATTGCGACTAGTCAGTACTGCATTTGTTTTCTTTAAAGTTCAGATCTCTCAGCATTCAAAATTCCCTGACAAAAATAGTATTTCTAGTTGTTAGTTGCTTCTCAACCCTGGCTACACAAAAGTAATCACACAACATCTGGATCCCCTCTAGGCCCACGACATTAGATTCTGTGGAGAAGAGAAACTGGGTGATTTTTTTTTTTTTTTTTTGGTTTTTTAAATGTTGTTTTTACATTTCTAAGTGATTGAATATTTTGCTCAAACCATTGACATCTCTATAGTTCTGAGAGACCTCAAGAGGTGAAAGGCAACAGAAAGAATGTGGAGAAATGCCCTTGAAGGTGAATCTACCCCAAAGTTTGAGTCAACAAAGCAGGATGGAAAAGAAATGTCAAAGGTGGCTTTTTTCACCCTCATAGCTCCACCCTCAGTCTACAATCCCTCCTACTACGTAACTTTTTACTTAGCATATATCCATCCAAGATGTTTTCCTTTGGCTAGACTCCATTTCTACACTCATTCAACAAATAATAGTTATGACCTCATAGAATTTACATTCAAACAGAGGAGAAAAACAGCAAATGGAGTCAATTTTATACCTCTGGCTATTATTTCTTTTTTCTACTCATTGGCATCATTTGGGGTTTGGTATGACTCTGGTGAGTCCTCAGTGGTTCTCAGATTGATTTTTTTATTCTGTCATTACATACGTGTATTTTTCTGGAGTTTTTCAAAGAATATGTACAATTGCACTCCACAAATCTGTGTCTGAGATAACTGACTTTCATCTGACCCTTGAAAAAGTTAAAGTACTGTGGTTCCAAAATGTTTCTGCCCCCAGGTAAAGTGAAGGATGAGGTCAGGATCTTAAGTCAGAGAACATAAATTCCAATTTTGACTCAGACTTACTAATTGCATGACCTGAAACCAATGACTTAAACTCTTCAGGTCTCAATTACCTTCATTTGTAAAACGAAGATACCAAGAGGAAAATCAAAGATTTACACAGAAATAAACAATATCTACAATCAAAAGGATTCACACAGCACACACACACACACACACACACACACACACAGGATCAGCAGCCAAGAACTGAGACTACCCATCCTGTTATCCATGTGCGAAAATAAATACCCTTTCACCACCATCACATTCCTTTACCACATTACCTATCTTGATAATATCACACTTTTCATCGATCCTTGTTGATGTCAACCACCACACAATCCCCATCCTCCCCACCGTCTCACGTAATCCTCATTAAAGCTCCCATGTATCTTGTCCTACTACCTCATCCCGCCCTCCAGCCTTGAAATCTAACTCCTGTGCCTTTTGAAACTCAGAACAACTTACCTTACTGACTACAGTGACATGGAACAGTCACACACACACATGCAACACATACACACACGCACATCGCTTACCCCGTCCCGTTTCAACTTTTTTCATTCATCCCTTTCTAAGATACAGATCATTTATATGCTTCCTTCTCATCTCTTCACTCTCGCACAACCCAGGGCCGTTGGTATAAACTGAGATTCTGCGGCTAATTAGAAGATCTAACTGAAACTTCCTGAGTGCTAACTCAGCGATTTTTTCACTGTCTTATTTCAACTTCCAGACAACACACCACCCCATTCAAACACAGTATTATTTTAAAAGTGTTTCCCCCTTATAAAAATGAGGCAAAGTATCTTAATGAAGGAACCAATATTAGCATGGATAAACTATTTTTTCCACTTGCTCTGCTGCATGAACCGTGAATTGATGGTGTGTTTCACACCCCCACGCCTTCTGCTTTACAGCTGGGAATCCTGCTTCCCGAGACCTCCCGACTCTCTCTTTACTACCATTAGCAACACAAGAAGATGATTTTCTTTTATGGCTCATTTTGAACGCAGTGAAGAAACAAAGTTTTTATCAAGTCAAGAGAGCGAGGGTGCATAATAATGAACGTTGAGCACCTAGCCAAGTTCAAATCCAGAGGCGGCCGCCACCGCCGGACCCCTCCCTGCACGGCTGCCTCCAGGGCCCATCATCGCAAAGCCTGCAGCTAAGTGCACGCCTCAGCAAAACTGCAACTCGCTGCACATTACCGTGTTCGAGAATAGTCAAAATGACAAGTGCGACACCCTCAAATTTCAATACACTGCGGTGAACAGACACAATCATTATAACACACATCATGGATTAAGGCACAGACAAAGAAAAATTTAGAGCGAGGTGATGGTCAGCTAGGAAAGGAGCAAGCCTCTGAGAGAGCCTTGGGCACAGAAGCTCACTCCTTCTCCACCCCCTGCCTCTGATGTGTTAGAGCATCTGGAATGCGTGTATTTGCAAATAAATACATAAATAATAAAATAATATTATATTCTCAGCCAAAAAAGTTTTAGAGAAATCTAAATAACTAGGTGCTTAATATTTAGAATGAGAGGGCTTTTTTGTTTATTTAGGATTTTCCCCCACATTTTATTGATATGTATATGTGCAAAATTTAATGTTTACAATGAGGTTGGGCATTTTGTGCACATTCATATCTTGTCAAGGTGACAAGGGCTTTCCCACTCTCCTTTTGTCCCTCCCCCTAAAAACCCCTCCCTCCCTCCTCCTCCACCCTACCCCCCTCTTTCACTTTGTCTTGAAAAACTGTGCCTCCAAATGTTGAACTCCCGTTCCCCTACCCCTTCTCCCCACACCCAAACCCCATCATGAAGGGACCTGAACAAACAATTCCGAGAATTCCGAGAATGTTAAGTACTTCCCAGCAACGCCCCAGTTCCCGGAACCGAGGCTAACAGCACCTAGATAGCACAGGGGCCGGCAGCACCTGTTGCAAGACCCAGATGTTAACCAAGACATTGACCTATAGCATACCCCATCACGGCGCCAAAGTGTAGACCAATAGACAAACTGTACCTTTTAAATAAGCCAATCATAGAACGACCCTCCAACCCCCGCCAACCCCTCCCTTCGCCTACGGTTTTCAAGCTTAAAAACAGCCTGTACCAGCCACTCGGGGTCCTTCACCTTCCCGAGGCTGAGGGACCCAGACGCGTCTGTTAATAAACCTTCCTCTTGCTTTTGCATCAACCGAGTCGTCTGAGTGGTCTTCTTGGGGCGACCTTCGTCGGCAGGACTTTTGGGTCCAACAGTCTTTCGTCTTAAGTTCCAAAGTTTTTTTGTTTTTGTTTTTGTTTTTGTTTCTCTGCTCTGGGTAACTGTCTACTCTTCCACATGGTGGCAGTAAGAAGGTAGCAAAAACAAAGCCACCAAAGCAAATTTGTCACATGGTAGGAGGCTGGACGTCCCTTACAAATGGAAATGTGTCCAGATGCGCACAAGTCCTTGATGAATGGGCCAGCGGGATGACAAAAGCGGTTCAAAGAGCACCAGGAGAAGTGGGGAGTTAGGGAAACAGCAGGACGTTGGAAGAAGATTGCTGGGTTATATCCAAAAATGGTTGATATTCCACAATGCAATTAAAGCACAACCTTTGAGACTATATTTTCTACCAGACAGAAATCATTCGCATCTCTACCAGACAAAACTCATATATATATATATAAACACGTGGCTTTATAGACTTCCCTAAGCAAAAGGACATACTTCAAAAGAATTAAGTGATCCTTGGGTAACCTGTTAGGACATACAACAGTTTGACACAAAAATGACACAGACATCTCTTTTTGCCAGATATCCAATTTTTGATACTATTATTTTGAACAGAACTGATGTAGGAGAACCTCCTTGTCGTGAGCTGCCTGTAGAGACACCCTCATCTCCTTTACATCAGAGAGTTGTCTGGTCTCCTTGGAAAGAAAAAGCTTGCCAGATCCTAACAAGAGCCTCTCTTATCATCACCTATTTTAGTAACAGTATTTACCTGAGTAACCTAACTCACCTATAAAATAAGAATGTAGTTAATCAATTAGTGAGTTAATCTCACATTGCCATCTGATTCCTAAGTTCTTCGTATTTTAGAAAGAAGGAAAAAAGCACATTACCCTCCTGAATGTCATTTCACTCCAAAATGCTTCATTGAATCAATTTGTCAAAGATCACATCGGGTACCCAATACCAAGATCCTAATTTGAAGTTACAACAGAAAAACCTAAGAGGTTATAACTCCGGTAGAAATCCCAACTTCCTGGGGCCAGTCTGGGGACCACCGTGGTCTCACCACCCTCTGGCGATGCTGACGGGCCAGAAGAGAAGCGGCAGAGCAAGGAGCTCAGGTCTAGGGACCCCCGGAGACCACCTGACTATTAGTAACATAAGGGCAAAAAGGTACGCGTTTTTCTCGGAATCACAAGGCAAGTGGTTGCCACACCCATAATCAAAGACAGATTAACAAGAGAAAAGCATCACGAGTTCACCTAATGGAAGCTGGACATGACACAGGAGCCCTCAGAAACGATGGCCCAAAGACCCAGGCCAAGTGTGTGTTTGTGTTGGGAGCCATCTGTATTAGAGGCCCCAGACCTGAGACATAAGCAACTCCATCTTGGCTCAAGTCTACCGTACTCGGTGCTGCTGTCACTCTGAAATGCCCAGTTTTCCGAGAACTCTTTTCTTAAACTAACGTGACCTTTGCCTTTCTTTTTCTGGGGCATTCTATTAAATATTTTAGCATAGATTAGCAGATAAGAAATCAGAATGCCTTGCGGTTTGGTGACCACAGCAATCGTGCTTACACAGATTACCTCTCCCGTACTATTCTCCTTATATACGTGGCGGGCCCGGGCATGTTTGTATGCTTAGGTTTGCTGAAGAGTGGGCGACTGTGTTGACGTGTGATGGTACCACAGGATACGAGCGAACGTAATAAACCATGGGGGGTTTAGCCCGGGTTATCAGGTGAGACACCTATCATGTGCGAGGGTCTCAGGGAAAGGGGGACAAGGAAGATCAGAGGCTGAGGTTCTAGCTCACCAGTAGCTTTTGTTTTTGTTTTTGTTTTCTTTTTCTTCAGTTTTCTTCAGGCAAAAACACTAACTACTCCAAGATGCCTTGCTCTGGGATGTTCTGTTTTGAGCCTCATCGGTAATTTTCACAAACAAGTTTCACAGCAAAAGAAATACGAAACATGTTAATTCGGGTGCAGAGAGGAAAAGCAGGAGGAAAAGAAAGAGCAGGAAGAAGAATTAGATATAATGCTATGTAAATTATCTGGGCTGAAATTATGTTATCTTTTATTGCTTGACTCCTCTCTGGATTTTTTTCTCCAAGTTTATTTTTCTCAAGGAGAAATCTGCCTCCTAGAGAAAGAGAAATACATCTATTTTAGAAACCAAGTCTGAATTGTTAAAATAATCCAGTTTTAGAAGAGATAGAGTGTATAATGAAATAACAAAAAAAAAGAAATTTGACAACTCAATAACTTTTGACAGCAGATTACAATGCTTGTCATTTTTTAAATTTTCCTTGTAATTCTTTTAAACTATGAATTGAATTTTGAATGCAGGATGTTGAGAGCTTTGTTACTTACTTTAAAGTATTTATGCCAGTCATAGTAATTATGCCTGGGCAATAGTGTGTTCTTGGATCATGAATTTGTGGAATGCTAAAGACCTAAAATTATCCACTTAAAATTAGAGACTTGGCTTTGGAAGAGGTGGCCCAATGAGCACTCAAAGCTGCTGCTAATTGCCACCCCACCCTGTGATCACTCATGTCTCTGAATCACGGACTTCACACGAGTTTAAATTAATTCAAATCTATATTAATGTAAAGTATACGTATGTGCCGCATGGCACTTTTGCATTGATGGAGACAGAGAAAAGCTGTTAGAAAAGAAGGAAAAAGAGAATAAAGCAAGTGAGAATGTTAACATTCTGGAAAGTACAGAAGCCGCTACAATTCCAAAAATACATTTTTCAGTCACATCTCAAGGTTTCACTCCACATTGTGCTGTAACTATCTTAAGTCTTAAGGGCAGGTTTAAATACTCAGCCACCCAATCTGGCATATTCAAAGTACATTGTTTATGAAAAGACTCTAAATTTAATCTCATCAGAGTGCTGGATAAAAGCATTTTAAAAGGAAGCCACTGATTTCTAGTTAGCTCTCTCTTCCTCAAGGATATTAATAATTATTCACCTTTTATAATAAATGAGTTTATCTAAACACTGAACAGATGTTTCAGTAAAACTTGGGAATCTTAAGCTGTATTTCCTAATAATTTTTTGGAACTTTTTTCTTTTTTACTTCACACTCAAAAAGAAGTATTACTGGTGTGACCAGCACTGGAGTTTGTTCCATCACATGACAGGTCACAGAGCCCACAGGGTGGAGCACTTTCCGATTAAGAAACCACCCCTGTAGTGGCCCAAGCTGTGTCTCCACCCTCCTTCCTCTGGGAGTAGTCAAACAAGAAGGGCACCTTGATTACTTCCCGCTGTCTTGGTGGGGGCTGGGTCAGAGAGTGGGGGAAGGAGCTGTTAATAACTAGTCTCTGGAAAAGTATACTTGCTGATAATCAACTTATTGTTTTTCTCTAAATGAAGATTTCAGTATCTTCATCCATCCAGAACAAACAAAATTTCTACTTGTTCTGAAAAATATGAAAGAAAGGATGAAGACTCTGTTCATTTATTTGAGCCTCTAAATTTAATCTGTACATAGTATGTCTGGGGAGAAAGGGAACCTGAAATTTCCCATGATGTTGAAATTCAAAAACTCATTCTTTTTTCCCCATTTTTATTCGTATACACATTTGCGATACACAGCATTTATGCTGAGCGTGTTTTGTGCACATACATATCCTGTCAGCACTGCTATCCCTTCCTCTCCCCCCTTTTCCACCCTCCTTTCCCCTTTCCCCTTCCCCTTGACTCAATATCGCACCCATTTTGTGCCATAAAATCCTTGTATTCTGGGTAGCACATATTAGAGGAATCATACGATATTTAACCTTCTGAGTTTGACTGACTTCACTAAGCATAATGGTCTCAAGTTAAGTCCATTTACCTACAAATGCCTCAGCTCTGACTTCTAAAACTCATTCTGTTACATAAAAGTTACAGGTTCAAAACCATCCTTTGGTCAGTGAATCATGTCCACGTACCACAAGAATGTTTTTTTTTTTTCCTCTTTAGAACTCCTGAAAGTCACAAAATGCATATGCCTTCAGCAGTAGGTATGGTTTTGAAAGTAAAATCTCTTACTGAAAATCAGATGTGCATCACCAAGGCCATATTTGACCTATTCTAGACAGCAACCAGAGTGAGGTGCCTGGGAAGCCTGCTCTGTGCGGTAGGCCTCGAATATCCTACAGCAGGTGGGTCGTCGTACAGAGGCACACGTGAAAGCTGGTACAAACGAGCTGTTTCTATGCCGGGGGTGTGAAAGACAAGAGCTCAATTCTGCCCTGGAAGGGTTTGTTTGTCTATCAGCCTCACCAAGGCACAAAGGCAATAAGTCAGAAAGGACAAATAAAAATGCTTTCTGTTAGAAAGAGAAAAAAAGAAAAACTAGAAATGTCAAATGTAATCTAAACCAAGGAGACATTCAAAAGCCAGCGGTGATTTCCTCACCTTTCACCTGACTGTCAAGATACAATGCGGTTTTTCAAAGGAAATTACATAAAAATACGTTTGTGTGATGCTAAAATAAAAATGAACTATCCTTATCTCAAGCATTAATGCGATTTCCCAAGGCAACCACACCTGTAGGGTGCTTGGTCTAGCACATGACATGCGCAGTGTCTAAGCGAGGCTAAAAAGAAGTCAAGTTTCATGAGACTCTGGAGCAAATATGCTGGGATCAGGACACGCCCTAAAGTTATCATTTCTAATGAAAATGAAAATGACCTGAGAATACAGGCTTTGAAGAAATAGAGGAAATGAATCACAATTATATAGATCATCGATGGTGAAGTAAGAAATTGAATTTTCTGACATACATCCTTGGAGTCATAAGCCCAGAAGTCTCTGGTTTTTATTCTATGTCAAGTCTACGGTTGCCTTTTTTTGTTGCATTAGTGAGTAGAGACATTGTACAATGTGAAATAATTCATCAGTTAATGAGCGCAACCTACAACAGTGCTCCTGGGAGCACATACTCAAGATACAAATAAGTCATATAAGTTAGTCAAATTCTAGCTTGGAAAAAATGGGCCCACACTAGAGAAGCACACAAGCAAGAGGAGAGATGTGGAATGTGGCAAGTGACGAGTTGACACACCCCATTTTCCAGTCTCCAACTCCTGGGCTCCATAAGTTGGGCTGCATTATTCCCCACGCACAAGTAGTGATTCCTTTTCACAGTCCACAGGTAGAAAAGTCAAATGTGCTAGATGTTTTTTCTCTCTTTCTAAGCATCAAATCCCCTGTAACCAAGGCAACTGATATTGATTCTGGTTATCTATTCTGTAGGGGAGCGCGGTCCGACGTCATATTTGCAGCCATAATGGGCATCTTTGATAACTTCAGAGCTCCAGCCCATGTTGACATTCTTAGGAAGACATTCTCTAAATAAGAGGAGATGCTGGTATACTTCTAGTACTTTTTAATTAAACTTTCTATTTTAGAATAATTTCAGAATTGCAGTAGGGTTAAAAGGACCACAAGGGGCTTCAGTATCTCCCCTCATCTATTATTAATTCTACACAACCATAGTACATTTGGCAAAGCTTTAAAACCAAAGTTGCTAAACTCATATGAACTAAACTCAAGGTGTATTACAATTTCACCAGTCTTTGCATTAGGGTCCTTTTTGTGTGGCAGGATCTAGCCTATGACTCTCCTTTCGTTCATTTTTCCAGTCGCCTCGGTCTTCTCTGGTCTATGACAATGTCCTGATATGTCTTTGATTCTCATGACCATTACAGTCTTAAGGAGCTGTGGCCACGTATCCTGTCAAATTCCTCCCACCTTTTTCCTCTGACTTCGGCTTCAGTTATGAGAATCTGGAAAGAACCACAGATGAAATGACTTCCCATTTCTCTTTACCAGAGGGCACAGCATGGCCACATGACATGTCTATCCACATAACCACAACCAGATGGCTAAACGGTGGCTGCCAGCCTTCTCCGTGATACAGTCGCCATTTCTCTCTTCCCATAGTCTGTTACTCTGAACTAAATCACTAAGCCCAGCCCATTATTGAGAGAGCAGACGAGTAAGAAGATGATGAATAGATACATTTGTATTTTCCTATCTGTATATACAGATAATATAACTATCCACATATATTCAAAGCCCTCTGTAAGAAAAACTGGTCTCTTTTCCATTTATGTGTTGTCTTTTTATTTACTTTTTCAACCATTTATATCTATTAGAATGTATCCCCATGTGTTCATTTTATACTTTGGGCTATAATCCAGTACTGCGTTATTTACCTTATTATTCAAGTTGCTCCACTTCCCTTGGGCTGGCTCTAGGGTTGCCTTGATATGTCCCAGTCTTTCGGATATTTTTCTATTAAAGTTTGAGCCATTTTCGTTATTCTGTATTACTTGCTCCCTTGGGATATCATTTAGTATCGGCTTTAAGTAATGTCTGTATGCTGATGACGCCCAGATTTCTAGCTCCTGCGCAGAGTTCTCCCCTGAACTCTACATGCACGTTCCCCTGATTCCTCGTGATCACCACGTGGGTATCCAACAAACTCCCCACCTCGATACACACTAGTGGAACACCTGATCTCCCTGTCATGCCCCCTCAACCTTGTGTCAATCAGTGATAATTCCATGATGCTTTTTCACACCTTACGCTCATCTATTCATCCATCCACCATCCACCCATCCGGACCTCACTACCTTCTGTCAACTCTACTACTGTCACCCTGGTCCACACCACCCGTATCTCTCTCCAGGGCCACGGAGAGCACTTCCGCACTGACCTCCCCACTTCCACATCACTCTGCACTGCGCTGTCATGCAGAGCCGGCTGGAGGATCTTGCTAAACCTAAACTGGATTATGCTGTTCTGCTCCAAGCCCTTTATTGATTTCCTGTACCACTCTTAGTATTAATAACAGTCAAAGATCTCAGGCCTAACTTCTTACAGCAGACTATAGCACCCTGCACATCAGGACAGCCCCTCCTTGACAACACACACACACACACACACAGAGCGATACTCGCTGCGTCCTTCTAGCAGTCCCCACTCACTCCGGGGCAGCCACACTGGGTCCCGCACTGTTCCCACGTCCTTCAGGCCTGCTGCTTCCCCGAAGCCTTTGCACCCATTGTGTCTTCTTCCCAGAATGCCCTCTCCACCTACGCGCACGGCTGTCCCCGCATCTTGACTCCAACGTTGTGCTGTCAGATCACTTACTCTGGTTTGCATTGATAGCTCAAATTTTGTCTGTCTTTTTCATCACAAATAAATCATTGGGCATTTTCTTTAATATCAATAAAATAGCCATCTGAATTTAAGACAAGAATGTTTTGGTCTTAGGGATGTCTTCCTTGGCAACTCTGCTGAAGATTTCATCCTCCCCTTCCCACAAATGCTTGTTACCTTCCTCTTCAGTGCCATTTATCCCCCTTTCTCAATTTATTCTTTTGAACAGCACCTTATCAAAAAGACCCCACATACTTTACTTACATGTCTTTCTATTGTCTATGTCCCTCCTTGAGAATATAAGTTATTCTAAAGATGAGGTTTCTCTCTCTTGTGTCTACTAGTGCCTTCTACATTTCTAAAAAAGAAAAAAAAAATCCTGCCTTCTGTAACATATTTAAAACATATGTTGAACGATCTTCATTGAGCCATTTCAAAGTTTTAGGCTGTTAGATTTAAATCCACAATGTTCCCCAAAGTCTCATACGTCTGGAAGGGGATTGGTTCACCCAGTGATGATGTCACGTGCTCTTAGGAGGTGGGGCGGAATACGAGAGGTGGGACCCTGGAGCCGCGGTCTAGAAAATCATACCTCCGCCCACGGCCTTTCCTTCTCTCTCTACGTCCTGGCCACCGTGAGGTGAAGAATCTTTCCACACTCTGCCCTCCCACCATTGTGCAGACTGAAACCTCGGAAACTGTGGGCCTGTCGGCGGCGGGTGTTGAGTCCTGAGTCTCGGTGATGAGAAGCCAAGGCGCTGGACTTCTCATTCTTCCCTGGTACTGTGCTTTCGCTTGGCAGCACACAGAGAGGCCTGCCACGGGGTCCACAGTCGCGAATGACGGTAGTAAGTCCGTAGATGTAAGTAACAATAATTATGTGTGAACCCACTTGCCTGGTGCATGCATTCTACCTCCCTCTCTCACCTGCCGGGATGCTCCTATGTCCCCTCACCCTCAGCCCCCACTTCCGACAGCCTTCTGGAGGTAAGGAATGCCCTGCCACGGGAGCATATGACCCTGCCCATGGCCCATGTGCTGCACCCTCCCCACCCCCAGCTGCTGGCGCACACACCAGTGTATTCATAGAGAAGTTGACAGTCTCTTCGGACTACATCCTTGAAAAGGAATCAGGCTTTGTCTGTAGGATACTCCAAAGTCACTGAGGGGCAGCAATCAGACTCTCATCCTGAGGGCAGGGGAATGAAGAATACGGTCAACCTTAAAGATTCTTTCCTCTTCTTCAATACAGAAATTTTTTTTTCTCTCCCTCTTTCTCTGGGTAGGGGAGGTAGAGGTGGCAGTACCTCTCACACTTGTGGTTACTTGATAAACATCGTGATCAAAGGCATAGACTTCCTTTGACATTTGATATTCAAAGGGAAGGTCTGGAATACCAGAAGGAAGAAGAAAAAACCGGTCACTCTTCTTTCAAAAAGCTCTCACAAATACAAAGCATCCAGGCTTTTCATACATAGTTCTCCTATGGATCTTTCAATATGTTTATAAATGTAAATAACTTGTTTTCTCCCCTGACTTTGTGTGTCTGGCCATGTTCAGAGCAAGTAAGTGCCTGAAGGCCCCTAGCCTCCGCTTGGAGGCTGGATGCTTGCAGAGCAGAGCAGGTAAACAATCTACCTTACTCTGCCCTGTTCGTTCTCAAGCACATTCTGCCACCTGGATTGTTTGGCCTTATTTTTCGTAAAAGCTCAGAAACACAGACCATCTACTCAGCATCTACACAAAGCAGCCAGATAAGATTTCTTGAACCAGGGGTTGAGTCAGGAGATGGGGCAAGCCTGCTCTCCCATGACCCGCCTAAGGCAAAGGCAGTCACTATCTGGCTACCTTGGTTTATCTCAGAAAAAGATGTAAACAAGGCAAATGTGTTCATGCCGTAGGACTAAGTGCACTCGAGGAAGGGAAGCCCAGTCCAGGAGTTCTGCACTAATAGTTTAGAACTGTCACTGCTAGTGTATCAAAAGAAAACAAAAGAGTAGTTAAGCTTGATTGTTATTTCACAGACCAACTGGCCCTGGAACCCTGCCTCCTTGTGTGTGTTTGTGGACCCTGGGCATGTTAAACTCCTGCCACGTCCAGAGAGAAGGCAGAGGATCACAAGGTCAGAAGTGGCTCCCGTACTTACTCCTTTGCCTGAGCACAGTGTAATACACTGTAGTCGGCCTGTGCCTGGTGGAGCACCCACCATTGACCTAAAATTAAATGTACCAATGTGGCTTTCTAATGAGAAAATTGACCTGGTGGGTGAACACAGCCCCAAGATCAATCATTAAGAAAAGCTTGTAGATAAACGGACCCGATGGTTTCACCTGACTAGCAGTCTGACCACTTTCAACTTTACTATGTTATCCTGATTCAGCTAAAAAAAAATATCATAAACACTGTGAAGTAAGTTGGCATGACCACAAACATGGGTTAGAGGGGGCACTAATGAGGCAAGAGGAGAAGGTAAACTCGAAAAAGATGGCAGTGACAAGTGACATTTCCTGAGAGTTATGACTCAGCCACGTCCAGATTAAAAAAAAAAAAAAAAAAACAAGGACAGACAAACGCAGAGGTTCCTGAACTTTCTCAGTATCTCAGGAGTTGACACACATGGCCAAAAAAAGAAAAAAAAATTTAAAACATACAGGGCTTGCATCTATAGAGTAGTTTAATTCCAAAGAACATCTAATTATCTGTTCTCCCATCCCAGTACTAACCAGGCCCTACCCTGCTTAGCTTCCGAGATCAGACGAGGTCGGGCGCGTTCAGGTTGGTATGGCCGTAGACAAATTATCTATTCGCTAATAACTTGGTAACCAGGCAAAAAATACACATACATTTAAAATAACTTTTGCTTTGTCTTTAACACTAACACTAACGTACTACCGGACTCTTCACTCTCTGAGGACTGCAAATCTCCCCCAACCTTAGAGTCAAATTGGACCTGCCACCCTCTTTTCCTGTTCTACCCTGATTTCAGGGAGAACCTCCAAAATCTAGCACTGCAAAATACGTGCTGTCATTGCTACACGAAGTTGAGAATGTGACCTACTCAGTGCCCATAGTTTGTGTCCTCCAGCGAATGTTGACTGGTGCTGTGCCTCACTCCAAAACTTAAAATAGTCACTTGGACTGGGAGGGTGCAGCTCAGTGGTTACAGCGCTTGCTTACGAAGCAGGAGACCCCAGATTCAATGCCCCAGTACCCCCTGTACAACAGCTGGACAGAGTGGCTCACACTTATAATCCCAGCATTCAAGAGGCTGAGGTAGAAGAATCGTCGTGAGTTCAAGGTCAGCCAGACTACCTAGTGAATTCAGGACCAGCCTGACCACAGAGTAAGGCCCTGTCTCAAAAAAATAAACCATAAAATAAAGTATCTCACTGAATCCTTGAGAGTTTGTTACACTGCCCTTGGAGAAGTATCTAAGTCCAAGTCTAGAGCCGAAGGTAACACAACATAAGCCTAGACCATATTCTAACACCACATTAGAGAGAGAGGTGATGCTCAAAGACTACTACAGTCATAGCAAAGAATTCTGAAGCCAACTTAAGGAAGTTCTTGGCCAAGTATGGGGCGATTCCAGCACTACATTCATAACTTTAATGGATAAAACACATCAATATGCAAGAGCAATGTTTTGAAAATCTAATTGGCCATCTTCTAGACACTTTAAGTGATTATTTTGAAAACTGGTAAGTAAAGAGAAACAACCTAGCCATTTTTCCTACTCTCTTACATAAACCACCACCAGATACTCAAATAGGAGATGTTGATTTTTTTTTTCTGCATAACAGTACTTCAGCTACACAGCAAAAGCAACAACATAGTTTTAGAGTAATATGCCTTTGCAAACTTTAATAAATTACAAAATATAGACATTGATCTTAAGGAACAAAAAACACAGACATCCAAACCCTCTCTTCCTGTCATCTACAAAACATCTCCCTTATCCCCCCAAAACATTTAAAGTATGAATTCACTCAAGCACCATTTGCAGGGAAAAAAAGACAAGAGCGCATCATATTAAAAGGAAACTCTAAAACTCAGATTCTTTAGCAAGTAAGTAGCGAGTAAAAAAGAGGAGGCAAAACATGGAAGTTTGCACGTAGTAAAGGTAGATACAGAGGCTTTAAGAAAAAATATAGGAGTGAATGTCAGGCATTTGAAAAAAAATGAAATTGCATCACTTATACGACAATACCCTGAAGAAAATAAAATATTTAAATAGTAAAAATGAATTTATTAGAAATCCATGTTTTTTATTAGAGTAATTATTAGTTGGGAGGGAGAAGGCTTTTCTAAGGAAGAAACCAACTCTGAAATTACAGTAGAAAATATTAATAAATTTGACTATGTATAAGCTTTAAACTTTGTAGTCAAAAAACCACACAAAATGTTGAAAGATAAATAACCAATTGAAGAAATACACGTATAGTACATGTATTAGAAAATTAAGTGATTCCTTTGACATTTAAACTTAAATGAAAATCAGGATTAAAACTGAACACTTCAAAATATGGATCACCAGTTATCAGAAAAATAAATACAAGGAAATACCTTGCATCTTTGTTTAAGATAAACATGTCCTAGAAATACATATTCATAAGCAACCAAAAACAAAGAGAAACACAAATATTAAGATATAATTAAAGTATATCATAATGTGTGGACATAATATAAATTATGGCTTAAGTAAAATCTATTTTTAAACTGGAAAGGATTTTTAAAAACAATTAGAAACTGAATAATAACAATATTTTATGGTGATAAATTGATGCTAAGTTTTTTGGTCTACTTGTATTTATGCTTCCCACACCTTTTAGAGAGTCATACTAACACATAGATAAGATTATGTCGTGCTTAAGATTTTCTTTTAAATAAACAAAGGAGAGAAAGTTATAGATGAATATGTGTAGAGAGAAAGTTACAGATAGACCAAGGAATTATGGTGGAGTTGGACATTGAGCCCATGTTGAGCATAAAATTATTCCACCCACTTTACTGTCCATTAAAAATAATAAAATAAAGTTCTCATAATGAAATGGAGCTTTTATATTGAAAACAATAAAATTCAAAGATGAGACAATTTAATTGCCATACTTTGGAGTCCACTGCCTAAGTCTAAATTTTGTGCCTATAGAACAATTATCTGGGAAAATTCTATTTCAGTTTTCTAATCCGTAAATTGGTTTTAAAAATGATAATTCCCATTGGATGGTCCTAAAGATAGCTTTGAGATAAGATCCAAAATTTAACAAAGTTGTTGACTCTGATTTCAGAAAATCATGACGTAGAAACAATTCCTCCCGCTACATGTCGTGTTAGTGTTGCAATTTTCCCACATTGCAACCACCAGTCCTGGCAAGTGGCCCTTGAGAATCTCACAAAAGAAGGTGACATTGTTAAATTCCACGTGGGCATTCTGCCTGTTTGCCAAGGAGGACCGTGCTTCTGCAGACAGTACCTTAAACAGCTTTGTGGAGAAATCTGTGAGGCAAGATGCCTGTCCCCAAGATCAACTCGCCAGGCACGTGGCTGTGCCACCTTGCCAGTGGTTCATCCAGCCCACTACGCCTCCAAGTGGAGGCTGCCCAGTGGACACTTGACTCAATTTCACAAGAAATCCTCAGCAGAACCACCCAAACAAGCCATTTTATTGATCCTCAAAAAATAATAATAAACACTGAGAGAATAGTCACAAACTTCTTTTAAACTGCAAGAGTCTGGGGTAGTTTGTTAGACAATAATAGATAACATGCACATATAAAGATATGTGGACATTAAAATTCATTGGAAAATATAAATTCAGCTATAAAATTCCTGGCTTGCATAATTCTCTGAAAAATGTTCTAAAATAAACTTCAAAAGACTTCTACAGAATCAACACTGGTCATAGTTAATATATGGACAAATTAGCATAGCACATTAAGTATTGGCCCTACGGCCTTGCTTTCTTGAAATATATTATTCACTTGTTTCAAAACATAGTACGTCCTTGAAAAATAAATATTTGATCTAATGTAAAGTGTAAAATACAAGATGAATTGTCAGCAACAAGCTGTTCATTCATTGCATTGTGTATTTTGGTTTATGGTCAATTTTTTTTCTCAAGAGATCCTAGTATTTTTGTTAGAACCATCTGGCAACACTCTTTCTAAACATTCAATGGAAGCTCCAGTATAGAGCTTTGTGTGGAACTATGCAAATAAGGTCAGAGGTAGTCAAAGTTATAAACTATAATTGATGAAAACTTCAGTGGAACAGAAGGTCTTCTATTTGCCACGCACTGTGCTAGAAGCTTGAAACAGAAAATCCAGTCAAATGTGGGTTTTAAAGAAACTCAAAAGAACCTGAGAACTCTTGTGGGGCATTAAAGTATTGAGACAAGGAAGTGATTGATGAAAGAACAGTGGGAAGAGGACGAGAGTGAACACGACAGGCCACAAAGAACGGAAGTGAGCAAAGAAGACGAAGGCCAGCCAAGACTTGCAAGATTTCCCCGCTGGGGGGAAAAAAAACACCTGAGGTTTAATTAATTCCATCACAACGGCTATTGCCTTTAAACTTTCATTAGATTAATTGTTGAGTTTGTTAAGTGCAATTCTCCACTGTCATTCCAGGAGATGAGTTCTATGATTGCCGTATTTGTTCTAACACTGTATTTGGGAAATATTTATACAGAGATTCATCTAATAAAAAGCTATTGTTTTAAGGCTTTAGAATTTTAAAATAGACTACTATTTAAAGGATGCAGGTCTCCCAAGTCCACTAACTCCTCCTGCAAAGCTTTAGCTTAGAGAAAACTCATGCACATGTGCATAAGAATACAGGCAAGAAATACTCGGTGCTCTGCTGTTTATAACAGGTGATACTGGAAACAGTAATGGGAAAGTGAGCATGGTTTCTTCCATTACTCTTCATTTGAGCACCTATTCAGTCGTTTCTGCTTTATTTTTCAAATTATCTTTAGATTCAATTTGTCTAACTCTAGAGGAAAAATGGGTGGGTATTTTGATTAGGCTAGCCTCGTGTACATTAACTCAAGAAAATTGACATTTCCATGAGGCCAATTGACCTTCTATCCAATAATCAAGAATGTTTTCCACTTGCTTAAGTTTTCTGGGTTTTGTTTGGGGGGGAGGGGGGTTGGTTAATTTGGTTAGGTTTGTGTTTTCCAGAAAAACCACCAGGACAACCCCCTCTTGCTCTTAGACCATTGGCGCGGGTAGGACTGAGCCTAATCCAGTTAAGGGCAAGAGTGCCCATGTGACCCAGGTTCTGCCAGTCAGTCACAGCACTGGGTTCCCCAGAGGCTATACGGTCCCATCTGCACCAACAGACAGTAGCTGGAGAGTGGTTTCTGGATCCATTGGGTGAGCGAGACCCTTGCTGCGGGTGTCGCTAAGGAGAAGTGCACCTGCAGCTCTCAGGGAGACCTAATGCAAAGGCAGCACCTGCTTCGTCTTGAAGCATCCAGTGATGGACTGAGTCAGGTCTCTGACAGTCTTCTTTGCCTACCAGGATCCAGCTCTGCCTGATCAAATATCCTGGAGTCAGTATGTTTATTTTGTTTGCTTACGCCAGTTCCAGTTGCACTTTTATTACTCACAGCCAAAAAGAGGCAGCACAGCTAACATAGCCTCTGTTATCATCCAGATGCACTCGAGGCAAGCCATGATTCCGCGTCCTGGAATCATCCGTGTGGTCTGCCTTGGTCACTTGCCTCTGACTTCATCAGATCAAAGACTTGAGAAGGAGAAGAGGGACGAAAGGAGAACTGAGAAACGTAGGCACCATTTTCTTCTCCGGAGGCTCTGGTGAGCTCTTTCTAAACATCAATTTCTCTAGAAACTCTTTGCCTTTATATCTGAGCAAGAGGGCCATTGCTTAAAGGCATGCAATTAAACTTACAGTAAGGATTTCAGCTCAGGAAGAAGTAGCCATTCGGATCTGTTCCTTTCCGCCTACTAGACAACATTCCGTACGTAGAAGACTCCTCTAACAGTGGTACCGACACGTTCCGGTTTTTCCCCCTGAATACTAAGATTGGTCTCCTAGCTACTGCTTTGCAAGGCAGACAGGCTTTGCAACTGATTCAACACGTACAGAGGACAGAAGGTCTGAACCTGAAGCGAGGGCTTCTAAGCAGTTTAAATACGTGCAACCAAAACCTACAAGATGCCTTTAACGTACCTGTCCTTGTTTCCCATATTCTGCCGCCTATTGCTTGAGTCACAAAACCCAGAGAGCCAAGCAATAGCACAAACCCAGCAAACGTGCCCGACACCGCTTCACAGCGGGGGCCTCGCATCCCACAGCACGCGGCTCTGCCTCTCCGTGCCGTGGAAAGCCTGTCGCGGGCTGACTTTCCCGCTGATGCTGCAGCCTTGACGTTCGGGATAAGCAATTTCTGCACTGTCATTTCTGCACGCGGAGGGCAGAAGTGGTGAACACAGCTGTGGCTCAGCCTAGCCGTCTGAAATCACGGAAGAAATGACTTCTAGCCCTGGAAGCACAAAGGACTTTAGGAAATGTATTTAGATATCGCCTTTTGCGTTAGGCTTTAGGCGTCACTTGGAATACCACCTCTGCTTTGGCAGTTGACACCTAACTCCTTTTCCTGCATTCCAGGGTGGATATTACTTTTATAAGCATTCTCTAAAACAAAGCACCTGGATCTGGAGAAAACTGTAGGCCACAATTTACTCCCGTCAACTCTTTCTGTCTTTGATTATTAGGAGTTTATTATGTACATGATTTCTCCCGTTGCCCATTAAAGTGCATTCTCGATTCCATGCCTCCTCCTTCATCTGCCTCGTCCCCTCCCTGGTACCCTTCTTTCTTATCACGAGAGTTCCTTTGCTTGGCCCTGAATTAATTTTCTGTATGTATTAACACATGTATTTTGTTGACAGAATTAAGTTAACTTGTTCCGGTGCTCTGGCTTGGCCGTATGGAGGCCTTAGGATGCCGTCCTGTAATAATGACACAGGCAAGCATGGATTCTATTTGCAGCAGGGAAGAGAAAAAGTAACTTGTCAGGAAATGACTTTGAGTTGTGGAAAGAAAGAGTCGAACGTGCATTTTAGTTTTACGGTTGGAAACAAACTGTCATAAACAAAAGGGCTACAGTAAAAGACCAAAAAATGCCAAAACAACCAGAAGCTGGTGGGAACAGAGTTGTTGACGTTAAAGCCATCAGCTCAGGCATCAGAAGATCGCGCCCTGATGTCTCCCAGTCCCGGCTGCCCAATACCACCCTCCAGCAGGAAAGCAGAAAGATCAGGGAGCCATTAACAAGGGAAACCGGCCATCTTTGATGCATTCATCAGCTTAGCATCTCTAGGACCAAAATGTTTGAGATAACTAATTTTTCAAAGGAAAAGATTTATTTTGACTCAGTTTTAGATATTCTAGTCCATGGTTGATTGCCCTTGTTGCTTCAGGCCTATGGCAAAGCAGCATGCTGGGAGGGGAGCACATGTTGACACAAGACCTCATGGTACCCCAGAAGCAATGAGAGAGAAAGACTAGAGGGTGGGGTCCCAGTAAACCCTTGAGGGCGTGCCCTCACCACTGAAAACCTTTCTCTCGGCCCCGCCTTCTAAAGGCTCCACTATCTTACCACAGTGGCACATGAGTGAGAGACCAAGGCCTCAGTACCTGCATCTTCGGAGGACACTGGGACCCAAACTATGACAAATGATGAACACCAATGGCCCCCAGGAGGCAATGCCATTCTGAGCTCCGGCAAAAACAGGAACTCTCACAATTCTAAGAGACAGGGAGAAGTACAACTTAGTACTCATCATTAGAAATTAAAAAGGACCAGACTGTGCCTTTCTCCCTAACCATTATTGTCCCAGGACCAGGCACAGAACCTGGCACACAGCAGGTGTCTATTAAATATTTATGGAACAAACTAGAAACTATCTGTACCACATTTCAACTACAGGAATAAGCTACAAAGGTTCCTTTTAAAAATGTATGAAGGGAAAGTTTGTGAACACTTACAACTCTAACCAAGATGGCTAAGAGCAGGTCTCCAGAAGGCACAACTGGCATCTGAGTATAAGTAGGATCGTAATCAAGGTTATCAGACTCATGTTTGGAAGAAAAGACACATGAATAGAAGATGCTCAGCCCCAGCAGCAAGGGAAAAATAGGGTCCCAGGGGAGGAAAGTGTTGACAAATAATTATGCGAGTGTTGCCTAAAGGAAACGAAATTCTGATTAAACACTAACATTTTGAATTTCTTGACAACATTATCTCTGGAGAATCTCAATCTGTTTTAGCTGGGAGGCACTTATTGAATGAGACCAGTCTGAATGCCTAGATTCCTTGCTGGTCCAATTCCTGCCAACCCAGGCATTTTTGTCTCTTGATAATTGTATTGCTTTGTACAACTTGATAAAAACTTGTGCAAAGCAATACAAGAAGCCTACAGAAGACAGGCCACTGAAAGCCAGGGGAATGCGAGGCCTCCCAAAGGACAGTCTTGTTTCCACGGGCTGAGAAAATGAGGTTAAACTCTGGGGGCCAACATCAGGATTGCTGAGGTGCATGCTACAAGCCAGGGAAAGCGTCAGTCAACCTTCCCCAAAAACTTCTCTGGCTTGACCAGTGCCTTTGTCACTCCACCTCTCTCCAAGAGCCAGAGGAGAAAAATAGTGGACACCACGTGGCTACAAAAAGTTTGTAGTGAGCAGAAGAAACTCCTTGAAGTCCCTAGAAATGTATGAAGAATCATATAAACTCTGGATTTTTTTTCTACAGAGCAAATGGAAGTAGAACCAGAAGAAATTCATTTTGCCTAACATCTTGATTCCTTACTTGGTTGGGCCAATGCTTATGGGAAATCTGGTCTGTACCATATTAATCACAAATTTAGTAACATTCTATATCTCATCACTGGTTTCTGTGCTTTTCATATGTCACCAGTCGCCTCCCAGTTTACCTTGTTTGTTGATGGTACTGGTCCAGCAGTCGTCATTGCAGATCCCCAGCTGTTCCTGCAAACTCATTGCTCGTGAAGCACAGTGACCCCTCTCCCCAGCTCTCTCGAGGCCCCCTCACAGGTTGTAACCTCACTTTCTGATGCTAACTAGTATTCCAGTGTTCGGATCCTGGATGTTTGGCTTTTCTCTCAGAAAGTCCCAATCCATTCCAACGACTTCAAAAACACTCAGACAATACTTGCTTATTAACAACTCCTGTTTCATGCGCATTTGCCATCAAGTACATGTGACTCCAGCCCAGCCCTGACTGATGTCCTGAGCTTCCAGTCCTTACATGTAACAGAACCATTGGACATATCTGTGCTGGTGTCTTATCTTTACTTCCAACAGTAAGACATACAAATCAAAATAGCCTAAATGTCAATGGAAATTGTTGATTTAAACCTAGACATAGAACGCACTAAAGATTCTGGCTTCCTTTTATCCTCTATCCACTCTGCCCTCTCAGATGGGTTGTATTGATTCTCAAAAAGGCTTTATTTGCTTGGTTTTGGTGTTTTGGGTATCTTGGTGCTACTATGAAAAAAATGATTTATAAATACCAAATATCTCTTTCTCATAGTTCTAGAGGCTGCCAAACCCAAAATCAGAATGTTTGATTGTTTGGTGACTGTTTGCTGTCTACGTTTAATATGGTGCCTCTTGCCACAACTTCAAATGGTGGGGTTAGGTGTCCAGGGCTTTCACACTGAACCACATCCCCAAGCTGTTTTTACTTTTGACTTTGAGACGTTATTACTAAGTTGCCCAGACTGGACTTAAACTTGCAATCTTCTTGCCTCATCCTCAGGGTGCCTCCATGATAGGCCTGTGCCACCAACCTTGGCTATATCAGCAAGTTTCATTCCTAAGAACCTAATCAACTCCTAAATGTCCCACCTCTTAATGTTATTGCATTGAGGAATAAGTTTCACTAATAAAATTGTAGAGGTGCATAGCATTCCAACTACAGCCCGTGGCAACAAAATGGTGGCAGCAATTGAAATCATAAAACAAGAGAACTCTCTTCCCCAGCCACTGAGTGGAAGCCAGGCATCTTGTCCTGACTGCTTGAGGTCAGCATCTATGTTCCCTATATGATCAAAGAGGTAAGAGCTGTTGGCTTACGGGAGGGATGGAGGACACTTTTTTTCTGCCAAGGGCCATTTGGATGTTTACGATCTCACTTGCAGACCATACAAAATGATCAACTTAAAACTCAGCCTGCTATATTTTGTAAAATATTTAATTAACTCACCCTTAATGTGATAGCTGAAACTCCTTTTTGGTGAGGCTTTGGCCAGGCTGACCCAAAATATTTTTTGAGATACCTATGGCCTGCAGGACAGACATTCCTCATCATTGATTTAGGGCACGGATACCACCTTACTCCTGAGCCAGTTATTGTGGCAATTCACACTGTAGATTGGTGTCATGGTCATGATTGTCTTAACCTAAGTAGAATCTTTCTGTGGGGCAGGGATGGGGACAGTCCCACCAGGAACACGGCTGCTACCTAGTAAGAGAGGGCGAAGTGAACACCACGGGGGCAACTAGTTTTAATTATATCTTGCCTATTTGGAATCCAGTGGAAAAGAAAAATGCCAGGCAATACCAAATTTCCCAAATAGGTAGGAGTTTGTCCCTAATGTATCTCAAACAGAAGTGTAGCAACCAAAATGTAATAATTTAATGACACTTCGGGATCATCATGCTATAAATTTTATATTGTTATCGATAACAATGCAGTGGCTAATCACAGGACTTATTTTTCTGTGTATACATGCCCCATTAAATGACTCCAGAACTGGATGTGCTTTAATAAATTATATCTATTCTTCATGACTTTTCTTTCTGTTCTCTTTCTCTGAATTGCTACTTGTAATCCACAGTGGAATTGGGAACGAGACAATGAAGCCCTCAAAATTGCATACAAACTTGGCCCTGTAGAGCAGGTCCTGTAGAGCAGAACTGTAGTCACAGCACTCAGGGAAGCTGAGGCCAGTGGACTGTAACTTCAAGCCCAAATTGAGCAACTAAGTGACTTAGTAAAGCCACCTTAAAATAAAAAATAAAAAACTGGGCTGGGGTTTAAAGCCCTGAGCTTGATTTTCCAGAAAAAGAAAGCTGAATACAATTTAAAACTAAAAGTAAAATTGCCTAGGAGAAAATACGTCAACATGCAAGCCAGGTTTGCCACTGAGCAGAGATGTTAAATTATTTTTGCTTTCTCATCATTTTTCTATTTTAATTAAGAGTAACTTTATGATCATACAAATACACCTGCAGAACCGAACAAAGTAAGCAGGATCTGAGTGATGCCTTCAAGTTCTGCAAGTGGGTAAGTGTCCCAGCTGCCGACCCTCATACTCTGCGAGATGTCTCCTAGCCAGCCTTGCTGTGGGACCCCTGCGTGCCAGGCAGTTCTGGTGCAGGGAGTCTCCGCTCCCAGGAATTGTTCAGACAAAAGTCAGAATCCATCATGGGGAAGGCCAGCTACCAATTGACCGTGAGGTCTTTCCAGGCAGCTTTGATCTCATCCTTTCAGAAGAATAACCCAGTCTTGCCGGTGCCCCAGGGCTGGACACATGGCGGAAAGAACATGGCTTACCACCGTGGAAACTCAGAAGCAGGAATTCAGTGATTGACAACAAAAAAGAACCTGCTACTCACAAGAAATGTTTATTCCAATGAAGAAACTGTATGGAAACCCAAAGTATCCTTAGACGATTGATTTAGTGTACATAAAATTAGAGCAAATTATGACATACACCAAGTGCCACCCATTGTCCAACGCTCTGGGCCTTTCTACCTGATAATGTCACATAGGCTTCCCGTAGGCATATCTGCTCTGACACCAGATGCCCCCCACCCCCCCTCCATCGGGTGCTCCAAAGACTCACCAGTCCTTGGACCCATGGCTCACTGCTTCCTTCCTTTCATTACTAACAACCTACCTTCTGATAGTGCAGCCCTCCACCCCCAGCCCTGCACCCCCAGCCCTCCCCCCCAGCCCTCCCTCCAGCCCTGCACCCTGCTTACTGGGACCCACTCATGACTGAGTCCCACAACTTTGCATCTAAACTCTAAGATGAATTTTGATGATACGCATCTGTATGTTTAATACACCTACACTTAACCCAGCAATTCTAATTCTAGGAATAATAATAACAACAGCTACGCTATTAAGCGCTTTACTATCTGGGCCAAACAATTTGTATATGTTATTCCACTGAACACAGAGTCAGCCTAGGAAGCAAGTGATATTTTCTCAATTTTTGAGCTCAAGAAATTGCATTTAAAGAAGTTAAGCAATTTAGAGAAGGTTGTATAGCTAATAAGGGGCAAAGCCAGAACTTAACCTCCAAAGTCTTAACCGCTGTTTGTTACATCTCCTGAAAGCCTCGGTGTCAACATTGTCTTGTGAATTTATTCTAAGATAAAAACACTACAGGTGAGAAAAGATATATAGCCCTGGATGGCATTTATAAATATTTGTCCACAGAACCCAAGTGTGAAATAAACTATCAATAAATTATGTCAACCTACATATGTTCCCTCATCATCAGTAAATACACACTAAGTTCCTTAGTTTACAAAATAATAAAAGATTAATGACTCCTTTGGTGAGGTTGTAAAATTACAAGTTTGTTCAAAACAGTTGGCTAGGCTACAAAAGCATCTGTAGCCAAGGTCAGTCAAATACAGTAAGACCTCATGATCACTTCAAATCTATCAGGATGTCAGTCCATCATTTAAGGAAAAAATTGAATACTTAATCTGTTCAAGCTCTCTAAGTAAATCTTTATACATATTAGATGTCCACTATCGGGCCAAAGGGAGCTTGAGGCTAAATTATTTAACCTTGGTAATGCTCCACACTGGAACATCTTATTAAATGGGAAAGTGCCTGACCTCGAGACTCCAGAGAGCTGATGACTTCAGGATTTTAGCCACTGCGCTTAACTGGGAGAAGCTTCTGGAACAGATTAGAAACCTGCAGGACTCTACCTTTGTGCCTGACTCAAGAAGCCCTGCAGCTAGTAGGCTAGTAGAGAGTTCAGACCACCAGTAAGAGGTGCTGGAAAAACAGCCACACCTGACCAGGTGTCTAACCTTCTGCCTGGACTGAGTGGAGAAAGAAGAAACACACCTCTAGGAGTCACTCAGTCATTATTGGTACTTCATTTCTAAGACAATTAGTAATGTAAACGAAGCCAAGTTTTCACTGACCTCAGAATTTCCTGGTTTTCACTTTTCGTTGTTTTCAACCTCTTGCTGTGCATAGAAAGATCACATCTTCTAGCCAGGCTCATTTCCAGCACGCCTCCCCATCTCGTTATGTCCAGGATGTGTCCTCAGGAACACAGCTCTAAAACACTTCTGAAAGGCGCACCAAGGGGAAGCTCATTTGCACAAGACTAATGACTTAGGCCTGTGCACTTTTAATTTGCATAATCCCTCTTTCTCTTCCCCTTCCTAAGTCTTTTTTCTTCTTCTTCTTCAAATGACATGGGCTGGGAGAAAGCATTAAGCCAGCATCAAAGTTCTGGTTCCTGTGTTCTCAGCTATTACATTAATCTTTAAGACTTTCTCTCTTGTTTATTAAAAATCACTGACTCATCCAACTTTACACATAAATCCATATCAAAGTTAATTAGAATCTCGGTAGTCTGTTTGTCTTGTGCTTTATTAATTCCTCAGAGCCGGGAGCCAGGCCCGTGTGTGTTTGTGGAGGAAAGAAAAAGAGAAGTCTGTCGGCACCACCAGCAGCATTCACACGATGTGTCTGAGATTGGAGCCCACCGCCTCTGCCTCTGGTTATGAGGACGGACCCACCGTCAGGGGCTCCCTTCTGGAGAACAGAGGGCAGCCCCGGCCCCAACTGCAACGAGGGAGGGTGGAGAGAAGAAGCAAACAATGCGGACTAGAACTGTGTCTGCTTTGCTCTAACCTTCTTCCATGATCAAAAAATAGGGCTAATTTCCTAAATGGAGTTCCCTTCTTGCCTGCAACGCTTAATATGCACGTTGCCAAACTTCTACTGGAGGCAGGAAAGGGGACTGTCGGAAGGAAGAGGGGTGCAAGGCAGAAGTGACCGGGCCGCCGAGCATCTGGGCACCTGACTTTCTCCAAGAGCACCTGGCCACAGGACGCAGGGACGCGCAAGAGCGGGACAGCGCGTGCGATCCTGAGCGCTGGTGAGGGCGAGGCCGGCAGCCAGGCCTCCCACGCCCGGCGTTTCATTGCGTATTGATTTTGCTCCGGGAGGTTTGGGTGAAAATCGCATGACACAAACTTGGAAAACTGATTTTCTTTCTCAGCTGCTCTGGAAATGTGTTGCGCGCTTGCCCGGTGTATTTTTAGCTGCATTGATGACATTCTAAAGCCTAAAGAAATGCTACAGGGAAGCCCAGCAACTTAAGCTTCCGCACACAAGAACAAGCTTAAATCACCCACAGACAAAACAAGCTGGGGTTTTAGGGAATAATAAATGTATTCTATCTCAATACACTTGAAATGACTTTCTGCAACTCCAGGTTGCGTATCAACAGATCATTTGAAGTTTCAGGAAAATACCGCCCCTCCCCCCTTAATAGTTACTTCGTGTAACCCGGACTAGAGGGCTGACTTGGACATACCAGTTCTCTCAAGGCGTCCATCCAACCGGAGAGTTCTGGGAGCACCTCCCACAACCCCAGGACCCTTGGCTCTCCTGTGCATATGCACCCCTCCTCCTCCCAAGGGACCAAGGGGAACACGCAGCGGGAAACCCTCCTGGTCCTCAGGTGATCACTGCGCGGGGACCTTGCGCTCTAAGGCGTCATACGGTTCACTGCACACAGCTCACTCCCCACTTTGTCTTCAAAGCTCCGTCTCGGTCGTTTTCCCATCTCTGGAACACGACAGCGGACACCCACAGCCTCTTCGAACAGAAGGAGTTTATCGTAGCTCACAGTTTCAGGTCTCAGCCCATTCACGGTGGCCGGTGATGGCAGAAGGGCTAGGCAGAGGGCCTGGCTAGAAAAAGCTGCTCATTGCATCATGCTCAAGATGGAAACCAAGCAGGGAAGAGCTGGGGGGTGGGGGGATGGGGGGGAGATACAGCCCTCCAGGCCGCTTCCCCAGCGTTCCACCCTCCCCACCAGGCACCACCAATTAACAGCCCGTGAAATCAACCCATTGACCCATTTGATCCAATTAATCATTGTGGTCCAATCACCTTCCAAATACGCCAGGTTGTGCGGGGTAGTCCAAATCCAAACCGTAGGACTGCCTGTACCCAGGGTCCAGACAGCAGGCACGGCCCAGGAGACTTTCTGGAAACACTCCCGCCCTTGCTCCTGATCACTCCAGCTTTGTTCTGTGCTAAGATCCAATGCCCAGCTCCTGCCCTTCTGGAACACTTCTCACCCGTTGCCATCACCTCCTCCTCCCGGAATCCCAGGTATCTGGGGTGGCATGGATGGGCCTGCACAGATGCCCAGCAAGAGGCCCAGCCCAGCTGAGAGAAGCTTGAAACCCCAGACACCCTGCACTGATTGTTCCAAAAAGAAGTCCAGGAAATAAAACCAGGAAGGTAAGGGACAGAACAGAGGGCACTTTCCCTCCTGCCGAATGGTGGCCACAAGGTGGCTTGGATCACAGAGTGTTCCACACCCTTTCACAGCGTGGCTGAAATGCAGGGGCGGGTCCTGCACAGGTGGCTCAAAGGTGCTACATGAAGTACAAATGTCCACATTGTCACCTGTGGGCAGGGAAAAGGAAACTTACACTTACGTACTTCACAGTCTGCATAGCCAACTTCTGTCCTGCTGACAGCTAGACCACACCTCCTCCCAAATACCGGCTCTTTTGAATTCCCTCTGAGATGCTCACGAGGGTTCCTGGCTCTGCCTTTCCCACAAGAAAGCTGCACTGAAGCTCTACCTTCACTTTTTAACGCTCTCCCTAAATGCTCTGAAGAAGCTACTTCAGATTTTGTGCACGTGTTGGGGAGGGGAAAGGTATGTTGTTTTGTGATGCTGAAGGTTGAACCTAAAACCTTCACACGGAACTACATTCTGCGACCATTTTTCTTATTTTATATTTTGAGAGAAGGTCTCCCTAAGTTGCTAAGTTGCCAGGCTCAGCTCAAACTTGGATCCTCCTACCTTAGCTACTTTAGAAAGAAAAAAAATGACACACTGAATTTTGATACACCTTCAATGCAACACTGACTCTTCCACATGCAAATAATGCATTTGTTTTTGATTTAACATGTATAACACAAAACACACAAAGAAATGATTTTTTGTGGGATAGTGTCTCTAAAGTCAGCATATAAAATAAAACGCATATTACCTAAATTTGTTGAAAATTCTCTTAAACTAATTTGGAATGCACAGTTTTGTGCATACAGCCCCAGACATTTACAGATTTGACTGGCAAATGATTCCACTTAATATAACTGAGACATGAAAAGTATAATTTTCAAAATGTTATTTTCCTAAGAAAAGAGATTAAAAAGCAGACCTTATTCATGGAGGTCTGGATAAAGCTTTTCCTTTGTATTTAAGGGGGGAATAAAAGACTCTTTAAGCACTAGAATCCCACAGAGCAGCAAGATGCTCCACTCTGAGAGCCACGTAAGAACCGAGACAACCCAGGGAGCAGCAGTCCTATGGTCACGCTATTAACATGAATATCTCTGTTGCTTCTCCTGGGCTTTATCTCGGGTTTATCTGACTTGGTTTTTTTGCCATAAAGTAAATGTGTATAAAGTGCAACTTCGTTGTAAAGATAAAACCACATATCAAGTTGAATACCTGGCAAGGTTCTTTTGCTATATATTTAATATAAACATGACATATAGGGCTGGAGGAATAGCTCAGCAGTTAAAGCGCTTGCCTAGCAAGCACTACACAAACGCTAAGTACCCAAGTTCAATTCACCAGCACCGCATAAGCTGGATGTGGTGACCCACGCCTGTAATCCTAGCATTCAGAGGCTGAGGCAAGAGGATGGTCCTGAATCCAAGGACAGTCTGGACTACATAGTAAGTTCAGAACCAGCCTGGACTACAGAGAGAGACCCTGTCTCAAAAGAAAGAAAGAAAGAAAGGAAGGAAGGAAGGAAGGAAGGAAGGAAGGAAGGAAGGAAGAAAGAAAGAGAAGGAAAAACATCTAAATATGAAGGATATTGGCAAGCTTTCTCATTGGTGGGTGGAACAAAATGTCCAATATTCACACCTTAGAGAGAGGTTTGCTTTGGTTCACATTCTGAGATGGTTCAGGTAAGGGTCAACCTGCTCCCAGGCAGAAAGGTGATGATGGTACAAGGGTCTGGCAGAGGAAAGCTGTTCCACTCATGGAAGCCATGTATCAGAGGAGATAGTGTGGAGCCAGGAAAGAGACAATTTTCCAGGTCACACCCCCATGATCCACCTCCAACCCACCCCTACCACCTAATTGCCCATTCAGTGGGCTGAACTCATCTATGGGTGAATCCACCAATGAGACTAGCACCCTTGGGACCCAATCACCTTCTAAACACACGGGAATTTGGGAGAGGGAACATTTGAGATCGAAACCACAATGCGATGTTGGCTCCATTGTGCTATAATTGAGCTCACTGGTTGCCATGGTTGCCACTTGACCAGCTGTTTAGATCTGCATGCTATGCCCCCACTCACCCACAGACACACCCCAGCCACCCACACTAACAGCACCAAGGGCGCTGTCGACAAAACTGCCCCTTCCAAACCTTTCAATAAACATTCAGTCATCTTCCTCCCATGAGCTGTAAAACTCTCTGGTGCCTGCAACCCCACTTGACCCCTCACCATGTGGCAAGATGTCCCTTTTACTGTCCTGTGTCTTTGCAGGTGCCTCCATGGACACCGAGGATGCTGTTTGCCCTGGACTTCTGCGGGGCTCCCTCTGCGCCAGGCCTTCACCCAAGCTCCGCCAGGCACTGCCCTGCACCCTGTCCCCGGCACCCTTGCAAATGCACCAATCGCTGAGGCCTCCCGCACTGCAGGCCTCAGCGATTGGTGCATTTGCTGAAGAGGCCAAGGCCACCGCCATCTGCCTGCCCTAGAGACACATGCTGTGTGATCCAAAAATACGGTGTGTGTTTAAATTTGTAAAAAGAATTACAATAGAAAGCACATTGCTAATAATCCCTCTCAAAATCCTCCCTCCTCACTGTGGACTCGTTCGCCCACCGTGGACTTCATTCCTGCCGCTTTCTGAAGCAGTTTTGAAGTTCCCTTATTTCATCTTTACTTTGCTGTTGTGGTTGACTCCGTGTCCTGAATCCACCCAAGACACTGATTTTTTATGGTCATTTTGACTTTGGGGAAAAGCCAGAAGTCACGTGGTGCTGGGTCAGTAATGAAGTGGATGAAGATTTTTTGAGTTTCTTTTCCATTGGATGGCAGCTGGCCACTAGGTTTTTGATCACACCTGTGAAGACACTCACGAAAGAGACTTCCAGAGCTGCCTCAGGAAGTGGCAGTGGCCACAGGAAGCAAAGAGGCCTAGTCGGGAAGTTAATGGCAAAGCCTCTGTTACTATCATTCTTTTTTAACTTAACATTCACCATATTTTTCAGTCATCCTTTGTAAGAAACAAGGAGAATGGAGAGGACACGCCTCAGTACTCTCCAGCTCTGCCCTGAGCACTGACCTGCCCGAACTCTCCTCCACAGTACTACTAGTGTGAGTGGGTAGAGGCCTGGACAGCAGTAGCACTTATTTCAGGTTCATTGGTAGAAAAAGCATTAACCCAAAATGAGAACAACAGCAAACACCCTAACACTAAGAGTATTCTAGACACGACCTGACGTCCTGAGCACACCAGAACGCCTTGGCACCCATTATTACACCAGCCTCACTCAACGTCACGATCATGCTGACATCTACGTTGGCTCCCAGCCCAGCCCCAAGCTTTCCAATAGGAGAGAAATCTTTCTCTCCCCTAGGAAGTTCAAGGGAAGGAGAGTTACATTTTCCCGCCTGAGTATATCCACATGGCATGAGGTGGATATCCGGCTTTCCAAATTCTGAGGAGTCCCAGGTGCTTAGATTATTAAATAAATAAATAAATAAATAAATAAATAAATATTTTTAAAGACTTTAGATTCCTTGGGGTAGACAAATCATCCCCCCCCCCCCCCCCGCCAGCTATACTCCCAGTCCCTTTTTTTTCTTTTCCAGACAACGTCTCCCTAAGTCACCAGGTTGCCCAGGCTGGGCTAGAATGTGCCATCCTCATCCTCCTGCCTCATCTTCCCAGAGTCCTAGGAGTGTAGGTATGTGCCACAACACCCAATTTCAACTAATTATTTTTTAATTTTATGAAGAAAATGAGTAGAAAAAATAAGAGTGCGAGGAACCCTTTTATACCGGCCCTCATCTTTACCAGCTACCACTGGATGAGTGAGCTCCGGTCCCCGCTCCACCGCAGGACGGCGGGAAAGCGAGTCCCAGCCGCCCTGCGATGCCAGGCAGAGGCCTCTCCGCGGCTTGCCGGGTCCTTGCTCCTCCGCCCCCGGCCCACCCGCCCTCCTTGGCGCCCAGTCTGGACCCAGGAGCTGGACTCCAGAAAGACTTTCTCGCCGATTGGCAAGGTGCTACGCTCCAGCGCTAGAGGGCACCAGAGGAACCCCACAGGCGGAAGGGACTGGGGTACTATTTCCCTCAGGGGAAGCCCCAGCAGCTGGGCCACGCGCCAGGTGGGCGCCCCTCAGTGAGCGTCAGCGGCACCCAAGCCAGCTTCCCGGCGAGTGGGTGCTGGGAGCTCAGCCAGCTTCCCAATGACTCCCACAGCTGCCGGCACCCCCCGGGTGGCTCCCGACACACACACACACACACACACACACACACACACACACACACACACACACACCCCTTAGCCATCTGGTGGGCCACAGTGCACGCTCTGCCAGTGGGTGCTCCTTCCCAGGCGTCTGTCTCAGTCCTAGGGGTGACAGCTCAGTCTTCCGGCTCCCTCAGGCCTGTTTCTTTCGAGGTGTCTTCCTCACCTGGCACTGAATCCCCGATGCCTTAGCAGTAGCTCTCCAAACTTCCCCTAATCCAAGTACTGTGTGGTTTCGTTCTCCTCAGCTAGATAGACCCCAGGCGATATAGGTTTTATTTTTTCTTATTAAAGAAAAAATTCCTTCTTCTGTCCTTTCTTAGTAGGTTTTAGTTTTTTACTTTTTTGCAGTGGTTTTTAGAATTTGCAATCTACATTTATAACTAATCAAATTCCACTTTTTAAAAATACTGTACCGCTTCATGGATAGTTCAAGCACTTTATAATAACAAAATAATTCTAATGATTGTTTTATATATATATATGCAATTTGATTTTTGCTTGATGAAGCATAAAATATGTACTATAATACAGAATATTGCAACATATTGTATTATACATATGCAGTATACAATGGGCATATTATATATCATGCCTTAATACATGTATAATAAAGTATAACACTATCTTTGTAGATGGTACTGGGGATTGAGTGCAGGGCATTCACACGGAGCCCTTCTTTTTTATTTTGAGACATTGTCTCACTAAGTTGCTAAGTTGCCCTGACCGAGCTCCAACCTTCCACCCTTCTGCCTTAATCTCCTGCCTCGGCCTCTCTAGGTGCACACAATGCTGGCTGCCAGCATCACCTTGAGCACATTTATCTGTTAGAACATGATTTCACCTTCCGTTTTCCTCCCTCCATGCTCTCGGGCCTCTCACTTTCCTTACACAGATCTGAGTTTCTTTGCTGTATATTCACTCTTGAAGTATAATTTTGAGATACGAGTCAATTGTTTCTTTTTCTTGGCGCTCTCTTCTTGTTTGCCTGAGAAGTTAGATACAATCCTTACCTCAGTTCTTCTATACATAAGCGCCTTGTCACTTTTTCACTACTGGCACAAAATACCAGACACCTATAACATTAGGGATGAAAGGGTTACTGTAGCTCCCAGTCTCAGAAGGTTTTGGTCTATTCATGGACAATTGGCAATGGCGGGAAGGATCTGGCAGGGAACACCTGCTCATAGCATCACAAGAGGAAGGATCAAGCTTTTGAGAGAAATCAGGGAAGCTGTGTATCCTTCCAGGCCACACAATCAGTCACCCACCATGCCCGCAGTAATCCACCACATCTTCAGTAACCTGCTCTCCATGCCAGGCCACACCTCCAAACAGTACATGAAATCCATAGGCAACCCATAATATTGAAATACACGAGGCTTTTGTGAGACATTTCCTATCTAAAACAAATCCTTCCGGCCCTGGCCTCCAAAAGACTCGTGTCTTTTTCATGCAAAATGCATTTGGCTCAATCCCTAAGAGCGGTCAAAATCGTAACAGTGCCAGCACTGATTTTTTTTTTAAGTCCAAGACCAAAACCCTCTCTGAGGCTCAAAACAAAACTCATATCTGTAAACTCCTGTGAAAAAATTGAAGAAAAATTAAACACTTCTGACCTACAATGGGACAAGTCAAGCATTTCCCTTCCAAAGGAGAAGAATAGGAGGAGAGAAATCAATCAGACCAAAGCAAGAATGAAAGCCAAGAGGGCAAACATTAAATCCTACAGTTCCGTGAAGTCCTGTAGCTCCGTTACCTCCCGCGGCCCCTAGGCCATGTTGTGAGACGTGAGCTCCAAAGGCGTTAAAGCTCTGTGGCTTCTCTTTTGGACTGACTCCACTCGCAGCCTGATCCTTCCCCTTCTAATGCCAAGAGCAGGTGTTCTCCACCAGACCCTTCCCACCAGTGCCAGCCCAGTCCATGAGTGGACTGGGATCTCCTGAAACTGTGATTAAAGTGAACCATTCATCCCTTTAGGAGTGGGGGTTGGGTATTTTATCTCAACCATGAGAATGGAATTGTGGCAATTAAGATTTTTTTTGATCTTTGATTTCCATGCTTTCAGTAGGATATGCCTAGGTTGTTGATCATTCTTTGTGTTCCCTGAGCTTCCTGGATCTAGGGTTTGGTATCTGACATTACTTTGAGGAAATGTTCAGTTGTTTCAAACATTTCTTTTGTTCTCCTTTTTTCTTCTCCTATTCTTATCATGTGTCTTCATAACTTTTACGGATGTCCCACAGTTCTGGGATATTATGTTCTCTTTTATTTTTCTTTCTGCTCTTTTCCCCCTATAGTTTTCAGTTTTGACATTTTCTACTGAGATCCTTCCTCTGTCAAATCTTGTCTACTCATTATTCCATCTGGGGTATTCCTCATTTTTGGTACGTCGGTTTCGATGCCTAACATTTCTTCTGGGTTCTTCCTCAGAGTTTTCATCTCCCTACCTACACTGCCCATTGGTTCTCGTGTGCTCTGATAAGTCCAACAGCCCTGCGATATCTGAGTCCTGGTCTTACCTTTGCTGTGTCTCTTTAAACTCTGTTTTTTTATTTATTGTTTTCACCTTTTAGTATGCCTTGCTTTTCTTTTTCTTGACAGCCAGACATAAAGTACTGGGCAAAAGAAACTACTAAGCCAGTATTTAGTAATGTGGAAGAATGGTGGTGGGGAAATTTTAAGAAGAGTTCTGTAGTCTATGATTCTACCTCCACATCTTTTGGTGAGTCTCTGACCTGGGTTGACAGCTTCACAAGTACTTCTCCACCTCCCTTAAGTGGTACAGATGGATAGAGTAGGCTGGAGTCGGGTACTCCTCTTCCTCGGGGTAAGTTAAGTTGAGGATCAAAACTCCGAAGTTGGATTCCGGTTCAATTGTTTCTACAGAGGGTAGGCTGTAATGAGAGGAAAGCAAGGTATATTTCAAAGTGTCAACTTTTTATTTCTTTTACTTTCTGTGATATTCACTATAAGAACCTGGTTGAGGTCTAGGGGATTAAACCCACAAATACGGGGAGAGGAAGTCCCCAACCACTGATGCCCCCTGAAGTTTTTAAACTTATCCACTCTGAACCCCTAGCTCTTTGTCTCTAAACTGCCTTGTATCTTCCTCTATCTCTCCAATTTGAGATCAGCAACTTGCTCTATGGCCTTGCTGCTCTTCCTGATCTAAGGAAAAGTTGACTTCCCAGTGTATTCACTTTGTATGGTTTAAATGTAGTGATGAATCCAAGTTTCTTGAAAGTCGGATTAGAAACTGGATCCAGATATGAAAGGCAATGCAAAAGAAAAATAAGGACCTTCTTAACTTAGTCTAAAAGCCATGTCACACCTAAAAATGACTGACATGTTAATATCACCACTACCTAATCACTGTTCAGATTCTCCCAAATGTTTAATGAGGGCTTTTATCAAGGTGATTTTTTAAAATGAACTCCACATATTAAATTTAATTAATATTTCTCTTAAGTGTCTCTCTCACGAGTCTCCTCCCTTTTTATCCTGCTTTAATATGTGGGCTAAAGAGCCTTGACTGTTGGTGTCATAGGATCGTATACATCGTATCCTATGGTATTTTAAAATTATTCTCTGTACCTCTCCTTCCTATAAACTGGCATTAGACCTACACACCTGAGTAGACTGAAGCTCAACTTGTGCCTTTAAAGAATACTTGTGTTACTACCTCCTGTTGCTTTATATAAGGAGGTTGATGCCATCTAGTTTTCTAGTACAGTCATGTTTCCATGTTGAAGTGGGACTGGTTCCAGGACTCCTCACAAACGTCAAAATTCACAAATGCTCAAGTCTCTTATGAGAAATGGCATCACACAACCTCCTGGATACCTCAAATCATCTTTTCTTATAATGTCTAGTACAGGACAGCAACTGCTTTGTAAAGAATTATACTTCAATGTTTGAATGGAGTGTTGTTTAAGGAATAATAGCAAGAAAGCAGTCTACACATGCTCAATACAGACACTTTATCTGAAATCAGTTGAATCCACGAGTGCGAATCCACAGGTACAGAATCCGCTGATAAAGAGACTAATAGGTGTCGTGACTGACATGAATGAAAAGTGCCCCGAGTTGTCACCTAGATCCATTCACTAGGAAGCATCTCATCAACTTTTCCAAAATGACTTTAGGTGACACTGGTAGTCATTTCCTAGAATCAATATTTCACTAGAGGCACTGGAGTGCTGGCACTATGATGGCCACATTCCCTGTCACCTGGAATGCCTGAGAAAGAAAGAATTTTCCATATCAACGATGAGGTTACCCTGAAGAATTGCTGTTTTAATGTAACTGCTCTATTATTCTTTTAATTTCTTTCAGAAAAAAATGACTTTTCTAATAGCTTCCAAAGTTTGTGTGTGGATGTGTATTTGAGAATGATTTTTAAATTCATCAATCCTACTGTGGGTTTCAATTTATTACAATTATTTTGATGTGCAACATACCTTGATTTTTCCCAGGAAAGAATCCCTTCGACTGACTCCTACATTCTGTGGAATGACCTCAGTATTCTGTCACAAATTCCTTCCTTTCTTTCAGGCCCAACACAACACTTCCAGCTCATCTTGTATATTTCCTGCCATTTCTCCAAGGAGCCCTTATTCCTTTAATGGGAAATGGCATTTAGAATCTGTAATCTTAGTTCTAGGGGCTCATTACCGCTCCTCAACAGGGCTAGAAACTGTACTTTAAAAGGCATCAGCATTTCGTAATGACATTTCCTACTCGTATCTGTAATCCTAATTATAATTTATAACCTTACTTAGTATCTTTGGTATTATTTTTCTGGATTTCTAACATTATTAGTGAAACTATGTGCTTTATTTGACCTGCAGAAAATACAGTACAGACTCATAAAAATATCATTATTATCAATATTTCTTAATTTATCTCTACCTTAAGGCATCCCCCATTACAATGCATAGACAAATGACTTTGTTTCAACAATACTTCAACTAATTCTTTTCTGTATGCCTAAGATAGCAACACAATTAGTTTCATCGTAATTTGCTTTAGCTTTGGGTATGTAACTATTTATTTTTTATCTTGGTTGTGTGTGCACATAAAACATATACACCATCCTAAAGATATACTTAGTCTCCACCCGTGCCCATTATTGGACATGGTAGAAATCATCAGAACTGGAGGAATAGTTCAGAGGTCACAGCACTTGCCTAGTAAGCCATTCCCAGCACCACATAAGATGGGCGTGGTGGCGCACACCTCTAATCCCAGCACTCGGGAGGCTGAAGCAGGAAGATTGCTGTGAGTTCAAGGTCAACATGGGTTACGTAGTGAGTTCAGGTTCCGCTTATAGAGTAAGACCTGTATCCAAAAAAGGGAAGAAATATTATTATTAGCTTGTTAATTTTTCTTTTTAAAATAAAATCAGAATGTATATTTATATCTGCTTTTTAATTTATTTTTATTGGTATATGTTCACAATACATACTAATTACACTCATCTTGGTCTTCTTTTTATTAAATTAAAGGCATTATTATCTATGCACTACTCCATATCTTTTTTTTCTTTAACTTGAAAACGTATCCTGAAGATAGCATCATAAAAGTACACAGAAGAGCTAGCCCTCCCTTTCCCACCATATCGCAGGTGCTTATATTCTACCGGGTGAAGCACTGTAGTTTATCCAATCTTTCCTACACTCTGGACATATGAACTGTTTCCAGTCTTTAGTTTTTATGGGCAATGCATCACTGAACATGTCTTTTCAATATTCACCATTGCATCTTTATGATCACATCCATTAACTTTGACTATGTATAGCACACTGCCTAAAATCTAAGGTCATAAAGCAACAGTCCTTAGCTCAAAATTCTAGAGTTCTGCAACACTGGCAGGACGCAGTCACATCTCTCTGCAGTTGTCACTCATGCGACTGAAGTGATCTGGCAACACAGCTGGACCTGGATGGTCCAAGATGGGACTTATGTGGCTAGTAACGGCCAGCTGCCAACCAATGTGCCTCCAATGGGTTCTAGCCTTCCAGTCAGCCAACAAGCACTCGTCCCTAGGTTCCCACAGCAATCTCAGGGCTCCAAGATAATGAGAGAGCACAAGCCCCCAGAGACAAGGACCTCTCGATCTCCTGTGGGCGTAGAATTTACCATGATCCTTTGGTCAAAACATGTCATATGAGCAAGTCCAGGGTTGGTGTGGAAGGAGTGGGCTACCTCTTCACAAGAGATGACTGAAACATGTGGTGAATGTTTTAAAATTCAAAATAAAAAGGTATTATAGTGTTGTGGTTTAGATCTAAAATACCCTCAAGAGTCTCATGAGTTTGGAAAGTAGCTGGGTCACGGGAGGGTTATTGCTGAGCAAGCAACTTACGCATTCTGACTTCATTGACCCCAAGTGTCTGACCAGGACACAGCCAAGAAGCAGAGGATGTTCCTGGCCAGCTTATACTGTAAGAAACGCAGTTTTAGAAGTAAACCTCTGAAAACACAAAGTCCCCGTGTACTCACTGGCGTTGGAGCCTAACTCTCCATCTCAAACAAAATTCTTGTGCCCACTACAGGCTCGTATCTCTCGCTTACATGAGGACAGACAGCGGGGCACCCCATGCAGTGAGACAGCCCTCGCCCTCTGCCCAACTGCCAGTCTTGGAACTCCGAGTCCTCCAGCTCAGCTGGTCTTCAACTTCACCACAGGCTGCCCAGCATTTGTTCCCTGTCGTAAATCTCAAAAAAAAAAAAAAAAGAAAGAAAGAAAGGAAAGGAAAGGAAAGGAAAGAAAAGAAAGAAAAGAAAAGAAAAAGAAAAAAGAGCTGGAGTTAAGTTGTAACGAGACAGAATTTGAAAGTGCCAGCACCTTCGGATCCCACCCCAGGCTGCAGGAGAGGACCGTTTGGCTGTGCGATAGCCTGGGTGGAATTGGACTTGCAGAGCTTAGATCTAGACATGACCTGGCATGCACGAAATTTTCCTTTTCATCTAAAACAGTTTTTAAAACATCAAAAGCTACTGCCATCCCATTGTCTTGGGAAGGCACACAGGACAGTTTCCAGAGGGGGGCCATGTTCTCTATCTTCACCCAAGCTTGAGTTTCCCATGATTAGTCAGGGACTTGTTAGAACTCACAGAGAATATACAGCTGCCCATGCAGCTCAGACAGGTGCACTCTGTGATTTTGCCCTAAAAGTGGGAAAATATTGGATTTCGATGAATGTTGAAATTGAGAGAAACCTGCCACTGTGCTTATTTGCAATGTACTAAAGTGGAGAATGCAATCATTAAAAATGGCTTAATAAATGAACAGGATGGATAGGTGATAAGTAGAATCAGATGTTAATGGAAAAAATCTAAGTGGTGAGTATACAGGGGTTTAATTCTTTCAACATCATTGTTTGAAAACTCCCATTCATGAAAGGCTGTCAGCAGCCATGAAAGGACCACTGGGTGTGTAGGAGCTGTAACCGGCCGCAGCTGGGGATAGGGAATTCTGCTTAGCAGGGTTTATGCCTTCTCCCAGCCACCTGAGCACCTTCCTCTCTTGCACGTGCCTCAGCCTCTGTCACCAGGAATTCATGCTCTGGCCCAGAAACCCAAGGTGGGCAGCGAGGGGCAGATCTTTCCAAAGACAATCCTCATGCACCACAGTGGATCATCAGCACAAGTGCTCTTCCGTGCCCAAAGAAACTTGTCAAGATCAGCTGTTTTTTTTAACAAAGTTGCTTATAATTCATGTAAGCTGCTTAGTCTTCCACATTTTTAAATCTAAGCTGTTGTAAATCTTTAATTCTCAAATGAAAAGTTCTTTTTAACGAGCATGGAGAAATGATCGGTACTTGTTTCCACTAGTAACAAAGAAAGGGCTTGGCGTGTGTTGCACCTTACGCTTTGCATGGGCTCACACTGGCCAGAACGCCCCACGGACGCAGCCCCTTTATCCTCAGGAGGCTCCTGGTCCAAGAGCAGATCCAGGACCCCAGCCAGTATCTCCTCAGCTCAAAACCATGTTTTCACCATTCGACATTCTGGCCCTTAAAATAGTTAAGTGTTAATTCCATACCTTAATAATTCTTTTAAAGTCCATTCTTGTAGTTATAAAAACTGCACGTAACTACAACAGCAGCAGTCGTTCAGCCAGCATTTTATAAAAATGCCACTGGGTAAAGGAACAGAATGTCTAAGAGCAGATTTATACTCTGCTTCAGCTGTCCTCCCCTGAGGCGTTGAAGCCACTCTTCCCAGCTGTAACGCTGACAAACATGAAGATCTAGCACGTGGCAGCTTTCCCCTTATTTCCAATAGCTCTATGATTTGGGGGCGAATCTGCTTAACTGAAATTTACCTTTCGCATCCCTGTGGAGTACTGCTTATTCATAAACTAGGGCTAAATGATCCGCCCATCCCGGAACAATCTATATAATGTTTAAACCACCCAAAACCATTATCCTGTAGGACGGAACCTTGTTTCTCTTCTCTATAATCAACCAATAGATGGCACTTGTGCAGACAGACTACAGTCTTATTTTGCAGCACTGGGAACTGAACCCAGGGCTTTCCCACTGAGCTAAAACCCCAGCCCTTTTAATTTTCAAAACAGGTTTTTACTAAGTTGCTAAATTACTCAGGCTGGGTTGTAATTTGCAACCCTCCTCCATCAGCCTCATGGAGTCCTGGGATTATAGGCTTGGGCCCTCACACACGCCTCCGAACTATTGTTTCTACTCTTACATGCTCCAGCAACCTGTCCAAAGTCTTAGTCATCTACTAGAGCTGTTGAAGGCACCCAATATGGTGATCCAACTAAGCCTTGCATATCGCATGTGAAAACTTTGCATCAAAGTTGCTTCCCTATAGGGAAGCGAGGGAGATCTGCAGAGGAGGATGAAGGGTGCGCCTCAGGCACCCTCAGGAACACTCCTCCAGCTTCACTACTTTTCAGTTTGGTCAGTCCTTTCATAATAGGGAACTGAAGAAGCCGAGTAATAAGGTAGAGGTTGCTGCAAAGGTCCAATTTGAGTCACGTTTTAGATCTATCTCATCTTTTAACTAAACTTGGGGAGTTGTTTTGAGTTTTGCTCTGTAGTCAGTTGAGTCCTGAGCTGAATAGCCCAGGCTGGCCTTGAATTCACAGCAATCCTCCCGCCTTGGCCTTCTGAATACTGAGGTTATAGGCACGCACCACCACAGGCAGGCAGCCAATCTTTACATGGTACTAATTGAACCCATGGCTTTGTGCATGTTAAGCAAATGCTTTAGCAACTAAGCTACAAACTCAAGTGCTTCAGGACTTTTTTTTTTTTTTGAGACAAGGTCTCACTCTGTAGCCCAAGTTGGTCCTGACCTCACTGGTGTAGTCCAGGATGGCCTTGGACTCAGGACAATTTGCCTGCTTCAGTCTCCTGAGTGCTGGGATTATAGGCATGCACCACCATACCTAGGTTTACATAGTGCTGGGGAACTGAACTCAGGGCCTTGCACTGCTGTGCCATTCCTCCAGCCTCCCCCCACCCCCCCCCCCCCCCCCCCCCCCCCCCCCCCCCCTTTTAACATGACTTATACAGGCTCAGCTGAAGCCATGTGACTCCACTGGAGATCTGCCCTTAGCATTGATGTAATTCGAGTAATTCTACATCAGTCTAATTCAAGAATTTCAATTTTCAGAGTCCATATTTAATCTCCTACTCTGCCCAGATCTACTTCAGCTATTAATTCTACTCTATGCTTTGAAGATATTTCCTATACAACCCCACCTAGCATATTTTAGTTTCATAAAGGTAAGAAAATCAGAACACAATGGAGTTTCAAAGCAGTTACTCCACTGCTAAAGGGAGGTCTCAAGAGGACAAAAGTCCCTGGAGTGCAGAAGGTCAATCTACATTCAATGCTTAGACCAAGAAACTGGGTTATATTATGTCCAAATGCACAAACTGTGATGAGTAATACACACAAAATTGAACTTCTAGATGGGAATGCTGGCAAGCCTTGAAAAACACACCTGCAGGTCTTGACACTTAAACTAATGGGTATCATGTGCTAGCATGATGTGCCAACAGGTTCTCAAGAGGTCTACACTGTACGCAAATCCAACAATGAATCACACCTTGTTAAGTTCACAAGGCTTGGGGAGTCACAATACAATCACGTTGTACACTATGACTTTTCAAAAGATTTAGAAGTATCTAATAGCTTAAATGTTTTAAAAAGAAAAGGCTCATCTTTTAACATTGGTTACCTAAGTGGTAGAAAAGCATCCAGCAGTCTGGGAGACCAAGTCAGGATGACAAGTTTGAGCTCAGCCTGGGCAACTTCACCAGATCCTACCTCTAAGTAACAAAAAGGGCTAGAATACACCAAAAGCAAAGGTCCTGAGTTCGATCCCCAGGACTGTCAAAAAAGCTTGCCAATTAAACTTGACCTTTCTCTAGACTATACTATAGTCTGATCTGTTTTGAAAAATACCAACAGATCCTTAGTTCAGAAATCTAGACTAACATGATTATAGTATTTCACTCCAGCGCTGGTACAAACCCAGTAAAACATACTTTAAGGCATGTAGAATTTAAATATATGTGAAAAGCGAAAGTTTTTTCTAGCATGTCTGAGTGAAACGCCATTAATGACTGCTGTTCTGCAGTGGTTACAAATTAGATATCTGCAGCAGCAGCACACCTGAACTGTTAACCTGTCCTCTGTGAACGTGGAGCTGAAGCAACTGTGGTTGGAATCTCAGCACATACTCAGACTCAACCTTGGCTTGATTGGATTACCTTGGTCTGCCCATTCCACAGGCAGGCCAGAAACGCCTCTTCCCACTGGAATGGCCAGACTCTCCTCAGAAATGATAAAATATCTAAAAGCAATAGGGCTAGGAATGTCAACAATGAGTGAACACAGCTGCTGGCACGGCTTCCCGTGACTCCTCCCAGCCGATTGTCTTCATGACACACCAAGCAGGAAGGAGGATCTTAAGAGTCATGGTGGCATAAGTTAGTTTGGCACAAACGGCCATTATGTTAATAACATGATGAAAAGGAACTCAGTCCCATGCGTAACTAGGCTGAAATGTAAGATCTCTGCACTGCCAGTGTGCCGGGGCTGACATGGAAACTATCAGTATGTACCGTCTGAGGAAACTTTTAAGGGCTAGTCACCTCCCTATTCTTTAAAAAGGTTTTTATATCATACATACTTTTCTTTAGTAATCTCACATCTATTTGTTTTCGATCTGATTCCCCTGAACACTGAACATTCACTTAAAAGTGGCAAATAATTAGTTAGAACTACCCACCCATATTCAAAGGATGCTGGAGTCAGCCTTCAAATTTAAAACTGAATTATTACAACTACAGGGGAAAACCAAGCAAGGTGGTGCAGTGGAGGAAAGCCTGTCTACCTGTGGGAGTGCACACGGCACCTGTTACATACTGCATGGTGGATTTCGTTGTCTGTTCTGCTCTGCAGCAACTCCCCACCAAGGACCTGCCCAGGTGAGACTCCCTGGCCTCTGACCAAGGTCCGACCCACTTCAGAGATGGGGCCCAATCCTAGCAAAGTGTACTTTTATACTAAATGTTTTTGTTTCACTAGGTGTTAAACTTATTTCAAAGTTGACACCTGCACATGCCAGGATCGGGAGGAAGGTAGAAACCTTCAGGTAGCTTCTCGCTGGGCGCTGTCCAAGCTGGGAAGGCAAATGTTAATTCACTTTACTTTGGTTTTGGAGGCTTTCCTTAAGAAAAAAGAAACTTGTTAATAAGTAGTAAAAACCATAGAACAGGATTAAAATTATTGAGGCAAGTGTTAATCACAAAAGTAAAACCTTAGGTCTCGACATGTTAGAGGATACTTTCACATCTAGTTCTGCATTTTTTCTTACTCAAGTTTATGATTAGAAATCAAACATTTGAGGGCTCATTCTGCACCAGAAATCATACTTACATAGCCATCTTACATAACCGCAGGAAGAAGCACCCTTTACTTACTTACTTGTTCTCACAGCTGCAGAACCTACGCCTTAGAGAAATTGCAGGTATACTAACTTGTCCAGCATCACAGAGGAGAAAATGGCTTCAGGACTGTAAGCACAGCAATCTGCACCCGACAATATTTTAGTTTTTCAAAACTCCAAAATTCTTCCTTCAAATTTACCTTCAATACTATTTATTCTCCAACAAACTTTTTAAAACCTGGTGCTCTTTATCTTTTAAATTTTCAGTTAGGTACTAGGTCAGTAAGTTCCTGTTTTTATTCAAAGTATCTTTACCCTTAAGAGCTTATTCCAATTCTTACGTAACTTTTTTGAGGCACTGTGATATGTAAGCAAATCTAAACATTAACTGTAATCATTAACGCACTGATAAATGAAAACCAGCTCTAATGTAAGAGCCTTAGAATGAGGGCATAAATTCCCTGAGGTTACAATTCTACCTTAAGCGCAACACTCTTCGCACCGTGCCTAACACAGAACGTGCACCAAAATACTGATACACTGAATTGGAGAGAGAAAACTGTTTGACTAATTTTTACATTCAAATGGTATTGAAACTTAGAACAAAATCTACTTAATTATATGATTTGAGGTGGCAAAAAAGTTCCAAACACAGGACCAAGTACTGGCCAAATTGAAGTCATCCTTGACAACTATACAGAGACATCCTGGACTCCACTGAAAGCCACCAAAATACGGAGCAAACATGGGGAAGATCTGTTAAAATTAATGCAAGTTTTATTCAAGACATGGTACTTAAAAAAGAGGTGAATTCTAACAAAGAAAAGAATTTACCAGTCACCCACTCTACAGTAAAAAGTAGAAGTGGGAATCATTTATGAAACATAAATCCCAACTTAACATTTCTGAATAAAGCTGTCATCATCTCTGTGAGACTCACTTCACTTCTCCAGTAAGGCTATGTGAACTGTTTTCAGAAACTCTGCCAATGCGCACACAGACACACGTGCCCCTTTCAGATAAAGGAGGTGCCTAGCATTTCCACTTTAGGCTAGGGATTTTTAATTTTTAGACTGCATTTGATTAAACAAATTAAACTTGAATCACATACAATGTTTATCTTCCATATTTATAAAATGATTAGATCCATGTTTGACTTTTAACTCACTTGGATTATACTTTAACATTTAACATGATAGCTTCAAAAATTGAAAATTTCGATCTCAGTCTTAAACTTTCCTTCAATATGACCCACAATGTCAATGACAGATGCTAAAATACAGCTTTCATTTAAAAATGTTGCAACACAGATCACACTCTAGCTCATAATTCTGATAAAGCAGCTCTTGGTAACTAAGAATTTAGTCACTGGGAAATCTTAATGACAGTAACTCCACAGTCATTCTTGGAGTGACAAATACTCAGTGTTACTGCTAGCACTGACTAAGTTTCTGTTTCTTAGTTCCTGTTTCTGATTTTTTTTTCTTCGTTGTGGTTATTGCTTTAGCTGGCAATATGTGAATTTAAAAGAATATCTCCATTAAGTCAAACATCAAAAATTACAAAATTTACACAGAAAAGACTCACAGAGGCTATAAAGCTATGTGAAATAACTCACCCGTGAAATGGGTGCAGAATTTTTAGAGGATAACCAGGAACTTCTTGCTCAAAAAAATACAACAAAAGCAAATGCCCCTACTTTTCAGAGCATTCCTGTTTTTCAACAGAGACTTGACCAGCAGAAGAGTTTCGTTATAAAAAACCCACTCTTCTTAACAAACCAAACACGTGAAAGGAAACCAACATACAATGTACGTTTCACAGTTAACAATAAATAAAAGTGCAATATGTGTTCAAGTAGGGCACGTAGTTAAAAACTACATGTGACTATTTGGGATAGGTCATCTTTTGAAGGCTCTCCGGGGGTCCCTGCCACTGCTTATTGTGGTTATGACTGTTTGATTATCAGATGTTCCTGGCAGCTGTGCACTGTTAGGTCCCCGGCCATTGCTTCGACCAGCATAGGGAAGTTGGTATCTCCTGGATTCAGGGCCCGTACTAACACCATTTCCTAAAAGAGAATTAAAAAAAAAAAAAAAAAAGAATCAGCAGTGTACTATACTTATGAGAGGTTCCAGTACGCCATTAATACTTCTAGACACTAGGTAAAACAAACATCTTTATTTTTATACTAAAAAGAAAATCCAATTAAAGCAGAAAAAAAGGATACATACATACATACATACTACGTCTTCTATAAAAGAAAAGGAAAAAAAAGTGTGACTCCTGGCAGTGGCTCAAATATGACTGACATTTCTAAACAGATTACTTAATCCTCACTTTCTTGGGGGCAGTTTCCCAACGTGAGAAGCAGCTATGCTAAAATGCCACCAGGCCGAATCAGCAACCCTAATGAGCTCTAATCACAAAAGACTCTTCCTCAGGCCACTCAATAAAGACTTCAAAGGACATTAAGCAGGGCTGCAAAGACCATTAACATGACCTCTGAGGGGAAAGGCCGACCTTTCAAAGCTAACAATGTATGGAAAATTAAGGTATGAATTTACTATTACTCCACACAGCTACTCTTCTGAAGGGCAGAATTTTGGTGTACCAGAATAGCCAGTTTGTAAATAATCACTGGATTACAGGTATTTCATAAAAATAAAAGAGAAACTGAGATTCATATTCCGGGACTATTATAAACTCAGCACTGCACAGAGCAGCCGAGGCAGGAAAATCACAAGTTTAGGCTGAGCCTGGACTTGAACCTGTCTCCAAAGCAAAATTAAAAAATAGGTTGGAGATGTAGTTCAATGTGAAGAGCTGGGCTACATCTCCAGTCAGTGAACCAGTAAGTAGACAAGTAAACAGAAAAATAGTATCTCACCCCTTTATAGAATCAGTCCAACTGTTAGAGAACTAGCTCAATAACCTGGCTTAAGAGTCCATCTGCCTTCTAGAAATCAGTTGTGTGCAGAGTCCCTATTTACTGGGAGTCCACCATTAGTACTGAACTTTATACCCAGAGACACTTTTATTCCTGATGAAATCTTGTTTTTTTGAAACATGATCTTTCTATATGCTCAAGCCATGAATTTAAGTGATCCTCTTGCCTCAGTATCCATAGGAGCTGAGATTACAGATATGCATGATGACACGAGGCTTCCTCTACATCATTCATAATGTCCTGAATTTCTACGCCTGATTACAAACATGCAATAATCTTACCCATTGGTCCAAATGTACCTGTACCCATACTATTATTCATGTGATTTATTGTCTGTTCACTGTGGACCTTAAAAAAGAGAAAGTTGTTATGTTAGCTGAATGAAGACAGAAATAACATGTTAACTAAATAAAAATATAGCACATATGTACTAACGTTAAGGTTTTTAAGTATTTTACCAAGTATTTTAGGAAAGATCTGCTCAAGGCTATTCAACATGAAAAGATTCAGGAATGTCACTGTCCCTGTGACATCCCCAGAGCAAAGCAGTACACGGCACACACACATGTCCCTGTAGCAGCACACGCTATCTACAGACTCACGAAACACAACCGCCACTTCATACTCTCTTTGTAATTTTCTCCATTAGATTCTAGGCATCACAAGAAGTCACAACATGACACAGCACCCCATCATAAGAACGTACTACACATTTGGATTAGTTACCTCTTTGTTCTGCTGCCCTCGGTAATCTGGGTTGGGCTCACTGAAATTTGGCACTTCTGAATAAACCATACAAAATCTGAAAGACAACCAAGGACAAGTCAGATGACTTTCAAAATAAATCAACCTTTCTTAGCACATCAGTGAACAATTTAAGTACTAGGCGGATTATTACAATTTAGCAGCACCTAACTAACACTACTCATTTACAGAAAATACCTCCTAAATGATTGTGCACACTAATTCCCTCACACACCCTCGGTCTGGCGCGGGCCTCTCTGGACCATCACTGAATCTGCAATGATGGGCACCCAAGGTTAACAGTGGACCCTAAGCAGGAAAGGATACTGGTGTGGTTTATGCTGCAGCAGGTAAGAGGCTGACAACACAATCGGGAAGTTACACCTGACCATTTCTGTAGGTCCTCACTCCACTAACTACAAAGAAACAAGAACCAGTTTTGGGAAATCCTAAACTGAACCTGAAAAAGAAGTAACTGAGTGACACTGTATGGTCTTCACTTAATTAGTTTCTGATGTTTAAAACCTTGAAAAATTGCATTATTTATCACCAACAACAGTCTCTGAAGTACCTCATCCCCTCTGTGTGAGATTTCTCCTTTGGTTTTTGGTGCCATCGGCGGCTTCTTTCTTTAAATACTCTCCAGTTTGATAAGTAGTCAGTAGATAACTCTACATTAACTGAAAAGAATGGAGCAGCAATCTGGCTCACCATCCTGTACCTCTAGGCCAGCACGGAGGCCAAGTTACCTTTACACCACGAGAGGATGGTTCCTCCAGGCCAGGGTGGAGACCATCACCAGGTAGCAGTGCACAGAAGCTCACAGTGCGGCTGCCTGCACCGTACGTTGACTGTGGATAAACAGGGGACTTCAGTTTTTATGGCTGCAAGTCCTTTTACTATGAGTACAAATTCACCCACACAAGAGAAAAAGAAAACCAAAGCTGGTGGCCTGAAAATTTACATCTAGCTTCTAGTACCTCACCAGAAGAGGAAATTCACCTGAAATGACACCTGAAAGATATGTGCCCTGGTCACAATGGGGCTGGTCCAAACTACTGCTTCTTAATGCTCTCTCCCAGGGGGGAAAAAAAAAATTAACATTTTCAACCACAGGAAACAGTACTGAGAGCTGTTAACCTACTACCTACACAGAGAACAATGTGGCCGAAGATAGTTTATCCACCAGAAACAAAAAAGGAGTTCAGGTTATATACCTACCGAATTCCTGTAGACATAATTTGTAAATTACTCCACTGTACACATTTTAATACTTACTCCCCAATTTTTTGAAGTTCACCACCCCTTCCAGTATAAAGTGTCAGACATCCTTTCCACATGGATGCATACCTAGAGAAAAGAAACATTAGTTTTTTAAAAATATGTACAATTATATTTAAGTAAATCTTTATACAATGTTTTTTGAACTGGAGTAGAAGTTTAGTGTCTAGCACAGTAAATCAAATACAGTAAATAAGAGTTTTAATTTACTTGTTACTTAGTAAGGAATAGTGCAAAGGAACATTCAATTGCCAAACTGTGACCTAATTACCTAAACTACAGGTCTGGAAAATAAAGTTTTCGCAAAGGAAGCACTGTTATATCTCATATGATCATGCCTCTAAGTCAATTAACAAAGGCAAAGCTTTTAATTGCACAAATTTAAGAAATTATCTTTTATTTTTAGGCTGTAGGATATATAAAATTAACACCCTGTGTTTATTTCCACACTGACACGGTTCAGTCAGATGCTGATAGTTTTCTGCTGCCCCCACAGAGGATTTCCAAATGACTGAAAAGTTGGGAGAATGTAATTAAAACTGCTAAAAATTTTTTAAATCCCCCCCATAAACCCCAAAACACCAAACTAGGGCCACAAATCTTTTACCTACCTGTCTTTCCAAATTTGTAACTTTAAAAATCAATCTGACTGAACAACTGTTTACTGTGAACAACTTGGAATTCAGAGACTATCATTAAATACAATAATAATCCAATATGTTAATCTGAGGAAAGTATAAATCAGTATTTTATAATCAGTCCAAGGTTTGGTGTTCAACAGGTCCTTGTAAAATTACTGCGAATACTGTGAAGCTTAGGAATGGACTTTAGCTAAATATTGTTTAAAAATACAGGTTTAGTTTGTCTGAATATAGTCTAATAAAATTTAGCCAGCTAATACATGTTAAGGGTTCTGTTCCTTCTCCTCATTTTAGTAAAGGTTACTTATTGAAGACTCCACTCACTCAGCACTCTCCAATTCTCCTAAGAGTTACTCAAGTGACAAGTATGTTACCACGTCACCTTACTATGGTCAAATATTACTGCAAGTCTGGAGGAAAAAAACACTTGGAAAACTAAAACATCTTTCTCTTGTATATAAAACAAACTGAGATCAAGTACGCAGGGTCTGCAAACATGCCCCTAGTCAAAACTATTATTTATCTATTAGATCTGCTTTTCTTTTTTGAGACGAGGTATCACTCTGTATTCTGGTCCTGAACCTACTATGTAGCCCAGTTTGGCCTGGAACTCAGGACAATCCTTCTGCCTCAGCCTACAGAATGATGCGATTACAGGCATGCGCCACACCTAGCTAATTTTTACATGCCACTGGGGCCTTGTGCCTACTAGGTAAACACTTCTCAGGCAGATGTGTTATTAAGTAATGTATATGGACTCCCATTTTACAGAAGGGAAAGCTGACATACATAGTGTATAACTTCCCAAAGTCACACTGAAACATTTTCTTTTAAATTGTACTACTTCCGAACTATGCCGCTTAAATATGTTTATTTTTTCATGGATGCTATTGATGGGAACATTCCATGATGCTGAGTGAAGAATATGCAACCTTTAAAATGAGATGCTATTTTCACTGTATAAAATAACTTTTAATCAGTGGATGAAAGGTAAGATGAGAGCAAGAAAACTTGAATTATGCAAACCTTCACCACACCCTCCCTGGCTAAAATTCCCCTTTGGGTGAGAGATGTGGAAGTTTAAAAGACCCAATTGGTGTCATAATGAGTCAGTGTATGAAAATCAAATGTCTAAGTCCTGACTCTCATTTCCTGCCTTGATGACACTTCCAGAAGATGTTGTAAAGCCTGTAAGATAGCATCAGAAGACTCGGAGCTCCTGCACCCCAGCACCCCCATACTGCCTGACATTCTTAGACCAACATCCAACTACTTTTCTTACCGTTGAGATGGATCGGTTACTACAACTCTCCCAATGACAAAATCCTCTAGATTCTGTTTTCAAGTTCTTTTCTTGGCCTTTTATCTAAAGATTTATTTGCTCAGTTTTTAAAGCAGTTTATCAAAGAATATGAGCTATTTTTTAAAGTAAACCCTGATGGAGCTATTACTAATGTCTTCAGTCAAACATTTTCTGTGTCACTTGGATTTACAATAGAAAACCTTACAATAGAAAACAAAGGGACTTTCCTGGGACTGGAGGACTTGCCCAGCAAGCTCAAGTCCTTGAGTCAGATTCCTCAGCACCACATAAGCCCGGTGTGGGGGTGCATGCCTATAATCCCAGCACTTGAGAGGCTGAGGCAGGACTGCTGTGTGTTCAAGGTCAATCTAGGCTATGTACTGAGTTCAGAACCAACCTGAAATCACAGTGAAAAAACCTGTCTCATAAAAAAAAAACCCTGAAATTCATGGAGTTCAAATTTAACTCACTGCTCTCCAACTACAGTTTTAATGCATGTCATCTAAATTAGGTATGTAAACTGCAGCTCACTTTTTTGCCCTTTCTCTGAGTGAAGAGAAACTATCTTGGGCTACATACGTGTAAGGTGTAATCTATAATTATTAAAAATCTCTCTTTAAATTTTCTTTTACATTTTTCAGAAAGCAAGGGCAAAGAAAACAGAGGACTGCGGGTTGGTTGCACTGGTTCTAAATAATAAAACATGGGCAGGATTTCAAGTTACTGAAAAAAGGAAGTGGTAGCTGCAGGCTGGCACTTGAGTACCTTAGGAGGCTGACCCCGGAGTATCCCAAGTTCTAGCCCAGGCTGGGCGATTTAGCAACTTGGAAAGATTCGTCTCACGAAGGCCTTGAGCTGGAGCCCCAGCACCACCAGAATAAATAAATAAATAAAATGCGGGGAGGGATGAACTGAACACAGCTAAATAAATGACTTAATAAAGAGACAGTACAGTACGTACTCTACAAATCCACTAAAGGACCCGATTCCCAGGAGAGCATTATGGAAGGTGTCAGTGGTGGGCAGAGGGAGAGTCAACTTCCTGTTATTTACCCACAAAGGGTGTGCCGATCCAACGCTGCCCACCTGAAGGGGCTCAAAATCTCTCAGTGGCCCACAGCAAAGCCATGGAATCTCAGAACTTGGAACAACCTACCTGGGAGTCTGCCAATTCCGATTCTACATGCCACCATCACCACCACCCCCCCCCCACCCTTTTTTTTTCTGTACACCTACCCTCTGGTCAACCGAATAATATCCCCTGGCTGTATAAGGCCTCCGATCTCATCCCACACGGAAATAGTGATACTGCCTGTTTTATCCGCTACTTTGCACGATCTCACTTCATGGCCGTCTTTGGTTTTAGTCACGCGTCCTGCGGAGATGTGAAGAAAAAAAAAAAATCAAAGAGCGCAGTTATGTCAGAGGAGGAGGCCGGCCGGAAGAGCGCCCTCTCCTCCTCCTGCGGGAATTTAGGGCGTCGGGTCCGCGGTGGAGGCCGGCCTCCGGCTCCCGCGGGAGCCACGTGGGTGGGGCCGGGACGGGGCCGGGACGGGGCCGGGAGGGCGGCGGGGAGCCCCCGTGCCTCCCGGACGCCGGCTCGGCGACGCGCGGGGGGACGGGGCGCGGGCAGCTGGCCCCACTTACCTATCTCCAGGACAATAAAGACGACATTTAAGTTTTTCTGTCCGGCCTTAATGTCTCTTATGAAAAGAGGGGGGCTGTCGAGCCGGTTCATACCGAGGCGGGGAGGCGCCGCGCGGGAGCCCGGGGCCGGGGGGCGACAGGGGCGGAAACGAGATTTGCCGGCAAACCAGCCCTGGCGGCCCTGAGCGACGCCTCCCCCCAAAAAACCTCCGAAAAAAGGCAGTTCTTAAAAAAACAACAACAAAAAGAGACCCACTCAGCCCGCACGGCAGCCAGGCAAGCGTGGGCACGGCGCCCTTCCCTCGGATAAAAGGCTTTCAAAAAAAGGCAGTGATAGGACGCCCGGGTCCGAGCGTCGGCCACACACGCGCGCACGAACACACACACACACGGGCGAGCCCCGTCCCGGAACCCGGGAAGGGACGGACTGTGACAGCAGCGACACAGAGCGAAGCCGGCCACGCCGCGCACTCAGCGTCCCGGACACCGACTGTCAGCCAGCGCGCGAGCGCACGGGGAACTCTCCGCACGCCCCGCCCCTTGTGACGTCAGGCTGCGTCGGGCGGGGAGGGGGAGCCACAGGGGGCGGGGCCGGCCGGCCGACGCCGCGCGGCCTTCCTGGCTCCGCCCCGCGGGGAGCGAGCCCCGCCCCCTTGGCGCCGTAATGCGCCTTCGCCCCGCCCTCCTCGGCTCGCTGCAGCGCGACGAGGCCCTCAGCTTCCCCTTCCGGCGGCGGGTGCGTCCTAATCTCGGGCCTCGCCGGGGCTTTCCTGTTCTTCGCACGGGCCGCTCCCCCATCTCTGCCCTTTGCCCTGCGGTCACGAGGCGCTGGGGTCGAGGACTCTGGATACAAATGTTCAGTCGAGTAAGAGCAGGGCGGGGCCGGGGGTAGTTGGTTCGGTCTCAAAGGAACCCAGTCTGGGATGGCGACCGAGTCCGGCGCTGCCACAACTGGAATTTCCTCACCAGAAGGGAACGTGGAATTCGATTCAGCTCCCCTGTGTTGGACACATTGCAGTAGGATCCGGGCTGGAGGAAGAGCGCGGCCGCCAGGGCGCTGGGCTAGCGCCAGAGGTGACCATGGGGCTTGAAATGGAAAGTATAACTGAGACCTCTGCCTCGCAAAAGTTGGGAGATCAAATCATACAGTGTCCAGCGAGTGCCCAGCAGAGAATAGATGGATGCTCAGTATTTGCCCCCCAGCACCTATGGTCACTTATTTCTCTCATCAACCCTATGTGGCGAGCGCTAAATTTAATCCCCATATGACAGGAAGATGTTTACCACAGACTACATCGTTGGAGAGTAGCCAAGCTGGATTTCCAATCTAGGCAGTCTTTACCCCAGGGCTCTACAGCTTAAAAGTAGTCTTTGATTTAAACTGCAGTGCGGGATTTTTAAGAACCCAAAACAAGCTTAAGAAATAAGGTGATAGCAACAGTAGGTACAGTAAGGTTTTAAAGAAGCATCTAATTGTTAACTGAGAAGTTGGGAATATCAGGCAGTTGTATATCAAAAGAATGCAAATTTTCTCCTAAATATTTTTAGGTAACTCACCACTTCCCAAATATCTGCAAACAAGCACCTTAGTTATACAATTGCTATAGAAAATAGTTTTAGAAATAATTACAGAAGCAAGAGCCAAAAACTTATTTTTTTTTTTTTCTTGAGACAGGGTGTTGCTCTATAGTCCAGACTGGTCCTGAGCTCATCATGTAGTCCAGGTTGGCCTCAAACCTCACAGGAATTCTCCTGTCTCAGCTTCCCAAGTGCTGGGATTACTGAAATGCTCTGCCACACCCAGCATATGCATTGCTGAGCATTTGAACTCAGGGCCTTGTGTTTGTGGGGCGAGTGTTCTAACTGCTGAGCTATTCCTCCAGCCCCACCAAAGACATTCTTAAGTTTGCTTTTTCATAGACAAATCAATGCTGAGTGCCAAAAACACTGATACAATACCGGAAAATGGTGCAAAATAATAATGTAAATATGATTTAAACAAATAAAAAATGCCAGTTGGTGATGGAAGGAGGGCACAACCTCAGGACTCCCAGAGACTCCCGACGCAAGGAAAACCTGATTTCTACCATGGTCATCTCCCAGTCGTCTTCACTGGACTGTCTTCAACCTGACACATGTCCATAGCTATGGTTTGGATCTAGAGTGTCTCCCAAAAGCCCATGTGTTTGTCTATGGTTAGATAACTGGGAACTTTGTGTTACTGGGAGGTAGGGCCTGGCTGGAAGGGGCAGGTGCTTGGGTTTGACCTGGAAAGTTTGTGTCAACTTGAGACAGAAAGGGGCCTCCAGCAGAGCTTTCAGTTTTCATTATTGACTGTTGGCCAGAACGTGAGGGAGAGCAGGAGGAGCACCCACCCTGGGTGTGTGGACCCAACTAGCAGCTTTAATTAAAGGAATACATATTCTTCCTGAGAAAGCTGTGGCCCCGCCTGAGTCCTCCGATTCATCTGGCTCCTGCTTTCACATAAATTGTCTCCAAGGCTCTGAGTGGCGCTCTAGCCTCTGCCATATTGCAGGCTGTGTGAGGCCTTCTGAATCGGAAAGCTAAATCAGTATTTTCTTCCTTAGTTTGTGGGTATTGCGTATCTTGTCCCAGCAATGAAAAAGTAAAAGATACCAGCAGGACATTCTAGCTGGACCTGTAGCTCAGTGCTAGTGTGCTTTCCTAGGATTCTATCTGCACTACCATAAAAAATTAATATCTAGATCAGACGTCTATTTTTTAAACTTTCATGAGCTTTTAAAAAGATCTAGAACAGGAAACCAATTAGGAATGTTGAATCTGGGCAAAGAAAGTTAGCTATGCGGACCTGTCTGTCATTTGCTCCCAGAAAGATGAGGTAGAGCAGCTTAGATGAATTACTCTGGGAATTTATATGGAAGAACCAAACGCTGCAAAAGAGGAAGTGAGTGCTAAGAGAAGTTGACCCAGCTCTGCTCGGTTTTCCCTTCCACGGAGCTCAGCTGACCAACCCCTGCTTCCTTTCTTGTTAACTCAGCAGTTCTCAGAAAGGAATTGGTGACTGCCAGCGGGCTCTTTCAAGGCCAGCTGAAGATGGCCTTGGAACACAAGGAGTGTGGGCAGCACTCCTGCCCTCTTTATCTGGAGTTGGTTGGTTTCAGCTACTCCCAAAATACTCCCTGCAAGTGGTGGTTAATAAAAAGAAAGTGATCAACAAAAACTATTGTTATTCAGGTAATCTTTCTTAACACTCCCCTTCACTCAGCCTTCTCAGGTGGTAACGATTACATTGCTGATTATTAGTATATTTACAATAGTACTTCATGGTCTTCACTCTAAATCAGTATATTCTTGGTGTCATCTTCATTTTTATGGCCAGAATATAAGCCTATTATGAGAAGGTGGGCTCTTCTGTTTTTTGCCCACAACCTCAATACCACAGCTGTGTATACGGACATTGTTTAGTGAGACCCAGTAGAACACAGAAGGGTGTGCACCAGAGTCCTTTACATGGAAGGTTCTGGTTACGTGAGTGGCCACTAATAAAAGTTTCTGGTCAATATCTAGCATCCATACCCATGCTCACTCCCAGGTTTGGATTTCTGGCTTTACTAAGATCACTTTTGCTTTGTTTGCACTACCCATATATTTTAAACCTCTACATCAAGTAAATAGCTCACCAAGTAGTGTTTGATACCAGATGGTTGTGTGCTAAAGCTAACAGTTAAAAAAGTAATAAAAAACCACAGTGTTCTCACATTACAGAGATAATCCATTTTGTAACATAATTGCAAAGGTCAAAAAATGTCTTAATCTTCTTTAAAAAGATTTAACAAAAGACTCAGAAATAATGCTTAGTAATGATTGCAGCAGTAGCCGCTCGGATCATAATGATTACAAAGCAGTCAAAACTTCCAATTACCCATTTTCATAAACAAAGGTACTTTTTAGGGCAAACCAACTGCTTTGAAGAAAAAGTTACTATTATAAGTATCAGTAGGAGAGAAAATATTCTGTGTTCTTTAATTTATTCTGCCATATGCCAGGCATTTTGTGCGTCTAAGCACATTATACCTAGTATGTTAATAATGTATGTGAAGCAATTGGTCTCAGTTTATAGTAAGTTATGGAGCTGAGTTTTAAAACTAACTGATACATATGATAACTTTTTCTTTAAAGGGGATTATTTGTCCTAAAGAATGCCTTTCTTTGATTATTTAAATGGACAATTGGGGTTTTTTTCATGCTTTGTAATTCATAGTGAGAAGTGCAGTAAATCTGATCCCCAGAGTGATTATGTGGGAGCAGTGAAGCCTGCTGGTGAGAAATAACATTGTAGTTTCTCTTGGAAAGAAATGCACCCCTAAATATATGAATTCAAATCAGCTGCATTATCTCTTCAGCTAGCATGACCAGCTTTGGCCTAAGTTTTCTATAAAGCATATGGTATGTCTGAGTGGTTGCCTGGATTTGTTTATGAGGGGAAAAACATGCCAAAATATTATTGCCAGCTGAACTAACCAGAGTATTATGGTTGGGATCAGCGATGTTCCCCAAAAGCCGCATGTGTTTAGATGTAGAAGGATACCTATGAACTGTGTGCTGTTGGCAAGTAGGACCTAGCCGGAAGGGACCCATGGTTGGAATTTGAACTTGAAGGATTGTCAGTTTGTTGAGACTGGGAGGCCCCAGGACAGAGCTTTCAGGCATGTGTTATTGACTTCAGGGCCAGGAAATGAGGGAGGACACCCACGTGGGTGTGGGGGCCCAGTGGGCAATTTGTACTAAGTAAAAGAAGGGAAGAAGAAACATTGTTACCGCTTCTCCTCAGGAGCTGTCCTTGTCTGAGTTTTCAGCCTTCAACCTGCACTCGGCTTTTTATCTGCAGTGTCTTGAGCTGTTCTCCAGCCGCTGCCGGATGCTTTTGCTATCGCTGGCTGTTCATGAATGGACTGTGGGAGACCGGAGACCGTCGGAAACTGTGAGCTAAAATAAATCTTTCCTTCTTTGAGTTGTGGATGTTCGGTATCCTGTCACAGCAATGAGAAAGTAAAACATGGGCTGATTTTAAAACAAAATGATTTCTTTATTGGTAGAAGATTTGTTGGAGTACATATTAGCCGTCCTCCTATTAAAGGGATATTGTAGGAAATGCTGCGAACCACATGTACATGAGATAAGCATGAAATGTTTTTTGTAGCGTCATAAGTCCTACAGAACTGGGAGAGCACAGCATACCTAAGTGGTTCAACAAGAGCCACTACTGCTCACTGGTATTTCCTGATGTCCCGTGTAAAAATGAGTGGGTCAATAAATAAATAAATGCATAGTATAAAATAAAACCCCTCTCATCCTGCTTTAGCTCCCTGGTCCTTAACAAGTCCTGCAACCAGTATATGAGACTTTCTGACATCATCACCGTGCCTGACACAGGCTGGAGTGGGCTGGGTGACTGTAGAATTCTGATGTATTCCTGTTGTTTCTCTGTAGTGAGACTAGGTAGCTTTCTTTCATTGTGGAGCATGATTGGCCATGCATGCACACACAGATGAGTCGCCAGGAGGAAATAATAAGTGCTTGCATGCAAACCCCTAATTAAGATCATTTTTCAGATGAGTATAGTGTCCCAGCTGGGAGGATGCTTACAAATGATATACTCTAATCCCTTTATTTTGTGTATGAAACACAAAAGCCAGAAGAAGGTAACAGGATTACCAGTGACAGCCCCTCATCAACTAATGGAGCCCGGTCATAATCACCAGAGCCTGCTAATATCATGAAAGAGAGACAGCCAGGCTACACCAATGAAATCAGACTCAAGCATCAATATTTATTAAAGCTACCCAGGTATTAACAATGTACAGCCAACTCTGAGAACCATAGCAGATTAAGAATTTTTTCAGAATAATTGTGTTTTCCACATACCTAGTTATACTCTGGAGCAGTGTTTTCCTTACAATAGTTAGGGAAAGTCTGATGAATTTCTTGGGTGTGAAATTAGTGAGTTTGAGAGGAGACCGTGGGGCTGTAGGAAACAGGGTCCCCTAGAAGCGAAGAGGGTCCTGAAAAGTAAGATTATCGATTAACTCCTGCCACTCCTGACCCTCCTAACCTCTTCTTAGAACTACTTAATGAAGTAGTTGAAAGAAAACTAGTTAAGGTTGGGCTTCAACAGCAGCGTAAGGATGGAGAAGGTAACAGCAAGCCTCAGCAACAGAGCTGCTTAGCGTAGGACAGCCCCTTACCCAGCTCAACTACAAAGACCCCTAGGCACGGAGCCACAGGGTAACAGCCCACATTTCTGATCCCCTTCTGACTAGCAGAAGCTTTACCCTCCTTTCCCATCTGTAAGTTTCCCGGCACGCTGTTCTCTTCGAAACCTGCCTCCAGCTTCCACGGCTTATTCTTCAGGCCTGTGAAAACACAAACTGGGCGCCGAGGCCCAGCGGAATCTGGGCCTGCCACTACAGCCGCTCACATGAGTACTTACTGTAAGACTTCTGTTTATTTCACTCAGAACAGTAGCGATTAGGAGAGAACTGCCACACACACTCCCGACACCAAATCAGCCCGTCCTCCTGTTCTAGAACATCCGTCTGTCTGTCCTCCCATCAACCCCCACAAGGCTGCAGTTCCAACTGAATCTTCCCAGTTCAAAGACGCAGATGTGTTTCTAGGATCCAGTTTCCTCCCATTCAACCTTCGGCCTCTGCCTCCGATCATCAGGCATTGGGTTCTCAGAGGAACATGCAGCCTAGACCCCTCGCGTGCACGTTTTCCAGTCGGGCTTGTGCTCCTGGGAGAACCTGGTGCTGCCGCTGGTCTGACAGCAGGCGATAGCACTCAAGTGGTGACGGAAGCCATGGGGAGCAGCTGTGACAATGGGTGGCGCTTCGCATACTGGCCCACTACTCACCCTTTGTGGCATGGCCTAACTCCTAGTAGGTCACTAGACTCCCACTGGCCCGTGGTCCAGAGTTTGGAATTATGCTGTGAGATCTGATTTTATTGTCTGTCTAAAATTTGGAATATAAGTTTGACAAAACCAGAGACTTTGGGATATTTTTACTGATGCAGTCCCACTGCTGGTATTTTTTTTAGCTGTTCAACAGAAATTTGTTGAATAAATTCATGAGTTATCTTTCATGTCTGCACAAAGGGAAAGTGAAGGCTCAAATGTCTTGAAAATTCCTGACTTAATTTGATAATGTATATAAGAAGTCTTAAAGTAAATAATAATAATATGAATATGGTGTTAAGGCTTTTGCAATATGAAAACCTACATTATATGTTATATATGTTGATTATATGTTATATAGTATTTTCATTATGTAGTGCATATATGGAAGTAGTGTATATATGGAAGGATAATAGCAAGATATTACAGGGGTTAGATATGAGAGAGAACAAACTTTCATTTTTCTGTACCTCATACGATATGAAGTTTTAAAATCATCTTATTTATCTGTAGGGAAATGGGTATACCTTAGGACCCTTTGGCTTAATGAAATGAATCAGACACAGAAGGTTAAATTCCATATAGTTTCTCTAATTGAGAAACTCAAATATAAGTAAGTCAAAGAGCAAAATAAAAGAGTGATGGTAGGAAATGGAGGTAGGTTTTGAGGAGGGGAAGAGGAACATGGGAGGGCCAGAAAGGTAGGAACCGGGAAGGAAATAAAACTGATTTTATGGTCAGACAATCAGTGCGAATGTATGCACACCAGCTCCTCGAGTTGAATGCACTTACAATGTTTTACAAATACGTACTAATAAAAAAATAACTATACTTGTTTTCAGTTATACTTCAATGAATAATATCGATAGTCCCTTTACCCATTTCATCCAAGTAGACAAAGTGTCACCATTTTCCCTATACCACAAAATACAAGTTAAGGTACTTTTTATTGAGAGTCTCTGTATGATTTGGAGTGGACCATGTATTACATAGTTCTTAAGAAAGTAGAAGAGGCAGTATTTTTAGGGTTGAAAAAGGAAGTGAGATAGCAGGGTGGACAGTTCTGATGGTGAGCTGCTTTCATTGGTGGAACAGCCAGACCACATGGGAAGGGTTCCTTTTTGCGTTGTAAGTAGGGCAGAGGGTCAAGGCAGGGGACTATGTGAGATAATGGAATTCTATGTTTAGGAAGGAGAATATAGCACATCATCTTTCTCTGGTGACTTACTAGCCCAGCTATGCCCTTTAGGTGGGATAAGTAGGAGCAGCATGAATGTCTTAGTTATTTATTCATTGCTGGGATGAAATACCTGACACCCACAACTGAAAGAAGTCAAGAATTATTTTAACTCACTATGTCAGGTCTCACACAGTCCATTCATGAGCAGAGGCAAGCAACATTAGAAGTACATGACAGAGGTTGGAGAACTGCCTGCAATATTGCAGACAGAAGTCAAATGAGTCTGTAGACTCAGGCAAGGCTAGAGCTTTCCCAGGAAGAAGCTGCAACCGTGTTTATTCTTCCTTCCTTTATTTGGTTCAAACTGCCATCTGGGCCTCCACACCCAGGGTGGGTGTCCCCCTTCGCTTCCTGGCCCTGGAGGCAATAGCAAACCTGCAAGCTCTGGGCAACTGTCAGTCTCAAATTGACATCATCCTTTCAGGTCATACTCTAAGTATCCACCCCTCACGCCCAAGCCATACCTCCCAACAGCACAAGGTCCCACCGTTGTCCCACTAGATCCAAATACATCAGACTTTGGGGTCACTCTGGATCCAAACCATAGCAGGGAAGTTGGCAGGCAAATACTCTGTGCAAAGAGGAGAAAACTAATAAATCTTTTTTATTAGGATAAAAACTTAGCTGCAACCACCCCCCCCCCCAAAAAAAAAAAAAAAAAAAACCAAGGAAACAAAAATACCGGAGACACAGAGCTGTACACAGAGGCTTAAATAAGACAGAAGCTGCTTTCTTCCTTGTGTTACAGTCTCAAGAAAGCAGACCAGTTCTGAGGGTGCCCCTAAGGTGACCTCCTGGTCATAGTTGCCTTGTGTTTGTATTTGTGTTGCAATCTGTAGGATTGTTAGCATCCCTACTCTTCCTTCAGCACAAAAGGTAACTTCCTGCCTCCTGCATGGGATTCTTGTACTCTCCCGACTGGATGCACCCTCTCTTTCTCACGGTTGGCCACATTCTCCCACCTTTGAACTTCCATCACCTTCTTGATCCCACTATAACATTTATAATTTTACATTGATTTTTCCTTCTTGGGCATAAGCGCCTGAAGATCATGAACTCATTAAACTCCCTAAAGATAACAGCTTGACACAAAAATGACCTTATGTGTTTGCTAGGGCCACTGCTACAGAATACTAAATATGGGTGGTTTAAACAACAGAAATTTATTTTTTCACTATTGCAGAGGCCAGAAACTTAAGATTAAGGTGTCAGTGCCATTGTACCCTTTCTCACTTGATTGCTAATGGTCACTTCTTACTCTGTCTTTCTTTAGCTACTTACTTATTGCTGGGACAGAATACAGGACATCCACGACTTAAAGGAGGAAAGATTTATTTTAGCTCACAGTTTCAGAAGGTCTCAGTCTGTTTATGGGCACTGGCAGCGGTTGAAGGGATTGGCAGAGTTTGAGACAGAAAGTCGCAGGGTGGACAGGAAGCCAAGCAAGCCAAGCATGGCAGAGCTAGGATGTGCCTTTCAAGGTTGAGCACCAGTGTTCCACCCCTTCTGCTGTCGGGGTCAAGCCCCAATGACCAGTCCTCCTAACCAGGCCTCACCTCTTAATAACACATGCAATCTATAGGTATTTGACAACATCCGAATACATGGAGCCTTTGGGGGATGTTCCAGAACGAAACCATAACTGTCTTAATGTGAATTTTTTTCTGTGTACATGGTCTCTTTGTGTTTCTAAATTCCTTCTTAAATGAGTCCAATGGTGATATTGGATCAGGACCCACCCCAACATTGCAACTTAACTCTTTTAACTCAATCACCTCTTTAAAGGTTATTTCTTCAAATACAGTCATATTCTAAAGTCGTGATATGGATTATAAGGATTACATTGGAAATTCTATAACAAAATCTTTATGGTATTTACTGATTACAGAAGTAATTATATTTTTAAAAACAAATTATGCAGAAAAGTGTAAGTAGAAAGTTAATCTCTTCTATTCTCTTACCCATCCTCTCCATGACAGCGTTTCTTTAAAGGTTGGAGTGATTGTAGTTCTTGGTTGAATGAGCAAACAAGGGGATGGACATCAAGAGGCTAAACAGTGTTTTTGTTTTAGGCTTACAGAGCTAGTTAAGGGAGGAGGACCTCTACCCAGATTTTACCAAGTTCTTACCCAGCGGTCCCTCTACTGTCCTATGCTACCTCCTTTTATCTTATTGTTGAATATTTGTATTCTTCATTTATATTGTTTAAAATGATGGGGCCATGTTATATCACCTGCCTAGGAAGTACAAGGCTTTGAGTTTGATCCCCCAGAACCACATAAGTCAGGTGTGGAGGCTCATGCCTATAATCCCAGCACTCAGAAGCTGAGGAAGGAGGATTGCTATGAATTGAAGGCCAGCCTAGGCTACACAGTGAGTTTGGGATCAGCCTGGACTACAGAGCAAGACCCCCTCTCAGAAAATTAAAAAAAAAAAATTAAAATGTTAAGCTGATGATTATTTTCTTTAAATTCAGGAATCTTAAATCTTGAATTTCCTGTCTTAAGATCTTTCTACTGCAAAGAACAGAGATATTCACTCAGGTTACTTTTCAAGCAAGAATAGCTATACAGACCCTGTGAAAACTTAGTTAAAAGCAGCATTATTTGCTTGCCTATTAGATGGCCATCAGAGAGTGACCTCTATGGTTTTGCTACAAACATCATGTGGCTCAAGTCTCAGATAGCTTACCTGAGGCCAGGGGTCCTTATAAGGTGTGTTAGTCAGCTTTTTGTCACAGTAACCAAATTCCTGTGGAAAACAGCTTGAAGGAGGACAGATTTCTCTTGGCTGATTATTTCAGAAGTTCCAGTTTATGGTCAACTGGCTCCATTGATTTTAGTCCTATAGCAAAGCAGAAACGTCATGGCAGAAGGACATGGTGGAGTAATGCTGCTTATCTTGAGGCAACCAGAAAGCAGAGAGTAAGCAAAATGAGCCAGAGAAGAAGGAGAGATAGTCCCTAGCACCTTGTCCTAGGGACAAGATCTTGTCCCCACAATGTCACATCCCCATGACCCATTCCCCTCAATAGATCTTACCTCCTAAATCTTCATTTCCTCTCAGTAACACTATGAAATGATGAATACAGCAATCAGCAGACAAATGCACGGATGAGGACAGTGTCCTCATAGCCTAACCACACCCAGAAGTCCCACCTTTGAACACAAGAGCTTTTAGGGGTACGTCTTAAGTCCAAGCCATAACAGAAGGCCCCATTCGCATTGCTGGCTGTGGACTGGGTACCTGTGATACTCTCTGTGTGGTCTCCTGTTCCATGGTAAGCCACACCAAAGTCGTAGCATGATGACCTCATGCTCCCAAGAACATGAGTAGAAGTGTAAAGATCTTTTAAGGCCTAGACTCTAGAACTAGCATAATGTTATGTTTGTCACAACATAGTGTCATGTTATGTTGGGCAAAGCTAGCCATAAGTCCAGCCCATATTCAAGAAAGTGAAGAGATAATCTCTGTTTATTTTTCTTTTTGCTTCTTACCTCTGCCTTTACATTGTGAAGAAGCATGTGGACACAAGAAAGTGTGACTCACTGTGGAGCAGGACGACAGTGTGCTTACACAGGCTAGATTTCCCACAGGATAACATTCTACCTGTCAGCTTTCCTGTTCATGCCCACCAGATGGAGTCCATGTGGTCCCATGCTCTGTACTAGATTCTACGGCACCTGGATTCAGTGGTCAGACTAGAGATTAGACTTGCATTGGTTAGGATGAGGGCCATCTTCAAGTGAGAGAAAATCTCAAACATCTGGACTTACACAAAAACTCACTTCTAGCTTTTGCTAAAGTCAAGAGGTAGATTCTGGAATATTGGACTGTTTGTTGCTCAATTGACTATATCTCCCATTTCCAAAATGGCTACCAAAACTTTAAGCATTATACGTCATTTTGCACAAGAGGGGGGCTTAAAAAGGAGTCCAGTTAGGGGTGCTTCTTAGAATTTGGATGCCCACCTTCAACTTTTATGCCACTGCCTTGCACTTAGTCACAATGCAGCATCCATCACCTGGGGAGATAAGAATGTGTGCATTTTTTGTCTCTTTGGACCATCTGCCAAGCTGAAAATGAGTAGTTGTATTACTACAGAGGAGAGTATATGTGGAGGGAGACGTAAAGGAGATGAGCGAACAAACCAGGTGGATAGCTGGAAGGAAAGGCGTAAGCAGGGGAAATGTAAGCACAAAGGCCTTGAACGAGGGCATGTTTAGAATGTTTGCTGAACAGCAGGGAATCTAGTACAACTGGAAATAAAGGGATGATATTGGGTGGGGATGAGAGAGAGCCCAAGATCAGATCATGATAAGGACTAGGTAGTGTACTGTGAATAATGTCATCTTTCTTGAGGAGTCCCAAATGCAAAGCTGTGTCAGGGTCCTCAGAACCAGTCCCTAGGTTCAGTGATTTGCTAGAAAGACGAATAGGATTTGGAATGCACAGTCTCACATATGGCCATGAAAGTGGTGGGATGTAGAGTAGAATTATCAAAGGGATGAGTCTGGAGGAAACCAGATGCTAATTTCCAAGAGTCCTCTCATGGTGGAGTCACACCGGAGGCTCTTTGGCCCCCAGCCACAAGGTGTGACAACAGATAAGACTTGCCACCTACTGGGAAGCTCACTGCAGACTCATTGCCCAAGATTTTCATTGAGAACTGGTCACATAGGTACTCTTCTACTGGCACATACTAAAATCTCTCACTTTCCCAAAGAAAAGCAAGAATATAGCATGAACTAGATTGTGTGTACAGTTGAGACACGGTGGGCCAAAACCTTTTTAAAAATGGTCAGACCTCTTCTAAAATCCAGGTTTCAAGATGGCAGCCAGTGGCCAAACTGGTAAAGAGATCTTTCTAAGAATAGCAGTTCTGGGCCTCCTTGTGGTTCTTTTCTGTCCAAACGTATATAAAGAGGGGTGTGCCAAGTAGCAGCCGGGGAAGCGAGCAAAACTGGGCAGTCACTGTGCATCTGTGTAAACAAGTAAATAGAAAATGTGAGATCGATAAACTGAAGGCAATATTAACAGCAGGAGGAAGAAGCAAAGAAGAGAGAAGTCAAGCGAAAAAAATGGAAGTGTACCTAGTCGCACTGGAAGGAGGAATGCATTTCTATGCAACGGTCTCTGTAGAATTGCTTTTGGGATACCAGAGTTGCTATATAATACTGGAGATTAATGAACAATATTTTAATTCTATACAAGAACTTATTGTCATATTTCTGGCAATATTGGAATTGAACCCAGCACAAAGGTGCCTCCCTAACCCTCTATTATTTTCTAAATTTTTGAAGCAAGATCACCAAGATTGGCCTCAAACTTGAAGTCCTCTTGTTTTAGCCTCCTCATTAGAACTTGTATATTCTTATAATAAATTCCAGTCACCCAGAAATCTTGAAATCTGAAAATTTATCAATAGTACACCTGAATTTTTGAGCATTGAAAACATAGACCTTATAAAGAAAAGCTAGCATAGTATCCAGTTACTGACTGGGTAAAGGATGAAGACTGGGCATACGGCGGGAAATTGTCAGCACCCACCACTGTGAAGCCACATCCAACTTCTCACACATACACTCAGATGCAAAGTACATGTCAGCGCTTCTTTAACTTGGTTTAGATGGTTGTCCTGTCTATAATTCCTTGTCTAACCTCCAAAACAGCCTGAAGGACCCCCCACACCTGACTCATGAGCTATTTGCATTCTCTTTGAAGTCCCTTCCTGACTCTTGTCTGGTACCTTTAGCGTGAATCTTTCCTCTGCACTGCTCTTTTAAATGTGGTGCATATTTCTACAGTAATACTTATAATATATATTTTAATCAACTACCGTATTTATTTCTGAGCAAAATGTGATCCTAACAGTATAATGCTTCACAAATGGTAATTCCTTAATAAATATATATTGAGTAAACAAATGAATAATTTAATCAAACAAATGCAGTGAGCAAAAAGTATCTAAGGGTGTTGATACCCAAAATCAAGGACAAGTCTTCTCGAGTGAGTCAATCTTCAAATCTCATATTTGAAGCATGAGATCTCATGGTATCTCTCAGCTATTGGGGTGCTTATTATTTCTACTTTCTTGCTGCTTCTTTTAAAATATTATTACTTTACACAAGTTAAATAGTCCTCTTATCATTGACTGCAGTAACTTTGCTAATGAGGAACAAATTTTTGAATTACAGAAAATTAAATATTCTCCAACTATAAACATCTAATGCTAACTGCACTTAATTCTAGAATGTGCAACTATGCTTACACAGGTAAGTAAAGACATTGAATTTTGTTCTAGCTATGAAAATACTTCCTACCATTAGTGTTTCAGAGGTGTCTGCACATTTCTCATTAAACTTTTGAAAGAGGAATTGTTTCTTGTAGTACTGTCTTTCCTACTATTCATGACACTGAAAGTGAATTCTCTAAGCAATTTTGAAATAAAACCAGTCCTAGCAGACTTAAATATAGTCATAGTACACATCAAATGAAATCTAAGCTGTTGTTCTTGCTATGAGACATCCTTTCAGGGCTGTCTCTTTTAAATGTGGTCATTTATTTTATAGATTCCATTTACTTCCATCATCAAAATCAAAGTTTTTGGTTAGGTACTTTAGATGACAGGGTGTGGTTAAATGTGAGAGAATGCAAGAACTATGCAAAATGGATTCCCAGGAACTGAGGATTTTTAAAAAATATAACATCATCTGAAATTGAAGTTCACCAAATCTGATTTTAAATTTTCAAGATCTGAGTAAAGGCTTGCAAATCTATGTTGATGAAACCAAGACGTTCCCAGTCTTCATGTATGGGTAGAGGAGAAGGATGTTACAGGTGAAAGACAAAAATAATTTTATTTCAGCATCTGTGTCGGGAACTTGGCACACATTTTCATTTAGTCATTGCAACAATCTTCTAAATGGGGTTTTTGTCCACCTTCCACCAGTGAGAAGAGGAGTACTGGAAGAGAGACCGAGACAGAGAGGAGATCCAGCCCCCAGGGGGGCTGCTGGGCAGAACCGAAATCCCAAACACATTTCTCTGGTTCCAAAGTCGGTGTCATTACTCTCAACCTAAGAGAACAAGTCATAGCACACGTCACAAACAGCCCTAACTAAATGCAAGTCATCCTGGATGTTGTCCCCAAAATGGAGTGATCTGCTAGGAGAATAAATGTAAAAACAACATGAATTGAACAAGGGTCAGCCAGTTGTGTCCCTAGGCCTGTTTGTTTGCCCTGTTACCTAAGGCTGTTTCGAAGCTTCAAAGACAGCTGTGGGTAGTGACAGAGACCACGTGGTCTTCAGAGTTCAAAATATTTACTACCTGACCCTTCACAGAAAAGTGTGCTGACCTCTGAAGTGAAACACTTTGGTGATCAGTATCCAGGACTGTCCCAACAAGGGAAATTCCAGTCGAGTAGACATTGGACAGGAGACATTTTATAGGTACAAAAGGATGTGTTCAAACTGTTCCAGCCTGAAGTAGTATTTTATAAAAGGAGTTAATTTCCCTCACCCTGATGTATTGTCTATCCAGGAATCCTCTAAGTACCATGACTGAAGACATGCACAAAACACATCATAGATAATACAATTGCTGTGAAGTGGAGCCAAACTAGTCATCACATATTCTAAATTCAAAATTACCACATTATGAATTTGCTTTGTATGACTCTCTTATGTAGGCTTGATCATCGCTGAGAGACCTATCTAGAAAGTCTTAATATTTTACAAAAATAATTTAGGGCCCCCGTGAACTCAAAAGGCAGATCAATGAAAAATGTTCAACTTCAGAGATAAGATAGTCAGCTCCCAATCTACCCACTTTGTTAATGTCCTTTGTACATTAAATGAGTTCAGAGAATAAATTAACTTAATTGATAAAAAAGGACTACATACTTTCATCAATTATATTTACTTTTTATTTGATTTTTATACCAAGATAGAAAAGCAGGACAGAAAATATGAAACTTGGAAAAAAAATTTTGAACAATTCACTAGAAATTGTGGAATAAAAAGCAGTCAATTCACTTTGTTTAGATTGGTTTTTTAAATCATTTAATTTCCAAAGGGAAAAAAATGGAGGAAAAAATTCAGGGTAAATTTTTAAAAAATGATAATAAATAAAATTCAAGGTAGTTTAATTATAAACAGGGACACATTTGAAACATTTGCTGAGTGAATTTTTAAACAGCTTTTATAATAAAATAATTTGAAAGTATATTAAAATTGACAGGGATAAATACTCAAGTTTAAGCTCATACTTTAGGACAGTTTTAGATTTGCAAAAAAAATTTCAAAAGTGGTAGAATTTTCAGTGTACTCTTCAGTTTTCTATGGTATCTGATGTTAGTAGGAAAAAATTTGTCCTAATAAATAAATTAGTATAGTATTGACTAAAGCCAGTACCTTAGATACCTTTCCTTACTTTTTTTCGGGGGTTGGGTATATATAGAGTCTCACTCCGTGTCTTAGTTTTTACTGAATATCTTTTCTAGATTGGCCATACCTGAAGAAAACAAATTCTGTCAAGGGAAATGGAATTACCATGACTGGTGTAATTAATCTGGGCCAGTCCCTACTGGCCCTCAACCACAGAGCAGCTGACATTAAGAATAGAGCTGGATGAATGTTGACCAGTCAGTCACCCTGATCACTGTAAGGACCTTGAACTTTAGTTGAAGGGTCTAATAAGACATAGCATGAAATAAAATTATAATAAAACAAATACAACTTGTCTTTCATCCTTCTCCAGTATGACACAGGCAGAACTAGTCATGAGCGGTCAAAGGTGTCATGGCACCACGACTGGGTATCTTTCCTAGAGGGAATTCTTAGAAACGTCTGAAATTTCTGAGATTCAGGAAAACAATTTTGTAATGATTTCTTGGCTTTTCATCCTGTTGATAGACATGTTGTTTTCCATTTATACATGCATTCCTTACTTACTCCTTTTCTTTTTGTAAGTTTCTTCTTGTAAGTAAAAACATCTTTTTAGACAAGAAAAATGCTGTCTAGTTAACAATTCAAAGTGTCTCAGTTACTTTTTCATTGCTGTGACTCAATATCCGACACCCACAATTTTAGGAAAAGGAAAGGTTTATTTTAGCTCACAGTTTCAGATGGTCACAGTTCACTCAGGGGTGGCCGGCAGCAATTGAAGTACATGGCAGAGAGAGAGGTGGAGGCAGCTTCTCAGGACATCACAAACAGGCAAGTGAGACTAATCAAGACTAGTCCAAGTCCCAATCTTAGTCTCTCCTGCATCTGGGTATCGAAGGTGTGGACACTATACACCCTTAGTCTTAACTCACATGCCTTTAGTCTTAAGTCACATGCCCCTTATCCCAACAACTGCAATCCATCCCTCCAGGTCAGACCCCAATCCACCAACATTACATGGCTCCATAGACAATCCATAACATTAAAATACATGAGACTTTTGGGGAACACTCCAGATCCTAACCACAACAAAAGCGTACCAGCAAGACTTCTCTGTTCGTTCTGTTCCCCGGTCACCCCGTTCCCCGTTAGCCACTCTCCTCAGAGCTACCATTCTCTTTACTTTCAGAGTGCCCCTGTGCCTTGATAAGTATATGTGTCTGTAGTCTTCCCCTCCATATCTTTTTACTATGGTCCTTTGTACCTTGCTTTTTCTTTTCCTTAATAATGTAGCCTTACAATCTTTCCATAGTGATACACTGAGAGCTTGCTCATTCTTTGTTATGACTTCATAATATTCCATGGATAGACTTAATTTATTTTTGATACTACATACGATGCTGCAGTATAAGCTGAGGCAAATGTTCTTCACACATGAAGAAGGATATCTGTAGAATAGATTACCATCTTCTCATCTTGCATCAGAATTTCAATTTCATTGCAAGAATTTATTTTGAACTGGTAGGAGTACTCACTAAAACAATATCTTTTGTTTGCTTAATTTAAAAGAGACATTCACATCACAGATTCAAACCATTTCTCTTTTTTCCATTTTTACTAATATATATATATATATATGCAATACATAGTGTTTACAGTGAACTTGAGTATTTTGTGCACATATATATCACTTCAGTATGACAATCTCTTCCCCTCCCCATTGTGGGCCCTCCCACCCTCCCCCTCCTTCCATAACTCCCACTATCACACCCATTTCATTCTATTGAATGCCCATGTTCTGGGTTTCCCAAATCAGAGAAACCATGTGATATTAAACATATTTTATCTTCTGCATCTCACTCACTTCATGACCCAGGTCACCGTTTATTAGCTCAGTTTTCCAGCCTTGCACTAGCCATATCTTGATGCCTCCCTCTTCTCTGGGCCCAGCAGAGCCCTTTATTGGGGTGATTTGCCAAAAGTCATTTTTTTCTGTATCTTACTGTATCTTTGTTGAGATTCTTTAACATGGCTTCACCCACCAGTCCACATAAGAACAAAAACTATTACAGTGAAATTAATAAGGTTAGAAAATGTGATAAAGAAAAAGAAGTTAAATTTCATATTCCTTAGCTGAGTATTGGAAGGTAAACGTTTGTACATTCAAAAAACATGCTACATTAGATGAGCTTAAGTCTATATCAAATTGCTATATTAATTGAACTTATATCTGTATCACATAAGAATACTGACAGCAGTAGATAGAGTGGCATGCCCAGGTATTTCAGATTTTTTTAACTTTCATAAATTATGTATTCATATTTCACTAATAACTAACATTTTGCCAGATTTGGTTTACATTTTACTTACCTATCCATCCCTAATTTCATGCATACATATTTTTAAAGATCTTATACCAGTTCCTTATGTTGAATATAATTATTTTTTGCAAACTTATATGCTATTAGAAATAATAATTATGGTGGAAGATTCACAGATTCTTATGAGACAGTTGGTATTGCTTTAGAAGGATACCAACCAAATGATTCAAATTCCAATTTTTTTTGTTGCACTTCCTCTTTAAATATTTGCTTTCCTCCATGTTTTTTGGTATTGTTTGTCTCTCTGCTTCTCTCAAAGATTCCTTCAAGAATTTTTTGCAGTGCTGGGCTAGTGGTCACAAATTTCTTTATGGATTCTTGGTCATGAAAATTTTTTACTTCTTTTTCAGTTTTCAGGGATAATTTTGCTGGAGCAACAACCTGGGTTGACACTTGCTGTCTTTTAAAGCTTGAACGATCTTGCTGCAGGCTCTCCTGGTCTTTAAAGTTTGCATTGAGAAATCTGCAGTAATTCAAATGGGTTTACCTTGGTAGAATAATGTCTGTTTTTCTCTTGCTGCTTTTAATATCCTCTCTTTATTCTAACCACTTCTAAGTTATTCCACTTACTAATTTTCAACAAAACTCTGCTACCTCCCTAAGAACCACTGCTGTCGTAGAGATTTACTTGTATTGCCAGAAGCAGCAACTGGGGCACATGGAAAGTAATGATTCTGAGGATGACACATGAAACTAGCTGGGGTCAATGCCCGGAAGCTGAGACAGGCCAGCCAGTTGCCTGGCCTCACTCAGGACTGTGGCGGCTTCTCACAGTTCTTCTTACTCAACTTGACATCCCAGCAGAGTCACTAGGCTGTGGCCCTTCTGAGGAAGCTCATACAGCTCCAAAACTTAGCAAATATTTCCACTCGACGTTCTTAAAATTGTAATCCCCGCTGTGTTCAGCTGTCTCCCACTAGTAAGAGTTACTAGGAAAGCTAACTGCATTCTTTTCTAGTTCCCAGTCCAGGGCAGAGGCCAGTGTACTCTGAGTAAACAGTTGAACAAAAGGGCACAGATTATATTGTCTCTTGTAACGTATCAGTGAAAGCTCAGTCATGGTCGCCAGTGCTATGGTTTGGATCTGGAGTGTCCCTTAAGTGGATGCAGTGGGCTAACTGTGGAACCATGTGTCATTGGGAGGAGGGCTTGGCTGAAAGGAGCGGATGCTTGAGGCTGGATTTGAAGAGGTTGTGTCAGTTTGTTGAGGTCAGGGGGGTTGGGCAGGGCCAAGCTTTCAGGTATGTATTGTTGACTTGCCAGCCAGCTAGCAGAGGGTCCAACTGGCAGCTTGAACTAAGGAAGAAAGAAGAAACATTGGCACATGTTGCGGCTTCTTCCTGAGATCGCTCTTGCCTTGCCTGAGTCTGCAGACTCTGTTTGCTCCTCTCTTGACTCCTGCTTGGCTTGGTTTCTGTCTGCATTGCCTTGAGCAGCTCTCCAGCCCCTGCCATGTGCTTCCAAAGCTGCTGGCTGGCTGAATGGACTGTATCAGACCTTCCGAAACTGAGGTAAATAAATCTTCCCTCCCTTAAATTGTGGGCTTCAGGTATTTTTTCCCAGCAGCAAATAAGTAATAAAACGCCCAGGAACCGGTAATGCGGTAATGGAATAATAATAAAATGATAATGAGGGCTGGAGGCCTAACCACTGGTTAGAATACTTGCCTAGCAAACCCAAGGCCCTGAGTTCAGTTTCCCAGTGCAACTTAAGCTGGACGTGGTGGCACACTCCTGTAATCCCAGCACTCCAGTGGCTGAGGCAGGAGGATTGCAGTGAGTCCAAGGTCAGCCTGGGATCTAACAGGGACTACAAAGGGAGACATTGTCTCAAAAAACAAAACAAAACAAAAATAGCTTATGGGGCTGCAGGAATGGCTCAGTGGTTAAAGCACTTGCCTAGCAAGCACCAAGTCAAGCACTAACTACCGGAGTTGGATTCCCCAGCACCACATAAGCTGGGTGTGGTGGCACACAACGGTAATCCCAGCACTCGGGAGGCTGAGGCAGGAAGATTGCTGTGAGTCCAAGGCCAGCCTGGGCTCCATAATAAGTTCAGGACCAACCTGGGCTACAGAGCAAGACTCTGTCTCAAAGAGAGAGAGAGAAAGAGAGAGAGAGAGAGAGAGAGAGAGGAAAACCTACAATGAAGGTATTAAGCAGCACGTTTTATGCATTTGCTGTACATGTGAGCATTCTTGAATTTCGGTGCTTAGCAGGTGTACAGCCAAGATCAACAGGGAGCTCATGCCTTGAAAGGCCCTCTGTGTCCTCTACCAGAGTAAGCCCTGCGCACAGGTTTTCTCATTTGTCCTAAGAGCTACTAAAATGAAACCTTACCTGCAAAAGGGAACACAGGGCATGGAGCCAATTTTACACACCTTTTTTACTGACTTAATTGTATTTTTTACAAAATGATATTTTTATAAGGAGAGAAGAGAAAGCTCAACAGAGATGTTGCAGGGTGGGACCCGAGCACCACCGAGAGGGCGGGGCTGATGTACGTAGGAGCTGAGCTGACTCCAAAAAACGGCTGGAGCACCATCACCACACTAATCCTCTCTGAATTTTAAATCCCTTATGAAGTAGGAAAGCAAAGGCCAGGATGGATTTTTCAACTTTGTAATGTACAAGATGTGATCAGAACATATAGCACATGTTTAATAACAAACTGGATTGTGGTAGGAGACACAAGGTCATTGAATCCTCCTGCGAATCCTCCCTCTCACTTCCAACACGCTTACCCACGGTTCTTGCCACTCTCTGAAGCAGTCTTCAAATTCGTCTTTCCTGAGTGTCTTCAGTTGCACCGTGGTAGCTGACTCAGTGTCCTGAATGGATTCCAAATGTTGACTTTTCAAGGTCATTTTGACTTTGGAAAAGAGCCAGAAGTGGCTTGGTGGCAGACCCAGTGAGTAAGGATGCATTGTAATGTTTTTATTTGACAGAAACTGACATAAGTATCTGGTTGGTAAGAGATGATTAAAAAATACATTATTCAAAGAATTTAATACAGTAAAAGATACATGGTCATTAATCCCCCTCAGATTACTCAGAATATACATTTTTGCTTAGGGAAAACTTACTCCACTGACCTTAGTAGTCTGTCTTTTACTGTAATAATTTTTAAAATTTAAGTATTCATCATGGTTTTCAGCCATCTTTTGTATTGATAATAATTATTTAATGGTTCTCTAGTTAGAAACCTACTCGAGGAGGATCAGAAACTTTTTTTTTTACTAAAATCAGGAACTTCTAATTGATGCACAGATGGTCTTCAGATGTTACTTAAGGGTATGATAAGAGGTATTCGGGATTGTGCCTTTTAGAATATAGTTAGTTCTAAAATAAGTTACATAAAGATCTGTTTTTCAAAAGGATTTAGGGAATTTGTTTCTGGGTCTTAAGTCAAAGTAGAGTTTTGTATCACAGAGGCGTGATGTATCAAGGTGTAAAATCACCCAGACGAAAGAAGATCAGACTCATTGCTATGAAGGATGGGCAAGTGGAGTAAAAAGTCTGGAAAAGTGTGTCACAGGATGAGTTGCACATGCTTCAGCCAAGAGTTAAACAAAGGGCAGCCTTGTTCTATCTCTTTGATCTCTGCCCCTCTAGAAACTGTCATTTGCAGTTATTTGATTTCTGTACCTTCTGAGAACCCTAGGATGCTCTGTGACATTGATAATCTCCTGGCTGGCTGGGTGTAGCTGGTGGGGGTCCGATGGGGGAGGACAGGATGATTGAGGCAGAAGATAAAAGAAAACCTTGGGATGTGATCTGCAGCTGCCTGATGTAGGCCCCAACCAGAAGCAGCACCTGGGTTGCTTTTGCCACGGCCTCTCTGATATGTGTAGTGTAGGGAATAGCCAAGAACGTTACTGGAAGTGAGGCATGCTGTGCAGTCGGCTCATCCCTGGGACAGCCAGGGAATTTCGCAACTTTGCAGCTTCTCAGGAAATGCCTAACAGGTTCCAAATCTCTTGCTTGGCCATGATAGCATTCCCTAGTGATTGCAAAAGTGAGAGGAAGACCCATAGCCATTCTGTGTCTTGGTATTTGTAAGACAGGGAATGACAATTGACAAAACTAAAACCAAACGTGGCTTCTTCACTCTGGGCTTTTTGGCTCTTGTTGGAGCTCACAATCTCTAGATGGCTGATTGTGGGTGAATATTGGTAACAGCACAGTTTCAATCTTGTCCTACATTGCACGGAAACTTCGTGGAAATCTGTAACTCATAGAAAGGGCCGGCAGGAATTTAAAGATGATGTAGACCTCACCTCCATGTCATGAACTTGAGCCCAGGGAGCCTGTCACTTACTGATGGCCATTCAGCTTATTTGACAGAACGAACACTAGGCTTGGAATGAGAAAACTTGAACTCAAGTCGTGACCCTGCCACTCTCCGCTCCCAACTTTCAGTCAAGCCAGGAGCCTCAACTTTGATATAAACAAATTGGAGGCGTTTATGCACCAGCCGGCTCCGGGTGTTGCTGTGTTGGAGAGGGAATCAAGGGGTGCTAGTGGGACCCTGGCGATACATGGGCTCTTAGAGAGTCAAGCTGGGAAAATTCATACAGAAAACCCGGGAAGCCACCTTTAAAAATAAATCATAAAATTGTAAATGTAGACTGGGATTTAGCTCAGTGGTAGAGCGCTTGCCTCGCAAACACAAAGCCTTGGGTTTGGTCCTCAGCACCAAAAAGCAAAAATCAAATAAAAAAAGAAAAAGACAAATTGTAAATGTATAACAGGAGAGGTTTTAAAATATATCTATTTTTTCTCTGCTCAAAGACTACTACCTGCCTATTGTATGAATAATTGGATAAATAAATTTAAAAATCCAGACAATAAAGAGCCAAGTGAAAAACTGAATTACTTATAACTCTTGGTGAACTTGATTCTGACTATGTTCTGGAAGAATTCAGCTGATAAATGGACAGACAGACAGATGTAATACTGTCTGCTGTTGACACATCACCAATACGGTTAAAATCTTTCAATCTATTGAGAGCACTCAGAATTCCAGGGGAAATGAGTTGGGTACAGTATCTGGGAAGTTGATCTCATCATAAATTTGATGATCTGGAGAAAGACTGAGTAAATAAGGATGCTTGGGGAGAAGCCAGGCTCAAGAATTCCCCCTCAGAGAGCCAGAAGGTAGCCCGGCTTCCTGCGCTTTGCTGTGTTTTAGGCTCACAGTTACTAGATACACAGGTAATATTATCTCCTTCTTTTCAGAAAAAAGAAATTGAAGTTCAGACAAGTTAAATAACGTCCAACTCCATGGCCTAATTGTGTTTGGTTATAGCTTGTTTTACTGAGATACTCATGCGTGTAATTTAAAGAATCAAAGAGTTCTACAAGGTTTGTTTTGAAAACAGCCAGAATCCCTAGGCTGTTCCGCGGTGCTTTCCCCGAAGCGTTGTCTTGATGGTGTTTCTGTGCTTAGTAGGGTTTCCCGTGCTTGTTACAGTTCGCACTCCCTCTCAGTTGTACAGCTGGCCTTTCCAGATGTCCAGATGCACTGGGGACGCTATCAGTTCCGTTGTTCCCCGGGAACTGGGCCTGACTTGTGGTGACCTGCGTCACACTCCCTTCAGCATTGGCTCCCTAGCAGAGGACACTCTTTCTTCTTCCTCCTTCCTCCTCCTCGTCCTCTTCACCTCTCTGCGCTTGGACCCTGTTTCCTGGCTTCTGTGTCTTTTTCGGTCAAGTGTTGTTCGCTTGTTTGGTGAAGTACACACCTTTGGAGCTTCCTAAGAAAAGGTCCACAGGAAGCAGGTTTTTGGACATCTGTGTTACTGTAGCTAGTGTTGCCTGATGTCGGGCTCAGGAGCTCTCCATATGATTACGAATAATCAGCAGGAGCTCGTGAAAGATTAAAAGCATGAAAAGGTTTAATGAGAAAGTAAAGTTCTAGGGGCTGAAGGAATGGCACAGTGGTTAAAGCTCATGCCTAGAAAATGCAAGGCCCTGAGTTTGATTCCCTAGCACCACATAAACTGGGTGTGGTGGTGCAGGCCTGTAATACCAGAGTTTGGGGAAGTAAGGCAGGATTAGCGTGAGAGGCCAGCCTGAGCTACATTGTGAGTTCAGGACTAACCTAGGATACAGAGCGAGAGACCCTAGAATGAGAGAGAGAGAGAGAGAGAGAGAGAGAGAGAGAGAGAGAGGGAGGGAGAGGGAGAGAGAGGAGGGAGAAAGTAAAGCTCTCAAAAAGTCCAGAGGGGGTCTTGAGTAAGGTAGAGGGTGAAGGACTAGAGCCCTTTATAAAGCTCTTGCTCAGAGGGTTTCAGGCATCTCTGGGGTGGAGATTGTAAAACAAAATAAAGTGCTAATCACCTCAGGGTATCCTGAGAGACCCTGAAACCTGAAACCCAGAGGAGGAGGGAGGCTAGGCTGCCTGCAGTAGCAACTTCTCCTTTATTGTTTCCCCAGGGGCTGGGACTTTGACAGGGAAGGACTCCACCTTGATTCCATTTGCCCCTAGGGCCTCTGGAGACACCATGTCTTAGATCTGCCTACCCCTCTAACCTATTCTCCAATCACTTGTATATGTGGAAATAGAAAATATCTTCATTCTGTCATATGATTTTTTGGGGGAGGAATAGTAGGGATTGAATTCAGGCCTTTGCAGTGAGCTACATCCCCCTTCCTTTTTCAGTTTTTTGTTTGTTTGTTGAGATGTGGTCTCCCTATCTCTCTAAATCACTTTAAATTGCCCAGGCCGGGCTCAAATTTGAGATCCTTATGCACCAGCTTCCCAGAAAGCTGGGATTACAGACTTCTGTCACCATTCCTAAGTATAGTACTAATTTTTAAAGGCGTAGGAATTTACTTTTACTCTGAGTATTGAAAGCATTTGTCCGCTGTTTTCTAGACTCAAGCATTCTGATAGAAGAGCAAGTAACACTCCGATGCTTGATTTTTTTTTTTTTTCAATACTGAACCTTTTTTTAAAAAATCCCCAGTGGAAGTTTGTAGCCTTATCCCTTTCTTCCTCTTATTCTGAAATCTTTGCTTTCTTCAGTACAATTTATGGATTGCCTATTAAGTGCCAGGTGCTATTTCAGCTATGAGAAGTATATCAAAGAAAATCTTACAATATTCTGAAGTAGGAATGTGTTTTCATCTATTGTTCTGATTAGTCGGTAGGCCGTTTAATCTGAAAACAGATTGTAAACTCTTCTCATTAATTTTTCATTTGATTATTTTCTACCTTCTGTTCTCTTTTAATAACCTTATTGTTAGGTGGGAAAAGTGGTGCAGGGCTTTAATTCTAGCACTTGGGATGCTGAGGCCGAAGGATTAGAAATTCAGGCCCAACATGTACAATGATTTAGTAAAGCCCTGCCTCAAAATCAGAACCAAAAATAGTCTGTGATGTAGCACACTGTGAAGGCAGAGGTTTCCATCTCCACCACAATAATATTAATAAACAGCAATAATGCCGTTGTTGGATATTGGGAATTCCCACATGCTGCTCTAATTTTTTCATTTTTTTTTTCTCTCCTACATCTTTTGTTAGTCTATTTGCTCAGCTTCCTAGGAGATTATCTTTTGGGCTTTCTATTGCATTTAATATTTTTAATGCCATATTTTTAGTATTTAGTATTTTTTGAGTTCACTTCTTGTATTTTTATAAATTTTATTTTGAGATAAGTTCTCATTGAGTTGCCCAAACCGAGCTCAAACTTTCAAACTTTTTTTTTTTTTTTTGAAACAGGGTCTTGCTCTGTAGTCCAGGCTGGTCCTAAACTCACTGTGTAGCCTAGGCTAGCTTCCAACTCACATCAGTCCTCCTGCCTCAGCCTCCCAGGTACTGGGATTACATGCGTACACCTCCACACTAGACTTATTGGGCTCAAACTCCTGATCGTCTCACATCAGCCTCCTAGAGTGCTAAGTTCACAGATGTTGCCGCCACACCTGGATGTGTTTTGTTTTGGTTCCATGCTTACTGGAAATCTTCTGAAACCTTCAATTTATGTGAACTTCAGGAAGTCTTAAGAAAAAGTCATAGCCTAGAGTTCAACCTTTGATTGCTTAGATGTTCTCTTAACAAGGCTTATCATTGTAAGTGGTACCCATCTTTTCAGTTACAGCAGAACCACGGGAGTCATTCTAACACCTTCCTCCTCCTCGGCTCCCACATCTTAGCGTTCCCAATTCCTGCCTATAAATATTTATGATGTAAGTCCTCTTCCTTCCATCTGCTCTCCAGTCCAGGCATGCTGCATGCACTTTTTCCGCTAGACTCCTACGACTGTGGTCTCTTAGCTGGTCTCCCTGCAACCTCCTTTTTGCTTCCTATCTGTCTGTCCCTCAGACTGCAGCCAGCCAACATGGCGAAATGCAAGCCAGGTCTTGTTCCATGCAGTCTGCTTTCAGCCTTCCGTTGTTTCCCATTAACAAGGCTGGCAGTCCTTAGGAGGTCTGTAAGGGCCTGCAGGAGATCCTTCTCGGGCCTTATCTAGAGCACATTGGGACACCAACAGTGAGGCTGAATTACCTCAGCCTGATGGAGCAAGGAAAAAATGAGACAATTTCCAAGTATCCCAAAAGGAATGTGAGTTTTTAATGCTCAGTGTGGGACTGACTGGCTCGATTACCGCCTACCTTCAGCCATAAGATGTACTTGGTAGTAACACTTTTTATCAGTATCGCTGCCATGGGTGGTGACAATGTACCGCCCATCAGTAGAGCTTGAAATACATTATCCCATGTCATCCTCATAGCAGACCCTGAGGTTGCAACGGGGAGAATTTCCATTCCACTGAGGAGGAAGGTCAGCAGATTAGGAAACTGGCTAGGGAGCTGTGGGTGAAAGTGGTTGGTTTTGGGCCACAGCCTTGGGTATTTGAGCTCCGTACATGTGCTTAATCCCTTCAGTGAGGAAATGATGAGTGATTCTTGTTAAAACACTAGGTATTTTTGCCAAATAAAAATGGTTTTTGGGGAGAATCATCCTCTGGACCCAAGAAAGAACCACTTAGGAACATGAAGCACTGGACTGAGCTACCTTTAAGAAGTTGCATACCTGCCTGGATGCACTGGAACGGACGCTGATAAGGACGTCTCCTCCAGCTCTCCAGCTGTTGCCTTTTGTCTCCAGCCTTTCCCCTGCTTGAAAGTTTGCCTGGTGGAGTCAACTTTGCGTTATCCCAGGGTAGCTTATCCAGGGTGAATCTGGCTTGATGGAGTTAGTGATCACTTTGCTTAATGACTTGCTGTGTTAACAACTTGGCCTACTCTTCGTCCACAGTCAGCACCTACTCAGTTTAAAGGTTTGCTTTGTGGACATTATGCTGTCTTCAGGGGGTGCTTGGATTCTGCAACTTAATGTCTTAGTCCTCATGTGCTGCTGTGACAGAATATCTGAGACTAGGCAATTCATAACAAACTAAAATGTTTTGGCTCATAGTTCTGGAGGTTGGGAAGGCCAAGACCCAAGTGAGGGTTTCTCAGTCTCTCTCAGTCTCTCTCTCTCTCTCTCTCTCTCTCTCTCTCTCTCTCTCTCTCTCTCTCTCTCTGTCTTTTCCTCTCTCTGGTGTGGTGTGGTGTGTGTGTGTGTGTGTGTGTGTGTGTGTGTGTGTGTGTGCCTTCACTAAGCTACATTCTACTTTTCCTTTTGTTTTCTTTTGAGAAGGGCCTCTCTAAGTTGCTAAATTGATCAGGCTGGGCTCAAACTTGTGAACTTTTTGTTTCATCCTCCCACAAGGAGGCTGGGACTCCAGGTATGTGCATCACATTCATCACAGTAAGGGCTACCTTACTGTGCCATTCCATGACAGAAGGCAAAGAGAAGGTACCAGAAAAGAGGGGCACACCTTAATCTTTTATAAGGAAGCAGCTCCCTCAATTATGTCATTAATCCATCCTGGGCTCTACACCTCTCATAGACCCTGACTCCCGACACTGTTGTATCAGGGACTGAGTTCCCAGAATGTGAATCTTGGGGGCCACATTAAAATCACTACACTTAACTACCTCCATTTTTAGTACTAGCGCCCTACCAAGAAAAGTATGAGATCGTAGATGAAACTAAGGTCCTGGTGTGAGGCAGATTCCTATAACCCCAGCACTTAGAGACTGAGGCAGGAAAACCAGTCTGGGCCACATAGCACTGAGATCCCAACTCCACATATGAAAAAAGAAAAGCCAGTAAGTAAGCGAATAAATGAGACAAAAGATGATGATACAGGCCAAGAATATAAAGAAATTAACATGATTGCCCTGAGGGATTTGATGAACTGAAAATATGAAAGACAATTCTACACTTGAATAAGTCAGAAAGACAAGAACCCATACAATACTGTTAGGAAGACTAAAGTAGTCTCTACAATTATGTTAGGATTTGTTTAAAATATGCTAAGTGATTTTGAAGAAGCAGATTATTTTTTTAACCCTAAAGAACCCAATGTTATGGGTAATGTGTATGGATATACGTGGGGTCAGTGGGGTGTGTGGAGGAGTCAGGACTCCCTACCTCTTCCTGGACACTCCATGGAGCTGTGCCAAGTCAGTCCTTCCCCAGGAAGGTCTTTACTCTCTGGTTCTGTGCAAGAGGAAGGGCCATGGGCACTGGGACTCAGACCATGAATGACGCTTCTCTGGGGAAATACTTGCCCAAAGGTCTTAAAACCTCAGCGTCACCAAATGCCAGTTGTCTGCCTGCTCGATCTAAAATAAATCCTTCCCCCAGTTCTCTGCTGAATCATCGGAAGAGGATGGGAAACAAAGGATGAACTGTGTATCTGTTTGGCCTCTAGACAGGTTCTCTGATAACTACAAATGCCACAGTAAGGAGTTTAATCTGGCTGTGGAGTGTGAGAGCTAAAGGTCAGGCACAGCGCTGTACCTCGGCCTAGCCCAGAGCCTTGTGCTCTGTGTAAGAGAAGAGAGCATTTGATGTGTGCAACCTGTCGGCCGTTTGGATTATCTTCACAGACAAGTGTCAGTGGGCCCAAATGACCAGCGACCCTGCTGTCTGTGAAGCTGATTGACATTATCATCCCCCAGTGCACTACAACTCTGGTTTTGTGAGGTCCCATCACTTCGGAGTTACCATGTCTATGTCTTTCTTATTCCCAAGTCCATGAAGGGCCTTGTCTGCCCAGCAGCACGAATGATGTCATGGGAGCCCTACGGCGCCGCACTTTGATCTTCTCCCTTTACAGCCTATCCTTCCCCCGACTGGAATCTTCTAGGAGGCCAAAGGGACATGGCTGTCTTCTTGATCTTGCACTCCTAGTAGTTAGCAGAATCCCTGTCAAAAGTAAATGCTCGATATAAATTGGATTAAGAAAGATTAATGACCTGGGAAAGAGAATTTTCTTAATTTCTCAGAAGTGGCGAAATGTCCCTTAATCCTTCTGTTTCCATATCCAACTGTATTTCGGGAGCACTTGGGGAACGTTTTTGAAAAGCAAGGGTCGGTCCTAAGCATCTCAAAGAGTGGTTTACAAAACTCTTGCAAATAAGTGTGATATGCTGCTAACTTTGAGAAACAGGTTAACCTGTTGAGCCTCAGTTTACTTATCTGGAAAGCAGTTAACTTTGCTGCCTCACAGAATGTCATTAAGACCAAATGCAATGAAAGGCAAAGTATTCTAGCAGACAAGGGAGTGTACAAAGCAGGACAAACATGGACGGCAACCAGATAGTCCTGCCAGAAAGAACACACATGTGATTTCACAACCCGGATACTTCTCTGTGCCACACACATGACTCATCAGTGCTAAGAGATTTAAATAGGATACAAATGCTTCCTGAACAAATGAGCTCCTCACCTCTTGGCCTGTACACCTCCCACACCTTCCTTCTGTGAAACTGGAAAACAAAGTGCCTGTTTAGTAGCAGTTGGTGGGAAAGTTACTGGAAAGACCTAGTCATTTTGGGGGAAACCATTCATTCCTTCTTGACTTTATTTTTCCATCTGCTCCACTGCCGTAAGTGGCCAATGCAACCTTATGCAAGGTGAGCATTTTCTGGTTGTTAATCACCCACTGTGCCCCAGCACAATTGCTTCAGACTCTCCCAGTGCTGTGACTTGGTTCCCTGGGTCCCTTGTTTAGCTTCTGTGCTCATCCCACAGTTTCTGCACACTCAGCTCCTAATCCAACCAGCTGGCTGCCTTCTTCAACCCCCGGGGGTGAAGGGCTCCCTTAGGCAGGTGCTGAGAGGTAGGAGGGAGGTTCAAGGGAGTCAGTGTCCCTCCCCTCCCAGGAGAGCAGACAGGTGACCTTGAGTAGTACAGAAGTATCAGATGTGATAGGAAAATCAGGTCAATGTTTAAATTTTTAAAAAGTTTACTCTAAAATATTGTCACTCGTCTCCCTCAAAATCCTCCCACTCATTTTGAACACCCTTATCCCGTCATTCTTGCTGCTCTCTGAGGCAGTTACTGAGGTCCTCTTTTTGTGTCTTGAGTTGTGCTGTCAAGCCTGCCTTGACATCCCCCCAGTAGATTCAGAACGTGTACCCTTCATAGTCATTTTAGCTGGGCAGAAAAGCCAGAAGTCGCATGGTCTCAAATGTGGTGCATATGGTGGACAGGGACCTGTCATGTTCCCATGAGGCTGCTTTTCCATTGTGTGGCACTCAGCGTTTTTTTGTTTTGTTTTGTTTTTGTTTTTGTGTTTTTTGAATCAGACCTCAGAAAAGCATTCCCAAAGCAGTATTTGCATTTGCCTCATTACCAAAATGGCATGCGTATGTATGTGTCATAATAATTAAGTCAGTTGACTTCTTCTTTTGTGACCATAAGTCCTTTGCCCATCTTATCAATTCAGACTGTCTTTTTTCTGTGTAATTTACCTTCATGGATGTGAACAATCTTAGGTATATAGCCCAATGAAGCTTTATACATGTGCACACCCATGTAACCAACTCCTCAATTGAGTCAGAGCTTTTCCAGCACTGTACAGGTGCACATGGCTCCTCCCAGTTGGCAGAAATTAAGCCCACGTTGCCACTGTTCTATCACTGTAGATAAATGAGCCTTTTTTTTTTTTTTTTTTTTTTTTTTTTTTTTTTTTTTTTTTTTTTTTTTTTTTTTTTTTTTTTTTTTTTTTTTTTTTTTTTTTTTGCTTCTTACAAATAGAAACATGATGGATATGCCCTTTTGAGTCAGGCTTCTTAAATACAACAGTGTATTGGGAAAATTCATCCATGTTGTTTATGTCGTTCATTCACTTTCATTCTCTCCTTAGTTTTCCATATTATGACTATAATTTGTTTACCATTATATTATTTTATTTGTTTGTTGGTTTTGAGATGGGGTCTTGCTCTGTAGTCCAGCTGGTCCTGAATTCACTTTGTAGCCCAGGCTGGCCTCGAACTCACATCAATCCTCCTGCCTCAGCCTCCTGAGTACCAGGATAATAGATAGGTGTATACTACTGTACTCCCTTATATGGTACTGGGAAATCAAACTCAGGGCCTTGTGCTTGCTAGGCAAGTGCTTTAACTGCTGAGCTCTGCCCTAGCCACATCGTCCATTGTTAATGACAATTTGGGCTGTTTGTAATTTGGAGCGATTACAAGCAATACAGCTAAGAATATTCTTTGTGCATCATTTGGTATTCCTGGGTATATTCATACTTAAAAGATGGAATTGCTCAGTCACAGGTGACAGGGCCGTCCAGCTTTGGTTGATGCTATAGCAAACCCGCTAACTCTCCTCTCTGTGCACTCGTCCGCCCAGTTGACGCCTCACCTTTACAACTATTGTCATATGTTTCTCAAGTTTTATCATAGTACAGTTTTCACACATAGTTCAACCTTTTTAGTGTAAAATTTTAAGAATTTTGGCCAGGAAAGAAGACCTAACATGAGAGAGAGGGTCGCAGGAGGCGCAGTGGCCTGCTAAGAAAGGGAGGAGCCACTGAGAGCGTGGTGGAGCGGTTAAGAGGGAGGGAGACAGCGGCTGAAAGTGACACAGGCAGGCCCGGGGTCACTGCTTCCCCAGGCCACGTGTTTTCAATGCGTTGATGAATCTGTAGTCCGTGCATATCCAAATTAGAAGGAAAAAAGAATTTTGGCTAAATTCCAGTTGTATGCACGCCATGGGAAAGGCTCCCCAATCCCTCTAGATGCCTTCTACTTTAACATGGACTGTTTTCCTCGTGGTGCAATGTGTCGTGACATATCTCCTATGATTCCTCTGTTTCTTAGAAAAGATAATTTTTCTTCACTCTATTGAGCGTCAAAATAAAATACTCTTGTGGTTTTTGTTTGTTTTGTGTGTTGGAGCTGGGGAGAGAGCCTCGCGCCTCTGTCCTGGTCGACCTCCCTAGCCTGTTTCTTATTTTTCATTTTCAGCCGAGTCACTAAGTTGCCCAGGCTGGGCTCAAACTTGCTGTCCTCCTGTGTCTGCTTCCCAGAGTGCTGGGTTTATAGGCCTGCACCACGAGGCCTGGCTAATTGCCTCCTCACCTGAAAATCCAGACCTAATAGTAACCCTGGAGCTGGGTGTCAGTTTAGGAGCCCCGAGCACACACCTCCAGATAACGTTAGGCCTTCCATTGTCTACTCTGAGATCGTTTTTGCCTTCTGTAATGTGAGGCTGATCAAGGGACGGTGGTGGAAGAACCCGTGACCATAACGGAAACATTGAGGCCAGGCGCTGTTCTAAGCACTTGGCGTAGAACGATGCGTTTAAGTCACACGGCATCTCGTGATGTACATAGTCCCCTGCAGGCTTTCCACGTGCAGAAACTGGGGCATGGAGAAGTCAAGTGAGCTGTGTAGGTCCTGAGCTGGGCAGGAGCCACCTGCTTCTTGGCTTCGTGGGTAAGCAGGCGACGCAGGCCAGGCGCGGAGCAGGAGCCCAGCGCCCAGGCGCGGAGATGCTCCCTTCCTCACCGCCATCCGTCCTCTTCTCTCTCCCAGTGAGGTGACCTCGTTGGGCTCCTTTAGGCTGAGCCCATTTCCTGTGGAGGCTACTCATAAATATTTGATGCCCCGTGGTGCTATTGTGAATGGAACGGCCGCTTCCCTTCCGGTTATGTTGGCTCCTCGGTTATTTTGGGACGTGGCAGAAGCCGCAGACTCATTTGGGCCACGCAGCTGCAAGAACTGTCAGTCTTTCAGTACATCGAAAATACCCCACCAGACAGCGACCCTGATGATGGACTGTGCTTCCTTAACATCGAGTGCAGTCGTATCTCAGTGATGAAAAAGGTGGAGTTTAGCAATAGCATTTTAGATTCTTTAAATTTTTATTTAAAAAGAAAAAAAAAGAGAGGAAGGTATGGGAAGAAGTAAGATCCTTATTTCAAAGTCGTACACAGAAACGCCCGGTGCCTCCCCAGCAAGAGAAATTATTCTCAAGCTTCACTTTTGTATGATATTTTAAAACCCTATTTACAGCTTAGACTGACGAAATAAGTTTTCCATATCTTCTTATCACTTGACAATTTCCCAGGAGAGCAAATACTTCTCCCTATCTAGATGTCCTTATGTTTCATTGTTCGTATTAATCTGATCAGAAAAAAAGTGTATTTTAAGCTTAATTTTCTTTTACATACATAGCCAAAGGTTTTAAGTAGATAGCCAGATGTTATGTATGTAGGGGAGGCGACGTGTGGGCACAGTACCCAGTGTCGGCGCTTTCTGAGAACAGTGCGGTAGGACTGTGTCAGAATACCACGGGGCCTGACCTGCTGTCGGTCCGGAGGCTGGTGGAAACGTGCCGCGCCGGAAGTGTGAACGCGGAAGAGCTCAGGGAGGAGGGTTAAAGGGCTGTTTACCAGGTGTGTGGACAGGTGCAGGTGCGGGGACAATGCCGAAGGGCCGTGCAGCACACCAGGCTCACTGGCAGCTGCCACCGCACCAGCCCAGAGGGGAGGGGACAGATGGGCTGCAGGCTACAGACAGGACCGTGTTTTGAAGATCCCTAAAGAAATCCAACCCAATCAGGCACAATAAAGCATGAGAAACAAAAGAAGACGTTTCTTTATACTCACTCAATGCTTCCTTTCTTCACTTTGCTTTTTCTGGCAGGACTAGGGATGGAGCTCAGGGCCTTTGCGTGGAGCTGCACTCTGAGCCCGTTTTTGATCGTGATCTTGAGACAGTGGCGTGCTAAGTCACTAAGCTTCCCAGCAGGATTCAAATCTGATATTCTCCTCCCTCAGCTTCCCAGACAGCTAGGATTACAGACCTGCACCCCCAGGTCCCAACTCATGTGTCTTGATGTTAATTAAACAGAAGAACAATAATGTATTAGGCAAGACTTGGGGTTGTAAATAGTAACAACATAAGTAAAACTTAAATTTAAAAAATATGTATCTGGTCACCCCTGGGAAATTCAGACGCCGAGCTGGCTTTCCCAGTAGCTGGGTCCAAGGGGTCAGGTGGTAGAACACAGAGACCATCCACCCATTTTCTCTCTTGGGAGGAGCACAAGGACACCTCCCATCTCGCCAGCCCATCTCCTCCCTTGTCCCTCCTGAGAGTAGCAGGAGCAACCCGGTTCTGTGGGTGCATTCATAGAGAAGAGGTTTGTGGGGCTTCCTGGCCAGCAGAAGTCATTTTACCAGACCATGAGCCATGGCTGGTTGAGTCAGCCAGCCAAGGAATTAGTGTGGGCACGGTGCAGCTCTCTCAGGGGCCCTCATTTGGTCTGGTCAGATTATCTGGCGTGGCCTCTGCTCTCCTGCCTCTTGCTAAGTAATCTGCAAGGAAGGGCAAGGTCCAGAGATTCCAGCCTGCTGGTGACTGGCTATAAATCCAGTGAGCTAAGAGCCAGAGGGCAAGGGAGTTCTGGGCCATGATCCAAACCCACAGGCTCAATCAGCTCCTCAGGGATAAAGCTACTTTTCCCCCCATTACCTAACTACCTTCTCTCCTAATTTGTTCTGAATCCAAGGGAAAAGAAACATTATATTTTGAATTCCTAAAAAGTCCATCAGGACAATTTCTTGCTCTTTCCACCCTATAATGCTGTCTTCTCTGAGTTTCATTCTTGGATTTTCCTCATTTGGGGGTAAAGGCAGCACAAGGAAGGTTTAGGTTGATACTGATCTCGAAACTCACTTTCTGTGGAGGTGGGGGGATGACTCTCCCCAAAATCAAGGGGAAACTTTTTATTGGTCCAGCTGGGTCATGTGTCTGCCTTGAACCGGTGTGAAGCACCCTGACTGGCTGTGCTTGGATGGCGTGACTACTCCTGCTGATGGCAGTGGGTTCCTAGTGGGACGAGATGGGGGAAGGGACCACACTCGCAGATTGAACAGAGTAACTGGCTTGGTCTCAGCAGAAATGAAACTTTAACAATTTTTTTTTCCCTTCCATGTTAGTGGCTGCCAAACCTTGACCACACCTTAGAATCATCTGGAAGTACACCACCCCAGTCCAATAAAATCAGAGGTTCTTGATGGAGGGGGAGGTGCAGACCAAGGAAATCAGCAATGTTAACATCTGAAGGGGTCACTGACGTACAGGCAAAGTTCACAAACATAATTCTTTGCAGAACATAATCTGTGTCTTAGTCTGAGATCAATTAAGGATTTCCCAGGCCTGGTGACCCAAGCCTAGAATCCCAGGCTCTAGAATGCTGAGACAAGAGAAGTCACAGCTTCTAGTCCAGTCTGGGTAATGTAGAGAATTAGCTAGATCCTGTTTCAAAATCAAAACTGAAAAAACATCTTGCTCTGTAACTAGGTATAGCTTATGACTCAAAGTAGGAGGCCTGAGAGTAAGTAAAGGGGCATTCTAGGAGGAGTGGTGCCATCTTCTGGATTTGTCAGTATTTCTACATAAAAATAGCTAAATTGAAAGGTCAGAAAACCAGTGATGTGTGGAAACCTGGTTGATCCTTAACAACACTTTAGGACTATAAAAATGCTGATTCTTGGGTCTGCGTTCCTCAGAAGACTCTGACTGAATTGGTATTGCATGGTGTCCATAAACCATTGGATGAAAGTGGGTGATGGTGAACCACAGCACCCATGCCACGGATGTGGGGGAGCAGGTAGGTGTCTGGAGTGTGAGGCAGAGCAAACCACAAGTGCAGACGTTTCCTGAGTTATGACGGGGTTTAGACTAATAAACTCAACCGAAGTCAGAATTGTATTTAGTACACCTGAGTGACCTAACACTGCGCCTTAGTGGCCCAGCACACGGTAGAGTACGTCTTCCAACTCCTTGGCACCAGGGACCTGTTTTCTTTAAGGCGGTGTTTTCATGAACGGGGGTGAAGGTGGTCCTGGCATCACCACCTCGGCTCCACCTCAGGTCATCAGGCATTACATTCTCATAAGAAGCAGGCAACCTAGGTCTCTCGTGCACAGTTCACGAGAGGGTCCACGCTCCTGTGACAGTCTAATGCCTTTGCTGATCTGACAGGAGGAGCTCAAGGGGTCACATGAGTGGGGAAGAGTGGCTGTAAATGCAAATGAGGCTTTGTAGCTGCCCCCTAACTTCCTGCCCACCTCCTGCCATTTGGTCTGGTTCCACACAGGCTGTGGGCAAGTACTGACCCATGGTCCCAGGGTGTGGCGAAACCTCCTGTAGAATATGGACAATGAGCATGTGACTGACTCAGTGATGTAACTTCCTGCCTCTTATCATCACCAGACTGTTGTCATGCCGCATATTAGTACATTCAAAATTCAAAAAGGACGACTTCCATTGAAGCTAGGTTACTTTGATTCCATCACACAGCAGAAGAGTTGTTGAGCCGTGATAAGCGGGGGGTGGTGTGTAGAGGATTTGAGAGTAGCAGTTCTCTTTCAGGACACCTCCCACCGGGTGGGGAGACCCACTGAGCTGAGCAGGGCCGAGAAAGTGCCAAGGGGAGACAAGGTCACACGGGAATGGGGCAGGAAGGGAGCTTCAGGAACTTCCGCACAAGAGTCCACCCCAAAATACAGAAGACCAGACACTTTTTTTTAAAGGATGATTTCTAGCAAAAATAAAATTTCTAAAAGATTTCCTTTCAACTTTATATGGTTCCTGTAATTTAATACTTTTCTCCAGCAAGCCTGTGTTGCCAGAACTTTAAGTTTATATTTTATGACTTGTAACACATTTTATGTGGAAGCATGTAAGGACAGAGGCATACACGTTTATTTTAGTGTAAAGAACATGACTCTTATGGGTGTATGAGTGAAGTAACCTGCAAGAAGGCAGAGCCAGCCAAACCCAATTAGACGACACCAGATTCAGACCCTGTACATTTGTGAATCCAGACCAGGTGACCTAGAAGGAGAGTGGGGCCTGGTGAGGAAGACTGTATGAAAAACAGAAAGATCCAGGCACTAAAATCGCGCCACACAAAACAGGTAATGGCAGCTGGTGCCATAACCTGCTACCAGACTGTTTCATCTCAACATCATAAAGGCGGTGAACAAAAACTGCCCCAATGAATGGACGCAGATGGCCAAGCAAGCGCAGGTCAGTTTTTCAAAAATCAGCCTCAAGCTCAAATAAACCCCAGAAGAATGAGAAAAAGAAACAAGTTGGGCCTGGTGGTGGAAGCCCGGAATCATAGCATCTGGGAGGCTGAGGTGGGAAGGTCACAAGTTTAAGCCCACTCTGTGCAACTTAGTGATTTAATGGAGGCCGAAGAAAGAGAGCCAAGCTTAGCTATGGCAACTTAGCAAGACCCTGTCTCAAAATCAAACCCAAAATATGGACTAGAAATGTCTAGAGGCCCTGGGCTCAGACCTTAGTATCAAGAAAACACCCCCCCACCACCACCACCACCACCACCTCCACTATCACCACCAGAAAACTCGCAGAAAACCCTGCAAGAGCTGGGACAAGGTGCTTTCAACAGAGAAAAGCAGATGAAAGTGATTTAGAAACTTCAGTTACTGAGCACTGTTGTGCCGGCCTCCGCTTCAAGAGAGTTACCCAAGCAAGAACCTCTAAACACAAGTCTTAACAAACACAAGAGATGTTTCATGAATATATACCGTTCTCCATGCGTGATTCTTGACTTCTTTTCCCACAAAACAACATATCAGAAAGCATATGAGAGAATCCAAGTAACTTTATTGAGGAAAAGAAAGAAAAAGAAAGCCTTGGAAAACTTCAGTATAACTGTCACCAGTAATTATGTGCTAATTAGGCCTGTACTGTTGGAATGAATCTATGTCTAACCGGTAACCCAAGCGTTTCCTTGTTCTGTGTCCCCAGGCAAATTCCTAAAATGGTCTGAGCTTCATTTTCTTCATATATACAATGTTTTTAAAGGATTGTGCTCATGCTATTATGAGAACAAAATGAGATAACGAATACAGAGATTTAGGACAGTGCCAGCAAAATGCTAGCTGACCCTAATAATCATAAAAACAGTAACTTACTAGCAATGATGGTACTCCTCTATAAAAAAGAACTGCACTGAAAGCCACCACTCTGATATGAGCATACCACAATATAAATAATTTAAGAGCAAAATAGGGATGACGGGAAACAGAGGAAGCACCTGGGATTGGGGGAGACTGGGAGAGACGGGAGGGGGCGTGAAAGTGCTGAAGGTGAGCTGTATGTGACGTGGGCACCGGTTTCCCAACGTGAATGTGATTATTGTGTATTGTAAACATGTACTAGTAAAGGGGACGGAGGAAAAGCTTGGCAGTTAAAGTGCTTGCCTAGCAAGTCAAAGGCCCTGGGTTCGATTCCTTAGCACCACATAAGCTGGGTGTGGTAGTGCATGCCTATAATCTCAGCACTTGAGAGGCTGAGGCAGGAGAGTTGCTGTGAATTAGGCCAGCCTGGGCTACATAGTGAGTTCAGGACTAGCCTGGACTAATGTTTATGAGGGAAGAAAACCATTACTCTAAATAGTCTTCAGTTTCATTCTCAGTAAATATATATATATATATATATATGTATGTATGTATGTATGTATTAAATGGCAGTCAGTTTAATGCATCACTTATCACTCATTTGAAAACGTAGGAATTCACTTATTTTAAAATTATGCAAAGGTATGAATTTGTTGGTGCTAGGATGCATATCACATTTTCCCTTTTCATTTACCTTTATTCATATACTGTTTTACATTCAAGGTACTTTTGACACAGTTCATACATGTATGTGTGTAGTGTACTTACACAAGTATGTGCATGCAGCAAGTCCATCTATCTTGCACTCGTCTTGAACTTACGCAGGGAGTGAGTCACTCTCTGTATCTTTTCTGCGAGTTCATCTTTTGAAACCATAGGGTAGGGCCTGTCCACACCGCTCGCTTTCTAGCTCTGAGCCTCACAAACCCTGGGTGACTTAGGAAGGACAGGGTGGAAACTGTGGTCCCACCCACGGTGAGGATCTGTCCACACAGGATCCCAGGTTGGCCCGAGGTTTGGAGAAAAGCTGAGCTCATCCGAACCGTCATGTTTTGAGTTAGCTGTTCATGTTCTGTATCCCTGGTAAACAAGCCACCGCAGTTCCAGCCCCTGGCATCAGCCGAGTCCAGCCGCCACCTGGCTTCCTGCACCTGGTGGCAAATGACTCAGTTTGAGTGATTCCTCACTGCGGTGCCTACATCATCTGTAAGCTCTGTGTTTTTTTCAAAGACCCAGAGCCTGTTCCATGTGGTGCAGTTTTAGCATCAGATCTTCTGTGGCATTTTTGTCTGCAAGCTCTTGGCTCTGAGATTTATTTACATTTTAATTAGGAGCATCCAAGCCCCTCCTAAGGAGTAGAGTCAGGCAGCTGGTCTCTTCCTACTGAGGTACTGCAGAGGTACCCGCCTGCTCAGGCTGGCCAGGCCACTGACCTAAACCATTGTCACTTTCAGAAGAGCGAAGTCCACTCCTCAGTCCCCAGCTTTGCCTCTCTGTTGGAGATTCTCCTGGGCACCCGGAAATGAGCTGCTCTATGGCAGTCGGACTATGGCCTCATGCTTTTTCTTTTCCTAGTCTCTGAAAGAAGCAAACTTTTTTTTTACCAGGTTTTATTTGTGGGCATCTATGTATGTATGTGTGTGTAGTGTACTTACGCAAACATGCATGTAACAAGTATATCCATGTCGCACTCCTTCACTGAACTTACGCAGGGAGTGAGTTGAATCTCTGTATCTTTTCAGTAAGTTTATCTTTTTAATAATTTAACCAGTCCTTTGTTTGCAAAGAAATATAAAATATTATTCGGCCTTCCCCCTTCTAAAACAGAGAACAAGCTTCCCTTGAGGACATGTGGCTGTCATCCTGGATTTGTCATGGATCTGCACTCTGGCACGGGATGGGGCTAAGGAGTGGGAGGGTCTGCTTGCCTCCACATTCCGGAAGGGCCACACGGGGCGTGCAGCTTCTATGTCTTTGCCACGGCGGTTCCTTCTCTGATCACTGCCCTTCTCTCTCCCCACCTCACTTGCTATTTCTAATCTGCCGTGAACAAGGAAGTCAGATTCGCCTCTTTCCTAGAACTAGGGAGCTAGACAAGCCTGTGTCCTGCATCTAAAGGCTTGACATCATGCTTTATGAGCCACATGCATACTTGGTGCAGTTTGGTTGTTTGTGGATACAAATAACAGAAAATCTTGACTAGGCTCTAGTGCTTTCCCGAAGTCTCCATGCCCCCAAGGAAGGACGCATACATGAACTTCTGAGTCTGTCTTCGAGGCTACGTAGCTGACTTTCCCCACAGCCCCAAACTAACCGTTTCCTGAGCTGGTAACCCACCAAGAGTACAGAATTCTTGTGGTTGGCTTAGCCTGGTTGGCATCCACGCTGGACCAACCTGACATGTTTGTAGGGAACTAGAAAGGAACAGTATACACGGGGGAGGATCCAACCCTGTGTGCTGGAAATTGAAATTGCCTGCTTTTGATTTTTTAGAATAATCTTCACAGGTATATAATTAGTTCAGATTTGGAACAGATCCCTTTTTGAAAGTGGAATACTGTTTTGAGAGAAAACCGACTGGTAACTGAAGACTTTTAATGAAAAAGTAACCTTGGCATGAATGCATAAATAAAGACAAAGTTTGGTATTGATTCCGTGTGAGTATAGTAACGCTTCATTAGGAGGAAATGCTTAGAGAAGGGAGGTGTTGAGAGGAAAGAGGGGGGAGATGGCTCTGGGCTGCCACGAAGGCTAGTACCCTTAAGATGGATGCAGACAAGTCTGTCAAGGGAGAGGAGTGTCCTGGCAACGTACGTCTTCTTGTCGGAGCTCATTAGGAAGGAGATTCAGGATCGCTTCCAACTTAAGTGACATTATGGTGTTCTCCTTTCTGGGATTAGAACCAAGCACAACATCTCAGTTACAGTCAGAGCAGGAGATTTCCTCGCTCCCCCACCTTATTACATGCAAATGTTCCAACTGGTTACATAAAGTAATCAAATGGGGAAGGGTTGGTTCTTGTTTCATTTTCCATTTGACCAAACTTCTACCAGAGCCACACACCTGTTGCTGAGTTTACCTATTACAAAGGAGAGCCTACTGACGATCGTGACTCTTGCTCCCTCCTGAAAGATCCAGGTGACCCATCAGAGCAGATGAAGAGCATTCCAGATGGTGGACTGGCCCCAAGACCAATGAGAGCATCCTCTTTGCTTGGAGTCTCAGGACTTTTGTGACTCATCAGCACAACAAGCCCTGCCTGGAAATGCTGAGACGGCTTAAATTTCATAAAGAACAGCAGATAATTTGGCTGAAAACCATTTGGCCAAACGAAACTTCACCAAACATGATTTGGCCACTTATGAAATATTTATAACTGAGCTTAAAAATTACGTTAAAAGTAGTTTGGTCAATAGATCAGTTGGTAAAATAACATTTATAAAAAAATTTATGTGCGGCCAGTAAGCATAGTTTTGTTTTTTCCCCCTTTACTGTTGAAAACTTCGGTACATACAGAAGTAATTTTACGGCTCTCTGTGCATCGTAAGCACTTCTGTTTGAGGCGATGTGGTTTTTTTCTTTTTTCTTTTTTTGGTTATTATTGGTTGTGATAGTGACCAAACTCAGGGCCTCACACATACCAGGCACGAACTTTCTCTCTCTGTCTGTCCATTTTGCTAATTATTTATGCTCTTTGCTTCTTACGATCTTGAAAAATTATAAAAAAGAATTATGTAAAAGTAGTACTTGGAACCACCTAAACAACCAACAAAAGTGAATTGGCCAAAACAGCCTAAACTTTTTTTTTAATAAGGGAATCTATTAAAACAGAATTTTCATGTATTTTTTGCAAGCTATATTTTGGTATTTAATTTTTTCTTTCTTTTTGCTTAGTATAAAAATAATGTCATACAATGTAAGAAAGAAAATGCAGGGGAAAAGGATATTATAAGTCATCTATTCAGTCATAACCTTGATATTTTGAATTATTTTCTACCATTTTTTTTAATATATACATACACATACTTACCCTCATGCATACACATGTAGGCACACACACTTATGCATGCACATCTGAAACCCTTGCAAAGTGCTATAATAATCATTCAGAACCTCCAACATAAGCTATATATGCAAGGCATCAACTTTTAGGACTTTGAATAATTAAAACAAATATCTTGTTGGTCAGAAACAAGTTAAGAGTTAACATAGCTATAAATAGAAAATAATTAAATTTGGACAAGAAACTTAAAGCCATATAAAATTTTACAACTCAAGTCCACAATTAATGCCAATTACTAATATTTTAAAAATCAGTTTCCATCAATTTAGCGTTTTAGCCCGATTGCCCTACTGGCCAGTTCTCTTTGGACTCTACGCTTTAGTCCCGGTGTGCTTGTCACCACACCACCCGCGTGCAAATCACTGGAAGACTCGGGGTCAGCCCAGGCTTGAGTGAGGTCGCCTTTCCAGTGCCGCTCTGCCTGAAATGCCCTCATCAGTTATTTCCAACCCATTTGCTCTGGTGCATACGATACCTGGTGTTCAGATTAGTGACACACTGTAGGCCTTGTTCCAAGAAAAATTTTCAGGTGACTTTCACGAATACATTCAACCAAGCAAAATGAAAACTATGGAAAATTAGTTGAAGAAGGCACAGAAATGGTTCTATATTTAGAACATTTTAGTAAGTCTAAAATTAGTTCAAAACCACAAATTCAAAAAATATATCCCGATATAAACAGAACTGGAAAGAAATCTTTTTCTCAGATTAGAAGGAATTGAGAGAAAGTGACTCGTACAGACCAGTGTAAGAATTAGTGCACAAAGTAGGACTTGCTCTAGAGTGGGCAAGTCCAACATGGAGCCAGCAACCTATAACTTTTTTCCCTTGATTAAAAAAAAAACATTAAAATGAAAACTTTAAAAATTAATACTTCTGTATGTACCTTGACTAGAGTATACATTTTATACATAGCCAAGACAGTTCCTCTTCACACACACACCAAAACCAAGGGCAAAAAAAAAAAAAAGCCAAGTCATAGATTGGACACACCTACACAGTTGAGTTCTGCCAAAGTAAAAAAGAAACTTCATGGTATAAAAATCATATCATTGCCTATAAAGAATAATAAAGAGAAAAAGTGTTCCTGTACTAGAACTAATAGAAATTTTTCTGTGGGTTTTGCCGACATGAAGAGAGGGTACTAGAGGGTTAAACACTCAGCGACACGAAAACTCTTAAGTCAAAGCGTTCTACTTGTAGAGTCTACATGTAGGTGGGCAAGGAAGGAAAATAATTTAGACTTTAGAGTCACTTGTTGTGGTTTGGATCTGGAATACCCCTTCAAAGCCTCATGTATTTGGATGTGATGGGATATCCATGGAACCACATGCTGTTTGGACTTGGGGCCTGGCTGCAAGGGTGGATGTTTGGGGCTTGACCTGGAGGGATTATGACAACTTGTTGATATTAGAGAATTCCCACAGCAGAGCTTTCGGCTGCCTTATTGACCTGTGGACCAGAAAGTGAAGGAGGGCACCCACCCCCAACTGGCAGCTTGCACTAAAGAAAGGAAGAAGCATCGCTGCAGCTTTTCCTGAGACAGTTCTGGCCTTCGCCGTAGTTGCTAGCCAGCCGTGGGCTTGTTCTTCATTCGCTTGGCTCTGTCTGCCATGCACTGGAAAGCTTCTCTTCAAATAGACCTCTGCCATGTGCTTCCACCATTGCCAGCCACCCATGAGTAGACTCTGTGAGACCCTCTGAAACTGTGATCTAAGATAAATCTTTCCTCCATGAAGTTGTGGATGATGGGTATTTCTGTCACAGCAACAAAAAAGAAACTCAGACATCCCTAGAAATAACATATGCTTTACACCATTTTCTCCTTTTAAAAAAATGCCGGATTGTGGAGAAAAATAAAGAGTATTTTTTAGAAAATACTAACTAATCTGCCTTAAATGTTATTTTTTTTTTTTTCTTGTACTGGGGTTGGGGATTGAGTGAGTCTAGGACCTTTGTACAAAACTACATTCCCATCAACTTCTTTTTTGGAGGTGGGGTGGGGGACAGGATCTCACTCTGTAGTCCTAAACTCACTGTGTTGCCCAGACTGGCCCCAAATACATGGCAGTCCTCCTGTCTCAGTCTCGGCCTCCCAAGTGCTGGGATTCCAAGTATGTATCACTATGCCCAGTATGTATGGTACTGGGGAATTGAACCCAGGGCCTTGCACTGACTAGACAAGCAGACTAACTGATGAGCTATGCCCACAAGCACCTCCCTGTGTTGAGTTTATTTTGAGTTTTGATTATGAGCCAGGACCTTGCTAAGTAGCTGGGCTCAAACTTGCAATCCTCCTGCTTCAGCCTCCCAGACTGCTGTAATTACAGGCTTGTACCACCATGCCCAGCTCCTTATCTAACTTTTAAAAATAAGGCTTTAAAAAATGAAGCATTAGGTAAGACAAGCTGAGGTAACAGGTCAGTGTTCGAGGCTTTCGGCCAAGGCTGAAAAAGCAGTCAAGGCAGGTAAGTTTTCAAAAGAACAGGAGACAGAAGGTATCTCTTGAAATACAGGACAGACCTGTGCTGGATGCGGCCCACAGTGTTGATAGACAGGTTTCTTTATCTTAGTCTATGAAAAATGGGAGGAAAGGCCCAGCCTTAGCTTCTCAAGCAAAGTTAGGAAGTTGTACTGTCTAGGTGCCTCCGCTTCCCGTCTTTCTCCTCCTCCAGTGCTTCCTGCATCTGGGCTGAGAGACGGTGGGGAAAGCCCTGCACCCAAAAGGCCCAGCCTTGACTAAGGAGGAAGGATGCTGAGGATATGCAGTCCTGGCGCTGAGGACCAGAGGTACCCTACACCCTACCTAGGGGACAAATCCAGCAGGGTCCAAGGGCCTTACCTGAGCTTACCTGGGAAGAAGATCTAAGGGACCTCCTCTCTTGGGTCCAGCTCACCTGGTAAGCAAGGCAGAGAGGGAATCAGCTCCCATGTTAGACACAATCCTCTCCTGCCCTTCCCGCCAACTGACCGAATCCCCACTTGGCATTTAACTCTCTCGGATGAAATGGTTTGAAACTAACTCCTAGTGAGGATGCAGACGGAAAGTCTAGAATTGGTGGGGATTGGGAGAGATAGGCATTGTGCAATTGTATAATTGTTTCCTGATGACAATCCAAGGACTCGGTGCCCCGCCACCCTGGGCACAGGACTCCCAGCCCAGCTACCTCCTTCACTCTCTCCATTGCTCTCTTGCCTCCCCTCTGCCTCCAGATGCCGGGCATGCGAGGGCCGTTCCTACCGCAGCTGCTTCTGCAGTCTCTTCCCCGACCTACTCATGCCCTTCTCTTCCTCCCACTGGCGCCCTTGTGTCCTAAGCATGGCATTAGCACTACTCCATCCCCCAGCGGTCATCCCTCAGCCCTCAGAGACTTGGTCCCATCTCTTTCAGAGTGGTTGGGATATTAGTACATGGAAGCAAAATGGGAAGTGAACAAAACCCCTCAGCCATGGGCCTTGGTTTCTAAGGAGGGGACAGGGAATTGTACAAGCAGCTGATGAGCTGATTGTGGGCCATGACAGCATCTTCGCTCATACGACAGATTTGCATGAGGAAACTGAGAGTCTGAATGAGTTCTTCCGCAACACTCAATGTGGAGGGCGAATGTTAAGGCTAGAATCTGATTTACGCCACATCAGCCAATGGATGTTGCTGCATCCTTCATGCCTCACAAAGGCAGGAAGAAATCATATTCCTTCCAGAAATGCCCATCCCAAAAGGTGTGTGAAGAAGATACCGTGGAAGCTTCTCACAGACATTATGTACAGAATCCTTGAGACTAACTCAGTCTAAGCTGATTAAAAACAGAAAAACAAGAACAATAACAACAAAATACCCAGTTTGACTTGTCCATCTGAAATACTTTTCATTAGGGGCGTGCCTTCCAGGACCAAACACCTTATAAACAACAACCACAATTTGACATACCAATTGCGTATGTCCTTACAGAAACACTTTTTTAAAAGAGGTAGAATTTCTCTGTGAGTTCTTCCTTCCTTCCTGGAATCAGTCATTATTTTAGTCATCGTGGTCAAACTGAAAATATTCTTCCGATAGATTCTAAGTTGGCAGATATTTTTTTTTACAAAAAAGTTTTCCTGTTTTAAAACCGAGTCACAGCACCTTGTCTAAATCTGTATCTAGACTCTGTTTTAAATAGTGCATGAGACGAGACGTCATCAGCGTTGCCTTCCCTGCCTCCTGAAATATTCTGGTGCTTATTTGCTTACTTAGCACAAGTCAACATGTGTTTAGAGCATGCGTGTTGGCTTTTCTGTAGCACATAAGAGCCTGCCACGAAGAGAGGAAAACTAGATACTGGCAGGGCAGCCGCCGCAGGCGCTGGAGGTAGGGTGAGGTAACTGCACAGAGGGAAAGCCTCTGGGAGCTTGCAGGAAGCACGGAAAACACATATCTGCTGGGGAACGCTCAGGGGTTTAATAAAGGCAGCTGGTGAGGTTGGTGTTAGGGATGAGCCTTGGCAGCGGAGGAGGATCAGAAGGAAACCATTCTCAGCTCCAGCTCATAATTGCTCAGAAAGTATATTAATGATGATGATCTTCAAAAAACTGTACAAAGTGTTTTCACAATATTCCTTTTAATAATACGTTTGTTTCTGCTGTGGCGAACATATCCAGGTTCCAGGTCTTGGTGGCTTTTGGCAGTGTCTACTATGGAAACAGAAGGGGGGGAATCTTCCATCCTGGGACCTTCGCTTTTGTGTCAGAGACCCCTTCTTCTTCCACTAATCCACGCTGGGTGGCCGTTTGTATTTACACTGAGGATGGAGGCACTTCCGTTTTAATTGACTCATTCAGCAACAACTCAGTGAGCACCTGCTGTGTCTCAGGCATTGCCAGGCACACATAATAGAAAAATAAATACAAATCATTAAGAAATGCAAACAAAAACCGCAACAAGTTATCTCCTATTATTTCTTAAAAGTGTTGACAAGAATGTGGAGAAATCAGACTGCTTGTACATATATGAGCATGGCTGCTATGGAAAGAGACTTGAAGATTTTTCAAAAAATTAAAAATAGAATGACCACATGGTACAGAAATCCCATTTCCGTGCACGTGCCCAAAACAACTGTAATCAGGATCCACAGAGATTCTGCACTCTTGTATTCACCAAAGTGTTGCTCACAGTGGCCAAGATACGGAGCCAACCTAAACGTTCCTCCATGGAGGAGTGCATTAAGACAGTGTGAGCCACACATACAACGAGATACTGTTCAGCATCGAAGAGAAGGAAGTCTTGCCCTCTGTGGTGACACAGGTGGCTCTGGAGGACGTTGTACTAAATCAAATAAGCTAGTGACAGAAGGGTAGATGCTGCGTGGTTCCTTTTACGTGAACTACCTGAGGCAGCACAACGCAGCAGAAAGTGGAATGGTGGTTGCCAAGGGCCAGGGCAGGAAACGGAGTTGCTGTTCAAGGGGTGTGAAGTTTCAGCTGTGCAAGAATGAGTTCTAGAGATTCTGGGTGCCTGGGAGTTGGCAATGTAGATTGTGCTCTTAACATTTCATTGGTAGGGTAGGTCTCAGGTTGTCTGTTCTTACCACAATAAAAAAAAGAAGTTTTTTTAAAAAGAAAGGTCAATACACTTTTAAAAAATGGAGGAATGGTACAATGGTTAAAGTGCTTGCCTTGCAAGTGCAAGGCCCTGAGTTCGATTCCCAGCACCACATAAAGCTGGGCATGGTGGCACATGCCTGTAATCTCAGCACTTGGAGGCTGAGACAGGTGGATTGTTCTGAGTCCAAGGCCAGCATTGGCTACACCAGTGAGTTCTGGGCCAGGCTGGGCTACAGAGTGAGACCCTGCCTCTCCTTCCCCGCTCCCCCTGCCAAAAAAAAAAAAAAAAAAAAAAAAAAAACCACGCGTAAGAATTAAAGGACAGGAAGAGTAGCTAGACAACAGGGTGGAAGAGCTAGATCACCTGGGCAGAACCACGTCTAGAGGCGTTGCTGGAAGCAAATTAAGCATCCAGATTAGTCTCACAAGCCCATTATTTTCAAAGCACTCCAAAATAGAACACTATGTACATTCTAATTTTGCCGACCTGACAAGCAAAAAAAATTAAAAAGTGTACTGCTTTCTCTGTGGGGCTGGCAGAGTCGCTGAGGCACAATGCCCAAGTCCCTGCTCTACCAGCTCTGGTTGGTTGGCTTCCTGTGGGAAGTGACACCTTCTAATGGCTGCCCTGGGTCAAGCGCCAGGGTGTGATTCAAGGGCAACATCCAAAGACCTCGTTAGCTACCAGAAGTTCCCTGTGGGTTTCCTATTCTTGATTTTGGTCTGAAGAAAAGCTCTGCCTGTCAGTAAGGAAGACATCAGGGGGGTCTTCTGGCATCGTGATGGCGCAGTTCCCTACATGCAGTGCGGTTCCCTGAACCTGGATGTGAGACAGGAACATGCACACCTGGGAAGGACGCCGTTGTCTTGCTGCGTGAATGGAAGGGTGGGAGGGCCAGGCCTACCTGAGCATCCCTGCAGGCTTGCGAGTGTGTGCCCACAGCTACGGAAACCCTGGGAAGGCACCTTTGGGTGTGCTGCTGCCTCTTTCAGCAATACAGGCAGCCAGTGTCCTCACCTGCTACGACTCGTAGTGAAAAGGGATGTGGCCAGGTGACATGTGGCCCCTTTGGAATTTGTAATGAGACAAAGACCACTGGCAGCTGAATAAAAGTCACGAGGACCTTTACCTGTTGTGATGTTTTTACAAACCTTTGCAGGAGTACAATTACCAAGCCATGTAAAATCCACTCATTTTCATGATTTTTAGTAAAGTTAACAGTTGTGTGCAATTTTTCAACTTTTTCTGACCCTCAAAAAGATCCCGTGTTCCCGTAAATTTGATCTCTGTTTGTACCCCTGAACAATTCACTTTTGTGTCATTTGTCACTTGCAGGTTTGCCTGTCCTGGAAATTTTGCATAAACAGACTCATACAGTATGCAGAAAATTTTTTCGCGTGTATCTGCTTCTTTCAGTTAACATAATGTCACTGGTGCTTGCTTCGGCAGCACATATACTAAAATCGGAACGATACAGAGAAGACTAGCATGGCCCCTGCGCAAGGATGACATGCAAATTCGTGAAGCATTTCGTATTTTAAAAAACATAATGTCACTGAACTTTTTCAACATTGTAGGCTGCACCAGTACTTCTCACCGTATATTGCCGTCGAATGTTTCATTGAATGGGTGTGTCCCGTTCTGTGTCCCTGTCCATCTGTTAACAGACACAGGACTTGTTTCTCTTCAGGGACTATTACAAATAAATCTGCAGTGAAGATTCCCAAACGTGTTCGCAGGTACATGTGCTTTCATTTCTCTTGAGTAATATCTAAGAGTAGAATTACTAGGTCATGTACCAAGTTTACGTTCAACTTTTTAGAAACTGGCTGCACTGTTTCACGTCCTCACCAGCCGTTTATGAGGGACTTGGTTTCTCTGTATCTTCAACAACACTTGTTATGATCATTGTTTTTACCATACTGTGGTGTGTTAGTGGATGGTTTTGTTGTTTCTCAAATGAGTTCCAGGTAGCAACATGGTTAAGCATAAGCGTTGTAACTGGCTGAGACTTTCGACGTTGTGGTCATCTGGGGAAGAGTGTGGGAGAATGGCCAGGCACGTGCTTGTTATTGTGACTAGGAACCGGCAGAGAGAGTGAAGTCAAACACTACCATGGCCCAATCTTTAGAGTGCAAGGCAGGAAAAGCAGTTCTTCTAAGGACTAAATGTTTCCTTGAGATTAGAAATTATTTAAACGTTCTCAGGCAGGAGTCATTAAACATTTCTGACTGCCTGTAATGAGGAGGAAGAGGTATTTCTTATATACTAGGGAAATGATTTGATTCACTATAACACTATTTTTTTCTTGGTACTAAGGATGAACCCAGAACTGTTCCTGGCCTAGACTCTTGTTCTGCTGTGGCTACATCTTTTGTCTAAGTGTTTCTGTTTTGTTTTGTTTTTAAATATCGATTGGGAACAAAATATATCAGGAGTAAAAAGAATAAAACAAAATCTCTGATGAAAAAAATAATTAAAGCCAGGCCCTGTGACACAGACTGTAATCCCAGCACTTGGGGAGGTTGAGGATCGCAAATTCAAGCCTAGCGTCGGCTGCTCAATGACTTAGAGAGACCCTGCCCCAAAATCAAAGATAAAGATGGGCTGGGATGAAGCTCAGTGTGAGTATCTAGAGTTCAGTCATCAGGAGAGAAAATAACAACACATGAAAACATGTTTAAAATTTGTTCTTTCTAGGATTTGGGGGTGGGAAAATGAAGTAAGAGGAAAAGGGTAGTGTTATTCCCTCTGTTTAAAAAATTGCTAAGTCGCAGGCACCTGAGTGTGTGTCTAAGGAAGCATGTGTATGCATAGAGGCTAGGGAGCTGAGCAAGTGCTTCTGAAGAATTAATCTGGATGTTAGTGATTATAACCACCAGGTCGACCTGCACACATGATCAATTGGGAGAATTCTGAACTGTATTCACATGAGTGACCCTTTCAGAAACTTCTGGATAGGTGCATGTATGACTCATTATCTGGGACTCACAGTGCTGTTTCAGGGCTTGTCAACAGCTTGGGCAGTGAGTCGGGGAAGGCGAGAGGAGGCAGTTCTGTGACATGTGCTCTAGGCCTGCCTTGAGCAGGTGGGGAAGGGATTCCACTGTCTCCTCTCTGCTTGACTGAGTAGTTTCGCTTCGGTTCCTGAGCTGGGAGCCAGGGGCGTGCTGGAGTCCCATGAAACCCGCTCCAGTAGCAAGAGGCAGCATGTGTGTAACTTCCTCCCTAACTCCATGCTTGGTGTGGAGCTGGCAAGCACAGGAATGAGGCCTTCTCTATCACCACCTACCCAGCAGGGCTGTGCGCCTCCAGCAAGGCATTATGGGTAACCTTCTTCTGAGCCTCAGGAGGAGTTCTGAGGACTGTGGGCTACCTCAGAAGGCCGCCACCACGAGTGCTGAAAATGACTCAAGTGGTTGAACAAGTAGGAAAACAAGTGTAGACACACACACTATGACCTAAAAGCACAGTGAATGTGTAAATATTCTAAAAAATATGCCACAAGACACATTGCCACAAATTCCCCTGGAAATCCTCCCCTTGCTTGAACACACCTCACCGTTCTTGCCGTTTTCTGGAAGTCCTCTTTCCTGCGTGTCTTTCGTGGTATTTGCATGGCTGCCTGGATGTGCAGAAATGCTTCAAAGTGTTTCCCTTTCATGGTTACTCTGACTTTGAGAGAGACTGAAGATGCCCACACTTGATCCTGTGACTAAGAGGGATGAGGACACACGGCCATTTTTGGTGAGCCTGCCTTCCCGTTGTATGGCACCAAGCAGCAACACTCGCTGTATTTTTTTTTTAACCACATCTTGTAAAGACACTCAGAGAAGACTTTCAGAATTGCTCTAAAAAGCAGCAGGAAGGATGGGATATGTGTGTGGGAAGCTTGGGGGCGGAGAGGGGAGTATTTTGAGGGGTACTCATGGCACATTATCTTTTCCCATGATCCATGATTATTCTAACATCCACCAAATACTTCGACCACTCCTCTAAGGTGGGCTGTTTCTTGCTAGTAAGTGCTAGAAAAATAACAGTGAAGAGGGTCAGCAGCTAACAGTCACTGTGGATGGTTGCCGTGGGAATTCGGCTCATGAGCCTGTCAGACGAATACAGCAGCCTCACCAGTCACTATAGGAGACAGAAGGAGTCGGGGACACCAAGCACGCATTGAGAGGGCGCAGAGAAGCCCGCACCCTCTAGGGGCAACCCTGAAGCCTCTGTTGCCCAACCGGGGCCGTAGGAATCATGCAACTTCTAAAATACTTCCATGAACTACATTACCACTTTCGGCACATGTGCACACAAAACCATGCAGTTAGACTATTCATAGATGCATTATCGAGGTTTCTAAAATGCAAGGTGTCCCAAAGGCCGCTATGTGTATAAAAATATTTTTAAAAAATACACCAGGTTTGGTGGTGCAGGCCTGTGGTCTCAGCACTCTGGGAGACTGAGGCAGGAGAATCTCAAATTCCAGCCTAGCCTTGGCAGCTGAACAACTTAGACCTCCATCTCAAAATAAAAATTTAAAGATGAAAGAGGAATGTAGCTCAGTGTGAAATCTCTGGGCTCAATCTCCAATACTGTAAATAGCAATAATAATAAATGTGGAAAAAAGCCCATATAACTTAAAACTTGCTTTCTCAGGATTCATTTGCCATGACATTTGAAATAAAAATTCAGCATATAGGGTCTTCTACAAGTCACCATCCCAACCTTTTGGCACAACCTGTATGTCCCCAAATACAACACACATAAATTAGAAGTTGCGTGACAAACATCTTTGAGAACTCCTAGTGACTTTCAGGGACTGCTCATTTGACCTCTCTGAGACATCAGCCGACCTGAGGACCTTGGTGACCAGAAACCTCAGCCCTCAGAGTGGGAAGACGGAAAAGTCCTCATGACTTACAAGAAAGACAGTCACGCACAGAAAGAAGCACTTGCTCAGCAGTACTGAGAAATTTTGATTTTCCAGAGGTGAATTATCCTACCACCAGACATTGGTCTCCCTTTGATGCCCCATTTAACCAATATTTTGGAGATATTTTCCGTAGCCTCCATTGGCATGTTTTGAAGATCATGCTGCCTACTGTTGACAGTTTAGGAGCCCTGTTGCAATTGGCTCTCCTCCTCTGCCTGGGTGATTGACAGCCCAGTTCAACCGGATGTGATGTCATTTCCTGCTGTGGTTGCACATCTGTGACCACCAGTGAGGCTTTTTCCTGCTCTGTGGTTTCTCTGCACACGGCTTGCTGCAGTTTGGGTAATCAGATAAGCCCTTGTTTACTTCTGTTGCAAAGAGTCTGTAAATGCAGGGATCTCTAACGCTCCACTTCGGAGAGAAACGCTCCACTTGGGAGAGGCTCCAGACATTTTCAGGAAGGTTCCACAGTCTTGGGCAATGTTTTGGAGCATCGTTGTTGCTGGAAATCTGGTGTTTAGAGGAAGAGTTGATAAAATTAACTGTTATTAACCGAATTGTATCTCCCCACGCCCCCCACCAAAATCCAATACTGAAATCAGAATGTGACTGTATTTGAAAATGGGACCTTTGAAGAGGCAATTAAGCTAAAATGAGTCCCTAGGGTGGGCTCCAATGCTACATGCCTATGCTCTTGTAAAATGAGATTTGAGCCAGGTCCAGTGGTGCAGGCCCCTGATCCCAGCCTTCTAGGACGCTGAGGCAGGAGGATCACAATTACAAGTTCAGCATGAGCAACTTAGTGCCTCAGGGAGACGTCGTCTTAAACCAAAATTAAATAAATGGACTGGAGATGTAGTTCAGAGTGAAGGCCCTGGGTTCCATTCTCAGTACTGGAGAAAGAGTGAAAGAGAGAGGATGAGAGCGAGAGAGAGAGAGAGAGAGAGAGAGAGAGAGAGAGAGAGAGAGAGAGAGAGAGAGAGAGGAGGCCAAGAGGAAACATGAGAACAGGGCTGTCTGCCAGCAGGGAAACAGGGAGACATCAGGAAAAAGTAACCCTACTGACAGCTTGATCCTGGACATCCAGCCTCCAGAACTACGTGAAAACAAATGATTAGAGCCCATCTGTGGGCCTTGCCATTATAGTCCTGGCAGACTAGCCAGCTGCCTTCCCCTCTGCTGTGTTGTCCTGAAGCCTTTAGTGCCTGCAGTGGAGGGCAGGATGGGCATCTGGGCCGCAGGACGACTCTTCCAGTTGACCTGCTGTTGTTCCCAAGGGCATTAATGTTCTCCCGAGCTGTCAGATCATTGGTGACAAAGGAAGAGATCAGCAGACTCTGCAAACAGAGGAATGAGTTTTCATGCACACAAAACTAATAAGAAGTTAGAGGGGAAATGTTTCACCTGGAGGAAGATGGGCTCTTGGATAGTAAAACTAAGAAAAGCATTGTGAGGTGTTTCCTTAAAATGTCAGTCCAGTTCACTGCTGAGGCGTGAGTTGGACATTTTTATACCTCTTTTGTGATACTGGGGATTGAACCTGGGTTTTTCACACCAGGCTACATGCTAGCTTCTGCTTTTCTTTCTTTCTTTCTTTATTTTGAAACGTGATACTTTTAAGTCACTAAGTTGCCTATGTGGGACTTGAACTTGTGATTTTACTGCCTCAGTCTCCCAGAGTGCTGGGATTACAGGTATGAGCCCACCACACCAAGCTGCCAAAAAATAAATAAAAAGAAAGAAAAATTTAAAGAATAGTGTCTTTGAACAAAAAGCACAATGAAAGATGGATGAATATTTGAATGTCTGATTTGAATAATTTAAGAAAACCATGAAAGAGAAATTTCCAGTGAAAGCATTTCATTAAGAGAAATAAAAGACAATCAATTTTTGTCTGATGGGTAGAGACTACATTCTTTATTCTCCAAATCATTGCTGTATATGGGACCAAAAAGTAGCTTATGCCCTGAGCCTTTCCTGGGCGTTCTCACCATGTGGCCTTGGGTCCTCTTGCTTGGCCTTAGGCCTTTCTGTGGGAAAGACAGTTATGCCGACTCGAGTGGGCCATTGCCATATCAACCTTGAGATCCACCTCCCTTATGTGACTGCTAGGCAGAGCACCACTTTTGTCTGTATTACTATATAAACTTCATATATATGTCTTGGGGGGTGACTTGTGCATACCATGCCTTCTACTATAGCGTGACTGGACTTCCTGTGGTGCCTCACTTGTATCTTCAGGATGTCTGGATCTGAACTTGCACCCTCCACCCCTGTACTGTAGCCCTGGCAATTGGTCAGACCAAAGTATAAACACACACCACACACACACACACACACACACACACACACACACACGCATGCGCATTTATGAAGTTTGCTTCCACACATGGGTATTTGGATAACACTAGTGGACATTGTCAATGTGAGAAAATTCCTGAACAGGGGAAGCTGAATCCACGAGCAAAGTCACCACAGACGCACACAGACCCTGCCTGAGGCAGGACTTGAGTGTGTCCTCACAGGGCACAAAACAGAGACCCCCCGGAAGCTTGCGCTGGGCTGGAGAAACAGGAGGGAGAGAAATTCCAAGTCTTCCCATGTCTTTTAAGGGATTTTATTTTTTATTTCCACTCTACTCCTAACATGCCGCGGTCTTCTTTGAAGTGCTAGCAATTTCTAAGAATATACTAAGAAAAAAATACATGTTTTTGAACTGTCCTACGTGTTGAAGTAGAGAAAAGTCTTAAACCAAAGTTGCAGCCCTTTGAAGTTAGTGATCTCTCCTGGAGAAGCACAGTTGGAGTTTCCACAACACGCCTGGTAGTGTGTGCACACGCAGTCTCCCTGGGTCCTGGACTGTTAGCCCTGGGCCCAGAGATGTCCCTTGCAGACTGACTTCAGAAATAAGCCAACAGGTTCAAACTTGGCATGGTGAGACCTTAGGGCCACGAGCTGGCATTACTGGCACATTAGCTCCGGACATGAGCACTGCAAGCCCTAGGTGTGGTACCTGGATGGGATGCTAACCAGCCGGATTCCAAACAACCCACCGAACAGGAAAAGCAATCTCAGATGAGTCTGACCAGGTGTTCGTAAATTGACCACTTAACCTCACCTAGATTTGTTTCTCTGGTGACCAGACAAGCAAGAACTTTGGCCACATAGCTCACCTGCCCCTGAGCCCTAATTAATGTTTGCTAAGCGCTTTATTATCTGGGGTGCAGCAGCCTCAGGGATGCAAACGTGCGCATTCACGGTGGCGCTGTTTGCCTTTGCTCACTGTTAGCATTGTTCCTGTTTTATGATAATGACGTACAGCATCACCAGCTCTGGAGGTTCTGTTGTTTTGTTTTCTTCTGTGGCTGGGGGAGCCTTGATGGGTAGTGTGACCTACTTCCCTCCTGGCACAGTGTGACGTATGCAGCATTACGCGTGTAGGCAGTGGGGCCAGTGGCTGCAATGCAGTATAGTCTTCCTCTTTCTTCAGCCCTAACTGAGCAGAGGAATCCAGTGTGAGGTGACTAGTCCAAAACCACTGTCTCTAGGCCCTGGCCAAGATGTTTGCAAAGTACTCCCCTTGGGAATCAAACCTGAACTTAGATCCCTCAGACTTTTCTTAGTTACTTTTTCACTGTTAGGGCATAGCTAGTATAAGCTCGCAGTGTCAGGAGGGGTGAGCCTCCCAATCCCTCACGTCCTCTGTGATTCCCCACACCTGCAGCAGTCTGCCCCTCCCAACCCAGCCCTGCCTCCTAACAGTGTGTGGAAGTCTGTAGATAATTCACAACATCCAAATATATGACTCTTTTGGGAACATTCCAGATCTCAACCATAGCAACACTTTTTAATTCTGACTCTGTGACTTGAGACCTAAGGGCTAGAACAAGCTATCATTGGCGACAAGAGGCTGAAGCTAAGGATGTGAAGTTATTTATTTAATTCCCAGCCTGAAAGATATACCTCCACAGCCCACAGAGCTCAGAATACCACATTGCTGTTTGCCTCTCAGACAATTCACTATATAAGCAAGCTTGGGGGTGACAATTACCGAGGGTCAAGCTTTGACTTAATCTGTTCTCAACTATTATCCAAGATTTTGCCCCACACAGTATTTTTGGAATTTGGAAAAAAACTTAGAGTCCTGTCAAGATTTGCAACACATAAAGCTTCTCATGTTAGACTAAGCAACATACAGTCCAACCCCTGGGTCTCAACACCTCAAACCAGCAGATCAGACAAGTTTACTCCAAGGATCATGAAATGTCCCTTTCAGGGCCTTTCACTGGCAAGGGCTTCTTCTAGGCTCAGTGCTTAATTTTGTATCATTTATATTTCTATCTTAAAGAGAGGCCTCCCACAGATGTGTAAGCTCCCGGGCCCACAAAAACTGATGAAAGTTGGGATAATAATATCATCACGAAGAGCAATGTAAAATACTTCCCTCTGCTGAAGTTAAATCTGCCTCCCATCAATGCTTAAATGGTCAGAAACAGGTTTTTGATAATATCAATGCTTCTGACATCAAGTGTATTCATTGAGTAGAGTATTTTTGAGCAGGGATCCCCAGCCCTCAGGCCACAGATCAGGACTGCTCCCCATTGCTTGTGCTGTCTCCTGGGCTTCACCTCCTGTCCACATTCCCACTGATTCTGCATTATGGTGAGTTGCATAATTAATTCATTATAGATTATAAAGTAATGATAATAGAAATAAAGTGCACAATAAAGGTATTCTTGAATCATCTCAAAACCATCACTCCACCCAAGTCTGTGGAAAAATTGTCTTTCATGAAAAATAGTCTCTGGTGCCACAAAGATCAGTGACCACTGCTGTCGATTATTTGAAAGTCCGTGTTTAGGTTCTCTTTTGCCCCAACACCTTTACCTAGGCTGATCCTCTCCCTGGAATTTCACCCTTCCTTTTCTGATGATCTCTGATTTTGCTTTCAGATCTTAACTTGTATCCTCTCAATGATGATCTTCCCAACCTCCTGAACCAAGTCAAGTCCTCTATATAAAGCGTCTCTGCTCCACACTTCACAGCACTTGTCACGTGATAATTGCACATGTATTTCCGTGTTTATGTGATGCTTCTCTAATTCTCCCATCCACCTAGGAGTACGCGACTCACATGTCACCTCCTTTTTCTCACCTTTGCGACCCTAAGCTCTGCACAGAGCTTGGCACAGAGTGCGCATTCAGTCCATATTTGTATATAGAATCAATGATGTGAGCTGTGGTTTGGATCTGGAATGACCCCCAAAAGCCACACGTGTTTGGCTGTCGTGGGATACCTATGGAATCGTGTGCTGTGGGGAGGCAGGGCCTGGATGAAAGGAGCAGTGCTTGGGGCTTGACCCGGAGGGATTGTGTGAACTGGGTGAGATTGGGGAGCACCCAGGACAGAGCTTTAGCTGGCCAGGAAATGAGGGAGGGGCACCCACTCGGGCTGTGGGTGGCCCAATGGGCAACTTGAACTAAGAAAAAGAGAGAAGAAGCATCGTTACAGCTTCTTCCTGGGAAAGCTCTGGCCTTCACCTCAGTCTCCAGACATCCGCTCTTCCATCATTCACTTGGCTTTCTGTCTGTCGTGCCGTGAAGAGCTTTTCTCCAGTTAGTCCTCCACCGTGTACTTCCGCCATTGCCAGCTGCCCATGAATGGACTGTGGGAGACTTTCTGAAACCGTGAGCTAAAATGAACCTTTCCCTTCTTAAGTTGTAGATGTCAGATATTTGTCATAGCAGAGAAAAAGTAACTAAGACAATATACAAGGGGGTAAAAGGGAAGTGTTAAGAAAAAGATTCCTAATTTAACTTACACACATATTCAGTAAGAACCGAAAAGTCAATGTAGTGAAATATTATAATTAGGTCATTGTAAACTAAGTTTTCTGATCATTATTGTCATCCAAAATGAAGTAGGTTATCTTCAAGAGGTTAAATAAGGTTATAGTAAATAGGTTATCTCTCAAAAGTATATGTTCACTGCCAGGGACGCCAAAGAAGGAATTCTGCAAAGGGTTAGAGTTGGACCAAGACCCACTAGAAATCTTGTAATTCTGTAGCCACTGAAACACAGCTTTTGTTAATGGCATTGACTATGGTGATCATACGGTGCTGTATTCAATAAAAAAATACTAAGGAGAACTAAAGTTTCCTGTAAGAAATTTATGCTTAATAAAGATAGGAGGAATTGTATACAAATAAATATCATTGTAGGGGTGACTCAAACAGAAGCTTCAGCCTTGCTGAATAGAATGACCAGAGGTCAAAGAGCCTGTAGTGGCTCTGACTTGTGACACTGAGTCACAGAGAGGAAGGGTCTTCATGGAGGGGTGGGAAGCCCTAGAGATCTACAGAGAGGTCCAGCCTTGTCTTCATGAGGGACAGCATGAGGAGGAGCCACAGTGGGGTGGGGGAAAGAAAGTGCAAGTCAGTAGGCAGGTAAATGTTTAGAGCTCACACAGGTTGGGAATAGTTTGTGGTACTTTCAGCAAAAACAAAACAAACAAAAAATCACTGATATAAAGGACTTGGAGTATATTAGGTATTGGCAAATCATAGCTTACCTGTCAAATCTAGCCCGTAGCTTAAAAGTTAAGAATGATTTTCATATTTTAAGTGGGTTGTAAAACTAAAGAAATATATGCAGCAGAGACTTATATGGTCTGCAAAGCTTAGAATATTTACTTTGTGATTCCTTACAAAACAAAATAAAAAGTTTATCAATCCTTGATAAAAAGCCTCAAGAAAGTAAACAGCTTCATAGTAGAAATAAATTATTCCTAAGATAAAAGCTCACTTAGATCAATCCTTCAAAAACCTAATAGAAATCCTAAAAAAAAAAAATTCCTAATAATCTCTTGTATTTTAGCTAGCAATGGAACAAAGTTTGAGTACGGTGTAATGAAACATAACAGAATCGAGTACTATAAAACCAAGTATTTACACTGATGAACCAATTAAAAATAGCCAAACTTGCAAAGAATAGGAAAATACTACCTCGGACTATTTTTGTCTTGCTGTAGAGCCAACTACCCTAAACCTTGGTGGCTTCAGACAATAATTATTTCCTACTTTGTCTGAGTCTGGAATTCTGGCAGGACACAGGGGGATGCTGTTTTGTGCATCAGTGTTTGTGGGCTACGTGGGAAGACCTGGCATCTTAGTCTAGAAGCGTATGCAGTCTCACTCCCCTGTCTAGTTGGCAGTTGACTTGTTAGTTGCTCACCTTTTGTGAAAAAAGTATTACTAGAGCAAGTCTGGTTGCTTATTCCTTGTATGTCTACAAGAGAACCTAGAACTCCGATTGACCTTTGGCCCACCTTGAGAATACAGCTTTTGGATGTCAGGAACTGGCACTTTTGTTGTGTACACTTAGAGCGGTGGGCTGTGCCATATGCACTTGTCAGGCTGATTCAAACAAGTATCAAGATTAATGACATGTGCCAGGTGTCATCCTTGGGGGTCTCCCGGTTCAGTAGCTGGGGCAGCTTGCATACCCTGGAACAATGAGACCGCAACAGAACTCCTTGGGTATCCTTGTGATTTGCTGCTAGAGGGATTGTGCATCGTGAGTGGCCTCTGATGAGGAGAGATTATGAAGCTGGACCTCATGTCTTGTCCTGGTGCTGTCGTCCCTTTTCTTTGCCACAATAAACATTAGCAATGAATATAATCTTCTTTTGAGCCTTGTGAGGACTTTTATCAAACCACTAAACTTGGGATGGTCTTGGGGTCCCCAAAATGCCATAAAAATACTGGTTAAAAGAAATTTTGATGTATAAATTATGCATTGCTTTGTGAGAGATTACCCCAGATTTAACAACAAACTTGTATTACCTTCAGGAGCCTTGGATGGCTTAGCTGGGTGTTTCTGACTCAGGGTCTCTCACTGTCTGGAAGTCAGGCTTGGCTGGATCTGAGGACCTGCTTCCAAATCCACTTCCATGGTGGTTGGCAGGTGGGTTCAGCTCCGTGCCACCTGGATTCTCCATAGGGATGCTGGTGAAGTGACTTCGCCAAAAGGAAGTGATCTGAGAGCGACTAAAAGGCTGTGACGGGGGCCACATTCCTTAGTGACCTAATGTCAAAAGTGCAATAGCATCATTTTTGCCAGTTTATCGCCCATCCACACCAGTTTGGTTACAGGATGAGAGAACTGCATGGGGATATGTGTACTAGAAGGAAGACCATCAAAGTCCATTGGGAAGGTGACTTTTATACTAAGAGAGTTACATTAACATCAGGCAAAGTCGATTCCAGAAAAAGGAATATGTTAAAAAATAGAGAGAGATTTAGTACAGTAATGGAGTCAAGCCCTCAAAAAAATCCGAAAAATAAGCCCTCACCGTGAACGAAGAGTTTCATGTTGTATCAGTCATTTTCCTGTCCCTCGGACTCAGTACTCAATATCCACAACTTAGAGGAGGAGAAGCGTATTTTAGCTGACAGTTTTCAGAAGATTCAGTCTGTGGTTGATTGGGTCCAAGGAAGAGCAGCACGGGGCAGGGACATGGCAGAGAAAGGCTGCTCACCCATGGCAGCAAGGAAGAAGGGAGAAATGGGAGGCACCAAGTCAAGAACCCACCTTCCTGGTCCCTGCTTCCGCACCCATTTCCAGAGCAGTCTTACCTCGGAACAACCCAAGAACTCCTCAGTGGGGTCACCCACCAGTGAGCCCAGTGCTTCCACGATCTCGTGATGTTTCAAAGCCTGTCTCTGAGCGAATGAGGTTTGGGGGACATGTTAGATCTAAGTTATAATACATGCCTAGTTTTGAGACCCAAATAGAGGTTTCCTTCTCTGGTTATACCAGGTTATATTCTGCAGTGGATAGGTGCTTCTAGCTCCACCCACAACATCAGCATAGACACCATGGAAATTTTAAAACCAACATTTTTAAATTTTTAGAAAATAATTATGGAAATGCTTTAACAAATAGTAGTCCAGTTTTAAGGAGTACTGCTTTAGGTAACAGCACAGTGGGGAAGGTGTCTAATGTGCTCAGTAGGGGTGTGGGGGATTTCAAGAAACCAGAGCAAAGCAGGGCAAGCCAGCAGTCAAAGCCACAGACTAGGAACAAGGCCACGGGAGTGGAAGGCGACATCTAGTCTTTAATGGTTGGCAGGAAAATTTGGCACTGGTGACGTGGAAGGTGAGGAGAAGGCACTGGGGGTGTGTCACGCAGGCCACGCTCACCATGACGCTGAGACTGTCTTGCTCACCTGGTGTTAGCACAGTGCTGAGCACATGACATACAACGTGGGCAAATTAATATTTAAGAATGCTGCAATCCCTGCACTCTGAGGGGCTGGGGCAGCAGAACTAAAAGTTCAAGTCCAGCCTGGGAGGCTTAGCTAATTAATGAGACTATCTCAGAAACAGATAAATAAATAAAAAGGGCTGGAGATGTAGTTCAGGGCAAAGACCCTGGATTTGATCTCCTGTGCCACAGAAAAACAAAAATCTTTCTTAATGGAGGAAAAAAAAATAAGTCTCTAACGGGAGGATGTGTTAAAGTGGATCAAATGGGTGAGTAGCTTTAGAGGTATTATCTGAATGAAGATTCCAAAATATGAGCTTTTATGTTTTGATATTATGTTATCTCATCTCATCCTAATGCCAACAGCTTGTGGTAAGAATGGGGAAAACAGGATCAGAAAAAGAATCGAAACAGCAAGTGCCAGATTTATCCTGGCATTTAGGACTCACCGTGACTCAATTCCTCCCCCTTAGTGTGGATTAATCTCCAAGTTCCACCTTCTGCGTGACTGTCACTCCAGTCAACTCGACTAGTACGTTTTTTAGTTAACTTGTACATTTCTCTACACTTCATATCTCTGAAATCAAGATATTTTACCATCAATGCATTTGAATTTGATGAAATAAGGCAACCTTCCTTTAACCATGTTCTATTTTTTCCAGCAAGATTTGATTAAAGATACTTCCCCCTTGCTTGTACATTAGTTGAAACCCAGCCAATCTTTCCAGATCCAATTCAATCTCAGAATCCTCTTTAAAAACCCTTTCCTTACACTGTCGATGAGAATGCAAATGGGTACAACCTATGTAAATCAGTATGGAGATTCCTCAAATAACTGAAAATAGATACTCCATTTGATCCAGCTGTCGGCCTTCTGGGTACCTTCTCTAAAGAGCTAAAGTCATCATACAACAGTCATACATGGATTCCCATGTTTATAGCTGCATAACTCCTAGTAGCCAAATCTTGAAAACAGTCATCGTGTCCATCAACAGAGGAGCAGATGAACATGTGGTATATTTACACAAAGGAGTATTACTCTACCATAAAGAAAGATAAATTTCAAAGGGAAAGAGGGGGACGGACGGGGGGGGGGGGG